>JASAUF010000185.1:952500-1052018 GCA_030180095.1 Magnolia changhungtana
CGAGATTTGTGAACAACATCTCAATGGTCCCAATAAATGATTACGGATGTTTTAATGGGAGGGTAACCCCTCTCAAATGTTGTATATGGTGTGGCCCACCCAAGTCATGGATTCTGAGGGGACTTCCCATGAGGTCAAGCTATGTGGGCCCCACCCTGATGTTTATCAAACATCAACATCGTGCATTTGAAGGGTCTCCTTTAGGTTATGGGATATCGCAAAAATCAGCCATACATTGGAATGCAGGTGGGCCACACCATCTAAAACCATGTGAAGACATCCTAAAACATAAAAAAGCACTTGGTAGGGCCCACCTGAGTTTTGGATGCGGATGAAAATTAATTAGTCTGACCCCTCATCCAAGTGGGACACACACAATGGATGGGCTGGATTTGTGAATCACGTCTCAGTGGGCCCGATAAATGATTATGAATGTTTTAATGGAGAGTAACCCCTCTCAACTGTTGTATGTGGTGTGGCCTAGCCAAATCATGGATTGACTTGATTTTTAAGCTCATGGCCCACCATGGGATGATGCATCTGGCTGATGTGGTAGATGTTTGACACATATCATGGTGGGACCCACACAGCTCCACGTTAATGGGAAGTTCCCATGAGGTCGACCTCATAGTACCATTTCCTAATACATATAAATGTGTGTGTGTGCACGCTCGTGTGAGTGCACGTGCGCACACACCCTGTGTATTTTATATTCAACCAATATGTTAATCCAACCGTGGGTTAGGCAACCCATTCATCTTAATTTAAAACTTTGTTTCATTCCTTTAAATTGTTTATTTATTTGTGCATGTGTGGCCCACTTAATTGATAAATACATTATGAATATTCAACTAAGAAATTAGGATTCTATAATTCTTTTGGGCCAGGACAGGTGGGAAGGGTTCCAAGGCCAACTAATTATTTTCAGGCTCGAGGCTGGGCCTGCTATGATAGGCCTGTATTGGGCTTGGTCTGGGCTATGGTCTTGAGTCCTGAGTGTTCGCAAGACCCAACCAAAACATAGCCCATTGCCACCCCTAGTCCTTTGTTGCTGTCAAAGCCAGGTTCAGGCACCAGATCCTATGCTCTGTGCTACTAAAGTTAGGGATGCCCATGGTCAAGGTTAGCTCAAGCCCAACCCATTTACATATATTGGAAACATTCTAACCCAAACCCGAACCATGGTGCATTAAACCCTATGCCTAAAGGGCCCATTTAATTTTAATTGGGTATGGTTCAACCAACCTGACCAGCTGACCTGAACCTAGGGACCACATTTGGGTTTAAGAATGGAATATGGAGCTAAAGGTATGTCAGCCTCATAGGGGATAGATACAAACTTAAATGAGACCTGAGTTGCATGTCCCCTGCCTACAAGTTCTTGTGGTTGGAAGCTATTTCTGAGATTCCCATGAGAAATCCACCGTCCATCAGTTTCTCCAACTCATGTTAAGACATGAACAAAAAAATGAGATAAATCCAAAACTCAAGTTGACCATACTACAAAAACAGTGGAAATGGAATGTCCACCGTCTAAGTCCTAAATAAGGCTAATATTTGTATTTTCAGTTTATTCCAATTAGAATGACATTTTGAACGGTTGGGATGACATATAAACATTATGGTGGGCCACATTTGTAAGCAAACCCGACAAAATACCCATTTAGCTAGGCCCGAATTGCCTCAGAAGCCAGTGGGCCCAGTTGACCTGCTGGCCAACCCGACCCATCGACCCGACCACCAACTGCAGCTTATGTAAGCCAACATATATAACTGCACTCATTTACGTTCCATCACAAGTTCCTGGCACACGTGCATCGCATCTCAGCTTTTCATTAAGCAGCTAGTGGACCATGGCTTATGAAACAAATGTAGGGCTGAAAATGCAGGACTGATGAGCTACTCTTACAATGCGATGGTAGGATGTCCGTTGGATTAAATCTAACGGTTGATAATCTAAAATGCACATTTGATTTGGTAATTTTCAACCGTCCATCAATTTTGCTAACTCATTTTATAGAATGAACCAAAAACTGAAGCAGATACAGATTTCAGGTGGACCACACCATAGGAAACAGTGTCCATTGATTGCCCACTATTAAAAACTTCCTAGGGCCCACTATAATATTTAATTTTCATCAAATTGGTTGATGGGTCACACACTCCTAGATGAACGCAAATCAAAAATATTAACTTGATCTAAAACTTTTGTGGCCATAAAAAGTTTTTAATAGTCATTCAGGACTATTTCCTGTGGTGATCTACTTGAGATTTATATCTACTTCATTTTTGGGCTCATGCTATAAAATGATTTGACAAAACGAATGAATGGTTTAGATATAAAACATATACATCAAGGTGGGCCCACAGTCGGGGTACTACCCACATCGTTGGTTCTGGGTCCCAACCGAAGTCGCACAATAAGAAAAGAAATATTTATTTTAAAATTTTGAAAATTAATTAATCCCTAATAAAATTTATTTTCATTAGCAACCATTGGATTTAATCTAACCGACATCCTACTATGTGCATTGTAGAACTTACAATGCACTTAGTCCACTGTATCATTTCCCATTTTAAAATGTTGTCTACGGTACATCCCGCCAGTATTGTTATAAGATATGTCACCCCTCATGTTCTGACCAGATACACAGCCTCTTACAGCTGGCTGATCTTTCAAAGATTGGAAGATAGAAACTAGCAATCAGTGGCCCACAAAACAATAGTTAACAATATAACATTCAAAGCAAAAGAAATAAATAATCAAAAGGATTAAAATATTCCAATTCTAGATAATTATGTGAGAGCTCCCAAAGAAGTAGCTGTACCTCCAACTAGTTTCAGTGTGGGGCCCACCATAGTGTTTGTATGACATCTCACCCATCCATCATGGTCATCCCAACATGAAAATAAGACACCCAAAAATCATTGATCTAACCATTAAATATACCCAACATGAATATAGAGATTTTTTTATATATATATATATAGTTGTCCACTATTTTCTATGGTCTGTTTTGATTTGATTTTTTAGGTCTTTTATTTTTATCACTGAAAGACCTTGGTAAACGGGTCAAATGTTATAGAAACACGATGATGGGCCCCACACCCAACTAGTCATACTTTCAATTAGTTGTGTGTAAGCATCTCTCTTTTTCGTCTATCCAACATATATAGCAAGGTGTATCATAGAAATTGGTTGGATTACTAACATGACAATGAACATACAATGTTAGTCTTTTCCTATTTAAGCAATGGAAAGTAAGGTACACGAGAATTCTAAATTTTCTCAAGTGATGACAAGGAATGTTTGCCAATGCATTGAGTGTTATCTTGACCAACTTGAGTATTGCATTTTTTTCAAATTAAGCTGGAGTATAAAGGCATTATTTTGTCCTAGGGCTAAAGGAGATGCATACCTGTGAGAACAAACAGCTTTCAAAAACGTTTCTTGGCACTCACCACTTGCACATGGAAATACCGTGTGCGCGTGCAAGATCCAATCCACCCAATAGGTGGGTCCCACTATGTTGACGCGTTGTCTTGAAACTTGGTTCGGATCGATGGAATGATGAGTGTAAATGGTTAGAAGATATTAGATGACTGTCGGCATTCAGTATACACATGTGGCATGCTTGAAGATGAAACAGGTCACCAAATAGCGATCACTTGATATTAGCGATGAGTAATGGATAAATTAACCTCACATCATAGGAAGCAGATTGTGTCTTGACCTCACATGGAGGGAATCGGTCCAAGTAGGGGTTCTGTGGGGCCCACCATGATGTGTGTGTTTTATCCACACCATTTATACATTTTTCCAGCTCATTTAGGGTATGAGCCAAAAAATGAGGCAAATCCAAGGCTCAAGTGGATCATTAAATGGAGATTAAAAGCCCACCATTAAAAAAAATTAATTAGTGTGGATCAAGTTAAAATTTATATTTTTCATTTATTTAGATTTTTGCCAAATTGAATGGTCAATGGACATCATGGTAAACACTACGATAGTTTAAACATTGAGGATCTTTATTAATTATTGTTGCTTCCTGCAGCATGATTTACTCAAGTTCCTTTAAATTTTTGGGCTAACACCCTAAAATAATATGCAAAAAATGAATGAACAACATGGATAAGACACATACATCATGCAAGCCCTTATATAGCCCCTACCTAGATCAATTTCCATATAGCCCCTACCTAGATCAATTTCCTTCAAGGTGAGGGTAGGACAGTCCACTTCCCACTCCATATATTAATATAAAAGAGAAGTGGGATTGAATGTACGGCTTAGATGCTGCCAAGTCAGAGTGTTATGACCTTTGATTTGGATGCATAAACTATTGTGGATAAATACAAAGACCACCTAAATGAAGACATCAAAAACATAAATATTGAAATGATTAGTCAGAAAATGCCAATATCAGGCACACATAACAAACGGCTTAGATCAAAACACGTGTGCCACCTTAGAATTCCTAATTTCTTTCAACAACTATCATGTCTATACAAAATGTTAGTGATTAGGTCTAACCTCTCTCTTACCTCAATCTTACCATCATCAAACCAACTACAAGACCCTTAAATAATTCCCTCAGTCAATGTCTTTAAGGACTCTTTTAAGTAATGGAAAACCAACCCTACTTAGGGTTGATTATCTATGATGTCATGCTAGCGTTCATCAGTCGCAGCTGGTGATGTGGAAGAGACCCACGTGTCAAAACCTTGTCCACTCCTATCATGGCCCACCTGTCTAAAAAGCCATTGGACTCTCACAAAATAAAAGAAGTCTGAAAATAATTAGACCTACCTGTCAAAGCATGTCTTCAAAGGCTGCAGGATTTTAGTGGTCATAAATTGTAGGGTCCAGGAAGAATGTTGCATCATCAAAGGTCAAGATCTCATGTCAACCCACTCAAGAAGAGTTATTTTCTGACGTGGCATAAAGTATAGAAATGCTATGATTGTTGGCCTGTCATTCCATGAACATGGACAGAAGTTTCTTTATAGTGGAAATGAAACACAAAATTCAACTGAAATGCGTTCATACCAGCCTATCTAGAAAAGAGAAGGACAATAGAAATTGTGTACTACCAGCTAATCTGGACCGTCCATTAGGAAAAGGAGAAATTTCATGGGAAACAATGCAGCAATAACACAAATCAGACCATTATAATAATCGGATCACTGGCCTATAAAATGGACAGTGGAGATTGTTTGTGCAAAACAATAGAGATGTAATCAAGATTACGAACCATCCAGTTTGGGTCCATCATGGATTTTAATGACATCAAGGATCCTAATCATCCTATCCATTGCTTCGAAAATGAATGGCTATAAAAAGAAAGATAATTTTTGGATGGATAGGATTTTCTAATCAGTATCAACTGCGAGCAGAACCTGCTGAGTAGTCCGGATCGGTTGGAACCTTCCAGAAGCCGACATTGATATTTATATGCCATCCAGATAAACTGGAGGCACAAATATCATCCCGATCTAAAACTTTTGTAGCCCCCACAAAGCTTTCGATGGTGAGCGTTCAATCCATCCTTTCATGTGGTGTGGTCCACCTGAGTTTTGGATCTGTTTGATTTTTGGATTCTTGTCCAGTTGTGAGCCTGAGTAACTAGTCGATGGAGTGGATTTCTCACAGGCATTTCTGTGTGCCCCAAATAGTGTGGTGTCCCAAGTCTCTGTGATGTTTTTGTTTTATCAGCCATCCATCTGTTTTGCCAACTCATTTTAGGTATGATCATAACGAAGTAGATCCAAAGCAAAAGTAGACCACACCCTAAAAAATAATACGGATTAAATGCCTACCATTAAAAACTTCTTCAGGGTCTTAAACTTCTCGGTGTGCCTTAGAAGGTCCACTTGAGCTTTGAAACTATCTCATTTTTGGAACTATGCACAAAAATAGCTGGCAAGACAGATGGACACCAAAGATAAAACACCTATTTTGGTAGCCTAAAGAGGTTAGGCCACGCTGGAGCAGGAAGTTCCTACAGCTGCAAGCTATGTGGGGCCCACGGGGATCTTTGTGAGATATCCACTTCATCCATCCATTTTGCCACCTCATTTTAGAACATATAACAAAAACTGACCTAAATCCAAAATTCAAAATGTCCACACCACATAAAACAATGGAGAGGGAAATGCCCGCTGATGGAACATTTCTAAGGCCCACTGTATGTTCATACGTCATCCAAGCCATTCATAAGGTCAATCCAACTTATATAAGCTAAAATGAGGTCAATCCAAACCATTCATAAGGTCTATCCCGTCCATCCATTCTGTCATGTGGCTTACTTGAGTTTTTCATCTGCTTTATCTTCTGTCACCTATTATAAAATGAGGTTAAAAAACGAATAGATGGGGTAGATTTCTCACAAACATTATTATAAACCTCACCTACGCCGCGTGGTGCTGGAGGTAGGGAAATCCACAACTTTACTAATATTTCTTAAATTAGATTGATTGATCAACACGGAATACCCTTTTGTTTGGACGAACCAATCAGAATACACATAGGTGCGCTCTCCCACTACGAGCTGGTTTAGTATTACCAGATAATACCATAGCCGTTGTTTCCCTAACTATCCACGCCGTTCATCAGTTTTCCCTGATCATTTTAGGGCATGGTCCAAAAAATTGAAGTCGATCCAACTCTCAAGTGAACTACACCACAGGAAACAGTGACCATTGATCATTATAAACTTCTCGTGAGCAAGAGTTTTTATCAAGCTGATATTTATGTTTTCACTTCATCCATGTCTGTGTGACCATATCAACAGGATGGAGGGAAAATAAAAATTGCAGTAGGCCTTAGGAAGTTTTTAATTATGGACATTCACTCCCCACTGTGTGGTCCACTTTAGATTTGGATCTGCTTAATTTTTGAGACCATACCCTAAAATGAACTGAAAAAACTGATGAACGGTGTGGATATACAAAAGTGGGACCCATGGTCATCAAAACACCAACTAGGGTGTTACCCGGGTAACGCCAAGCTGCTTCCCTTTTTCTCAACCTATCTGACTACCATTATTCAGTCTCTCTCACCCATCTGACTCTCGTTAGCCATTTCTCTTACATTTCTGACAACCATCTCTCTCTCATTTGACTACCAATTGCTTACTTTAACAACATATGTTCGTTGTTTCTTTATAGCTTTACCCACATGATTTCCATTGCATCAAAATAGTGGACCTTTTGTGGATAGAGATGTACTACCTCACCAGTATCTAGCTGGAGACAGATGGTTCTATCAGGGGCTCTTTGAGGCCTACCATATATATATATATATATATATATATATATATATATATATATATATATATATATGGGAAAGTGTACAATGAGCGCGAGTGTATTACGGTTGTCCATGAGGTTGAGCTGTGTGGGCCCCACCGTGATTCCTTTCGAACATTAACACTGTCCACCAGATGCACCATTCCATCGTGGGCCTAAATAGCCCAAAATCAGCCGTATATGGAACTCAGGTGGGCCATATCATCTAAAACCATAAGTATACATGCCAAAAATATATAAAAGCACTGGTGGGACCCACCCGCAATTTGGATGTAGGTGAAACTTGGTCTGAACCCTCATCCAAGTGGGACACACATAATGGATGGTTTGGATTTGCAAACCACATCTCGAAAGGCCCCAACAAATGGTTATGAATGTTTTAATGGTGCACGGCCCCTCTTAACTTCTGTATGTCGTGTGGCCCACAAAAGTCACGAATTGACTTGATTTTCAGCTGTCTAGGCCCATGATGGAATGGTGCATTTGACTGATGGGGTAGATGTTCGAAAGGCATCACGGTGGGGTCCACACAGCTCGACCTTATGGGACGACCGTATACGCTCGAGCTCATTGTACCTTTTCATATATATATATATATATATATATATATATATATATATATATATATATATATATATATATATATATATATATATAGCCGTTCATGTATTTTAACATATCTGGGTCCTTTCTCTTGCTCCACTGGTAGACTCTTATGAGTTTCAACACCTAGTCGAGGGTTCCAGTACCCATAAGTGGTGAAATCCCACTAAGGCATGAGTGTGTGGTGGTGTATGTGCTCGTGTTATTTTATTATTATTATTTTTTTTTGTAAGCATTTTAACATATCATTTTAATGCATGAAACTAAAAGAGAAGCACATTGAAGGATCAAGTAGACCATGCCACGATAAGCCATTGAAAACTCATTAAGGGCATGGAAAGTTTTGCGTCAAGCTGATATTTATGTTTTCCTTTCATACTGGTACAAGCAGTTTTATAAATATGTTAGATGGAAAATACACATCACAGTTGGCCCTAAAAAGTTTTCAATGGCAAGAATTCAATCCCCTATTATTTCCTGTATTGTGGTCCACTTGATCCTTCAATCTGCCCCTTTTTTTTGGGCTCATGCTCTGAAATGATCTTTCAAAATAAATGGATGGCATAAAACATATACATCATGGTGGGCCCCACAGATCCCTGATAAAACCTTTTGTCTCTTGCTAGGTCCTCATGGAAGTGGTACCCAATCCGTACCATCCAAATTTTAAATTGAGAGTTAAAAACAAAATAGTTATTGCTCCATTCACAACACTCCAAGTAAGAGGGCACGATCACTTCACAGGCAGCCCAGATCCACTCCACATGTTACACACTCTTTAAGCTATCAACACACAAATCAACATGTGGAACTCATCATGATATTTTAATGAAAAGAAATCCATTCTTTATATATGCAAGTCCAAGCAATCCAAAACTCAGGTGGCCACACCAAGAAAATAATCAAAACAGAGCTACACACCATTTATAAAAACCTTCTAGATTATGTGTGGGGACCATCATGTTTTGCACATGACATCTAATTCATTCAAAAGATGCATCCAACCCAGATGAATTTAAATAGAAAACATCAGCAAATCAGGTGAATCACAACACGTGATTTTAGAGGTTTTACCGATGATTTTACATGGCGTAGCCTACTTAAGTTTTGGACCAACGACATCTAAGGAATAAAGAAGAGGCCCACATGATAGAGGTATTGAATGTCATTAAACCATCATGGCCGCCTCCAATGGATACTGATTGTCTACCGGCATTAATAGCTACTGAACAATGATCCCTGAGCCCTGGCATAATGTTTGTGTTTTATCCATGTTATTCATCTGTTTTTCCATATCATTTTAGAGAATTCCCTAAACGGCTTCTCGACAGCCTTTGGACCTTTTATTGACGAAATTGCCCCGACCATGGTTCAGAATTGTACGGTCCCGGCGTGAAGCGTACAGTCACCCGCCGTCTTAACCCCCGAGAAATGGACGGTTCGGCTACTCCCCCGGACACCGTCCAATGGGGGCCGGGCTCGGGGCTCTGTGGGTCCCACCACCAACTACGTGTTTCATCCATTCCGTCCATATAATCTCTAAAGATCATTGTATGGCAGAGACCAAAACGATCATGATCCAATCACGGTGGGACCTAGGGGGATCATAGTGGTGGATATCCAATAACGACTATTTTCCCGCAGCAGTGGTCCACCCGAGAGTTGTATCACTCTCGATTTTCGCTTCATGCCGTAAAATGATATTTTAAACCGGACGAACGGCGAGACGAAGCACATACATCTTGCCGGGCCCCACAGCACCACCCATCACCCGCACCACGACTCTCGATGGGGCGTATGTCGCACTAATGCACATTTGAGAGGCCCTCTCCTCCCCTTTCTCTTGCTTTCCTAGAGAAGCCAACATCCAGGGGCCAACCGCCGAGGGCGACGTTGTTTCCCCCTCGCTCGCTCGTCCGAAAGCCTCTTCCACCGCGAGGTTTGTACTCTATTCCGTTTCAACCGCGTTTCCTTTAGTCGTGATCCTTCTCCTTCCTCACCACGTTCACGATCCGCCTAAAGCTCAACGACTCAAGGTGGTTAGTTACTTCAACCGTTTGTAGGCACCCCGCTGTGGTAAAGAACACACGGAAGCCGAGGTACCGTGGTGGTCACGCGAAAGGGACCGTAACCAGGCCACACCTTGATCAAACCTCCACAATTGTATGGTAGACAACCACGCATCATGTTTGTGACGGTATTTGGATCGTGGTCGCCACCGTCACGAACGCCGTTGTCACCGTTATGGGTCGTGCTCGCGTGGATATGGCACCGGATACAACTACGACCTCTTGTGATTAATTGCCACGACCCAACGTGTAGGATAACCTCGATCTACCGTGCTTCATTACCATAAGATTACGACCTAGTGTGCTTCATTACCTTAAGATTACGAAGACCGCGTCGGCTGAATTCGATTTGATAATTAAAGTCAGTGTACGGTGATGCAGCCTTAAGTGCATCACCGCACCGGAACGACCGATGTAGTGAATCTAAGGGAAATGAAGTGTACGGGCGACATTTCTGACGAGGCGAAGGTTCGAATTACGTCCCCCGAGAAGATGGGCCAACACCCGCATGCTCGAGATGCAAACGAATAGGTGACACCGGCGCCGATCCACCATCGTCCCCGCCGGCCGAGGATGAGGCCGAGGCCGGTGATGACATTACGTATTTTTTGTTGCTTGTGATAATGTAATGTGAACTGTAATATATGTACTTATCTTATTGATTTATTGATTCATCAACTTTGTGGCATGTTATTTACCTTCCAATGTGTATGCTAACCAAGATCCTTTGTGCCTTTTAACCACGACCAATATAGGAAAACGTGAACTCAACAACGGTCGTGGTTGTCGTGACGATACGATCGTGATTGAAATGTTATATGCGTCTTCTTTCTCATTAGGTCGTGGTTGTCGCCACGATCAACAAGCACCACAAACCATGATCCGTTACAACTGGGACCACGCCCATTTAACATTACACCACGTCCCATATCACCTACGACCAATGTTTCACGTATACCACGACCCATGTAAGATGACAACAACGACCCACGTATCATTCCAAATGTGGTCCATGTATCGTGACAACCACAACATATACAACCTCACAACCCTTACCCATATACAATGACAAGTGGGGACCCATGTATCATGACAAACAAGACTCCAATGTGGACGATAATGAAGAGCTTTTATGAATATTAACTACGTACTCAAAGACCGGAATAGTGTACATAACATAGGTCGTGGTTTTGTCTTTTCCGGATCGTGGTTGTCATGATAATCGGTTGTGCTGTACTCAGGGACGTGGTTGTCGACAACGATCCGGTACGGATGACAAGCACGATCCCGCCTAATATGACAACCACGACGCATGCGAATTCTCAATCACCATCCATGCAACACGACAACCATCTGGCCGCCGATGTCGGCTTGTATGGATCGTTGTTTTCATGCTTGATGTATCCTTGTTTTCATGTTATATGGATCGTTGTTTTCCGTTATATGGGTTGCCATTGTCATGTCAATTTCCTTTATTATATATACTATCGACTTCGTTTGCCTGGAAACGAGAATAGGGCAACTCACTTGTATACATCTATATGAACTGATCACACCGAACGGCTAGAAGGTGTCGTGAACTATGTGGACACCATATATCTTTGTTTGTACGGAAGTAATGTGTCGCATGTACATGCACGAAAGATGGCATGTTCTAATGGTGGGAATCAATTAATGGTGGGGAATAATTGGTTGAACTTTTGTGGTCTATTGGATTCCAATATCTTGACCATTCTTTAGGTTTCTCGGATGTTACAATAAGATGGACGGTGCGGATCAGAGATAAGGCACTTCGATGCTTTCCTGACGCACACGATTACATCCTAAACGCAGATCATCAACCGACGCCGTTACGGACGGTTACGATTCCATCCCAAACTCACAACATCAATGGACGCTTTTACTGACGCTTCTTTCGAGAGAGTAAAACTTCATCCGCTTATCCCCATACGAACACCGACTATATATTGCGCATGCTTCTTCTCTCCGGGACCTCTTCACTTTCTCTATCCCTAACCCATTTCTACCGGTTTTGAATCTTATTCACGGGCCCCTCCATCGCCACTCGCCGAGTACATCTACAAGTTCAAGGTGCTCTACCAATACAAATGGCGAAGCAAGGTATGGTAATGGTTGACATGGACGGTGTACGGTGACCACCGACCATTGTGTTATGTGGGTATGGGTTGTGAACCACGACTCAATGTATCTATAACGAGATGTATACCATGACAATCACGATCGTTGTTGTGATCGGCGTTGATATGCAGATGGATCGTGGTTCACATGTGGTCGTCGACCCCGTGAACCACGACTTAACGCAGATGACATCAACGATATGTATGGCATGACAACGGCGATCGTTGTCGCCATCATGGCTTGTCGCACAATTGGTCGTAGTTGACAAGCCGATTCGATCCGGATCGTGCCCGTGAACCACGATTCAATGTAGACGACAACAACGACCGTATGCCATAATGCCTAATGGATCGTTGGTGACGGCCACATGGATGACATCAACGAACCCCGTAGCACGACCGTCGCAAGCACGACCCAAAGACAGATGACAACCACGATCCAACAGACGTGACAACAACGAACCGTGTCGCATCATAACCACATTCCTTTAAAACTCGTTATAAACACTACCCTTCTTGGATTTCAATCCCCATCCACCGTGTAGTACAATTACGACCGATGTTAGATTCTCGCAAGACCATCATATAATTTTTACTTAAAAATCCACGACCATACCGGAATGCAGTGTCGAAAGAAGTCAACCATGACCACATGCCTAGACTTCGAAAAGGCATGTGTCTCTCCCAAGTGCTCCGTCACTTTTCTCGAAAGTCTTGGTTGAAGATATGTTGAAGTTTCCCGATAGAAATAAACTATTTAGAGACACTGTTTTGGATTTCACTGACTTTCCTGGGCCGCCGAGTGGACGGCATGGGCCTCGATCCCGCATTGCCTCGATGCAAAGGCATGTTGGTGATCCGAAATTCGATGTTGTGGCACCAAGATAAGATTTACAGAGCTCGATTTTGCTCTAATAATGGGTCTTAAGTTTGGTCCACTTAGATAGATGGAAATGTGTGCCGAGGCCGGAGGAGCAGAGTCAGAAAAGGCATTAGGGAGACCTACTTGAGCAATGTGGGGTGTTAGTAAACAAGAACCGAAAGAAGCCTATTTGTCACTCGCCGATCAAGACGAACATATGGACGCGGTGAAGCCGGCACTAATAATTTGCGTTGAGAGCCTATTGGTTGGATCTCCCAGAAGAAGAACTCCGATTGATACGTTTATCGACATGGTTGATGACCTATATTATTTTAATAACTACCCATGGGGTAGTGTGGGGTATGATTATCCAAGAAAGGGGTTAACGCCGCGTCCGGCACTATTCTCGGGGGAAAGGGCGACCGCCGCACTCCCAAATCATACAACATATGCGGATGCGCATTTGCCCTACAAGTATGTCGGGCCTTGTCCCGATTCATACCTTGAGTTCGTATTTTTCCCTTTTTCTTCCATACATGTCAACCAAGATGTAATGCATGGTAATTGTTCTTATACGATTTGGGCCTACGAACGGTTCCTCAACTCACCGGTGACCGTAGGTGGTCCGTTAGAAGACCGCCTACAAGGATTCCGCGAATACTAAACGGTGTCACAGAAATCGTGCAGATATGACGCAAGATTCTGTCATCTTCACAAATTGTGTTTGTAAGATTTATTCAATTAATATTGTAATTTGAATCATGCAAGATGTTTGTAATTAATTAATTAATCAATCAATTTTGCTCCCGCAGTGGTGCTAGCTCCATATCTTCAACCAACGGTCGAAGAAGCTGAGAGCGAGGTTGTCGAGTATAACCGACGACGACGACATTCAAACGAAGGACAAGGTTTCATGGTCAAGATCCACGGCAGAGACAACGGTGGATGACGTAATAAATAAAGATGAGGCCGATCTTACAACCTCCCTCTTGGAACCGAAAAATACAACTCACTTGATGGGAAATCTCCCCTTTTTGGGAATGAACCGAAAGATAATAAGACTACAAGATCCGCAATAAGGAAATTGAGTAAGCGTATTCATTTTCTCGCCACCGAAGTGCAAGGAATGAAGGGTGAATTGAAGTACTAACGAGTCTCGAGTAGAAATAAAGCACCTCATGGAGGATTATGCATCTTTACGAGAAGTGGTGTTGAAGAGAGATGATATTAATAATACAAAAGACGTACGTGAAATCTCCTTGCTTCTTGTAACCTATTTGCTAATAGCTCATTTAAAGGAAAATGAAAATGGATCGTGCTTGTCATAAGCTTGAGGTTCGTTGGTTGCACACAGGACGGGTCGTGTTTCTCATGTGCCGAGGGTCCATGAGACAACATTGATGGTCTAGGGTCGTGTAACGTGGTTTGTGGTTTAGATCAAGTATGGGTCGTGTTTACCGTAGACTAATGGATCGTGGTTTTCATCCACGATGGTTCGTGTGGTTGAAGCACTACCTAACATGGTCGTCACCACACCCCATTGGTCGTAATAACCACGACCCTATCCTTGATCGTAGCCGCCACCAACATATCCACAACCATGACCCGATACGGCCGAGAAACACGATCCACTCTTTGTAATAACCACGACACTTAGTTCATCTGTCGTCATCCACGGTGTGTTGTGGTTCACATACATGATATCATGGTTGTGTTCCTTGTAGAAAGACATATTGAAATACATAATAATAGGTATTTTATTTATTACGGACATTGTCTCTTCAATCGCCTCTTTCAAGCAGTAAAATTTTTCATCGCGTGAGCAGTGAAGCAACATGGAGAGGAGATCAATGCTTTATCATAGAGATGGTGAGGCAAAGATAGAGAGGAGATCAATGCCGCATCGCGGATCGATGGAGCAACTCACGGAGGAGATCTGCTTTCTTCTGGAGAGCAGGAGAAGCAAATCGTAGAGGATATCAATTCTTCACCGCAGCGCAGATGAAGCAACCGAGAGAGGAGATACATGCTATTAAGGTATATGAAGTTGGATCTATCTTAAATCGTTGTTATCATACACCCAGGGTCGTGGTTGACATGCACAGTGGATCTTGGATGAGTTGCGATCGATATAAAATGATTTGTCTTCTATGTAGACACTGGACGTGGTTTATAAGAAATGTGGATCGTGATTATCGTTCTCGTTGTGGATTTCACCATCATCCGTCTCGATCGCTTCTTTCCATCCAATGTCGATTGCGATTGTCATACATAGTGGATCGTTGTCGACATCCACGAACCTCCATGGACGTGAACGACGACCCACTAATGGATGACAACCAGTGCTCCAAAGTGGGGTTGTTTTAGCCATTCTCGATATACGATTTCATTACTGTGACAAAGTTGTTGGGGAGGAAATTCAAGGAATAAATGTATATAATTCTATATAGAATAGAATTTTCCTCTTGTCGTATTTGGCCGGTGTAGTGTTCCTTTTTGGTCGTGGTTATGATCCAATTGAGGGTCGATGTTATATGCCCTTGCCCATTCAACGAGTCCTCCGTCATGAGAGTGCCTACTTGAATGAGGAGATGACGCAGCTTACAGAGGAGGTAGAAGCAATAAATGTGTAGTTGACCGTGGTTAATGTCAATGATGGATCGTTGCTAGCATGTTTGATTGGTCGTGGTTATCATCCACCACTGGTCTAGTTGACCCACGACCCAAAGTGGACGAGATATGACATGAATGCAAAATACAAGTTTTTAACAGTCTCCAATTTCGAGGTCGGGATTAGGCAGCCTCTCTAGTTTTGAAGTCGGGATGACCCATCTTAAAGATGAGAATGTCGCCTTTACGGGCAAGAAATGAAGCAGATATGAACCTCGCTAAAGGATGAAGTGAATAAGACAATTGTACGTGAAATTACATTTGGATCGTGGTTTAAATCGGACATTATATTATGAACTCCATAGATAATGTGTCATTTTATTACAGATCAACATCGTTACCCCGCAACTCGTGATGAAGGGAGACCACGTCACGATACAGGGATCCCGACAGAGCTCTAATCGTGAGTGAGCCTCGTCGTGGGCTCTGAACTCCATCGAGCTCTTACCGATGCCGAAGAGGACGAGTTGAGAGTTGTCGAGAGTCGTTCAAATGTCCGGTTGAAAAGTGTCTATGACCTAAATTCATGGGTGGACTCGAGGTAAGTTTCTACCCTTTCTCTTCATCGCATCATATCAATGTATGAATTGTAGTTACATCACACATTTTTCTCGTTACGTAGACCATAGACCGGTACCTAAGATACCTATCGCCGCGCCAGACGAACGAGGGAGAGGTAGACAGATCGCGCGTTTGTCTCGTCGCTATTTACAGAAGGTGAATTTGAGGACCATAGTTATCTTAAAAACGTCGATAATCACTTCCGTTTCTAACTCAACTGCGTTTCTAACAATATTCTTCAATATATCAATAAGAATGCATGGGACAACAACTTGACTCGCCGCGAACCTATGGCGCCGGGAACCATAATGATCGTGGTAGCATGAAGTCCGAAAGGTTGTCTCAAGTGCTTATAGAAATAGTCGATCAGTAAACCGAAACCTCTATGGAAGTATAATGTGGTTAGATCTTAGTTTCTTCGCACACGTACATGGAGTTCAATGACTAGATGCATTTATTGAAAGGCAATGTCAGAATCGTTGTCGATTCACAGCGTCATAGGTGTACATCCTCTTAATGCAAGAAATCAAGATCGGCCGATGGTCGCCGTTTATCCGACGAAGAGAGAGGTCACTTTGTACGATATCCTGAGTACCGAATTGGAAGGGAAAACGAGCTGGTCGTCGCGCATGTAACCGATGGACTGAGGTGGTTATTCCATGTTCTTGATGACGGATCAGTTAGGTGGGAGAATCCATGGATTGTGAAGCCATCCGCCGACAGGCCAACGCAACCAAACTTGGACGATTGTGGCGTTTATATGCTGAAATATATAGACTTCTTTGCAAGATGAGTGCAATTGACTTTACGCATGTAAGATATATTTAATTGCCTACATTCAATCTTTATTGATTTGTACTTTGTATTATTAATATTAGTTCGTTCTGATTCCGTAGGAGGAAATTCCTAAATTTCGAAAGACGATCGCATACGACTGTCTGAAGGAGTCGAGAGCATAAGATGCCGCGTTCCCACAAAAACAAGGAGAAGAGGCGTGTAGACCAACGAAGAAAGCCAAACACTGAATCGATGTTGAATGATGAATGGATAGGTGTATCTGATGTTTCTACTTGTTATCATCATCTATAATGGGTTGGAGAGTGAGATGGTCGCAGTTGTCCGTGGAGAGTTTTCTATCCGCCATCGCATTTATAGAGAGGTGTGGTTGATAAATTATATCACAAGTGTATGGAAATCTGCCCATCCACATACTTTGATCTGTTCCCGTTGATGTGTATGGAAATCTCCCTATCAAAGTTAGGACGTGGAAGACGTAGATACCGAAAATCCCGTGTGTGTGTGTGTGTGTGTGTGTGTGTATATATATATATATATAGGGAAAAGGTACTATGCTCGAGCGTAAAGCGGTCCTCCATGAGGTCGAGCTGATGTGGGCGCCACCGTGATGCCGCTCGAGCGCATAGTACCATTTATATATATATATATATATATATATATATATATATCGGTTGTATGAGAGATTAGAAAAAAGAACATCCGGATTGATTGATCGCTTGGTCGTTGCTGTCGTGTCAATATCTCCGTGGTTCAAATACGTAATAGTTCGTGGTTGTCATCCACCTTGGATCGTCGTTGACAACCACGGTAACGAGAGAAACACGATCCATACGTCATGTAAACCACGATCTAAAAGTCATGACAACTACGACCCCATGTCATTGCAATCACGACCGTTAAATTTGCTGTAAGCGCCGCGTTTTCTCGTTATATTGTAAACTTAAGTGGAAGACCCGAAAGCAGTCTCGCGCATCACCGAGCTTTCTTCTCGCATTATTTTGTTATATGGGTCGTGGTTGTAGTGTTGCCTCTCGCCGTGTTTGTTGTGATTGTAATGCTATATCATATATGGGTTGTAGTCGCCATGTTTTAAGGGTCCCGGTTGTCATGTTGCCTTCATCGTGTTTGATGTGAGCACGACCCGCAAGTTGTATGGGTCATGGTTCCCATGACACCGGAGTGGTCTCCATGATGTATGTGTCGTGTTCCTCATATGGTCGTGGTTGTCGAATACGATCCAACATGGACGAGAACCACGATCCACAACAACCGAGAGCCACGACAAATTTAACAAGGAGATTGTTAACCATGGTGTTATCACGCTGTGTATATGGATCGCGTGGTTCGTGTCATGTCGCCGTGGTTCTCAAGTTGTATGGGTCGTGGTGGTAGTTTCACATGGGTCGTTTTCCCATCGTTTAAGTCACGATCCAACGTGGATAATACCTACGATCCACTTTGCATGTTAACCACGATCACGCGACCGGGTCGTGGTTGTCGCACGACCGGGTCGTCTTATATGGGTCCCCTTTCCACGACCGTTTCCTTCGAATCTTTACCCTTCTGACTCAAACGACACACTCGTGTTTTATGAAATCGCACACCCTTTCTAATGTTCTACCACCTATAAAAGGAGTAATTGGGTTTGAAATTGTTTTCAAAGTCTCGTCCGAGCTTGATCCTATTGCAACACCTTAAGCATTCATGGATTTCTTTTTGCTCGCCAATCAAAATACCGGTGGAGATACTCGACGAGCCATTGATTTCTTCTCCTCCCATTCTTCGCTATGGGTGATCCCTTCCCTTTCCTCATGTGTCTTGACGATCTCCGTGAAGATCAACGGCCTCCACAGAAATGCTGAATTCACCTTCTAAAACGAGTGTTTCAACTTGTTGGGTGCCCTTTGAAGGGAACTGTTTTTCACACCGTATTGCAACTATGGTCGTGTTTGTCGCCAGCTGAGCTCTCTCTTCGTCAATGATGACGACGTTAGAGAGCAAAGATTAGCTTCTCTCATGCGTAAAGGGAGCCGGATGGGTCGTTGTTCGCGTGGGCCGTTGTTTTCATGTTACATGGTTCGTGATTGTTACGTTACATGGTCGTGTTTATCGCCGGTTCTAGACTTTATTTCGGGCAAGCTAATGAAGTGATATTGCAACGTTAGCTTCTCACCGGGTTTGACTGCTTTATGGGTCGTTGTTTCCATGGGTCGTACTTGTCATGTTATATGGTCGTGGTTGTCACGTAGTATGTGTGGTTGTTGTAATGATTTTGATCCTAGATTTTAGGGTAACCTAGCGTCAATGATTCTACAAGTTTTGGGTCTTGCAGATCGTATTTAAAGTGGATCAAATGGATTTCGTAGCTAATCTAGTTTAGCACTTTGTTAACTTTGTCACATTTCTAAAGGATTTCGTCCTATAAGATTTTGTCTAAGGTGGTACCTAGGTATTCACAGATTGTATATAAGGTGATCCAAGTTATATACTGCCGCTTTAAGATAGTGTCTAGAGTGAAAGTACTTAGAAAAATCAAGGATCAAGGTGGTGAATTGCGTGAGATTTGTGAAGGAAATGAGTTCAAAAGCTTTTAGACTTTGGGATTGAGTCTCGACAGTTCATAAGGTGTTAGGATCGACCCATTGCCTAAGGACGCCTAATCCCTGTGTTGGCAAAAATCCGGATGTTACATTGCAAATCTTTTGGATATGTATATTGAGTCCCCAATCGGGGTGGACACTCGTGACATGATGTTATATGGTTGTACATTTTAGATTTTGTTCATTTACACGTATAATCATGATGATATACACCGCTTAGATTAGCTCTTATGAATGGTTATGATAATCGTGTAACCGTATGAATGAAACACGCTATTGCAAAGCGAAAAGTGACACCCTAATATGGAGAATCGAATTATAATCAACCCCTAAAATACGCGTTTTCTTGCTATGTCAGATACTTAAGTGGAAGACACTAGCGCAGTCTCTCGCGCACACCGAGCCTCATGGTTATGGTTTTTTTTTATACCGATCGTGGTTGAAGTGTTATGCGGTTCGTGGTTGATGTGAAGCATTTATCGTAGTTGTCATTTGGTGAGACCTTATTTCCTTGCACTGACTTTTCTCGTTAGTGACCCTGTGTGCATAAAGGATCGTGATTATGGTTGTCACAGTAAATAGGCCGTGGTCCACGCTTTGATGGTTCGTGGTTGCCGCCCTGTGTTGGATCGTCGCGAACAAGCACGACATAGTGAGAAACACGACTCATACAACATGACAACCACCGCCCACTACCAAGAGTGCCACGACCCTTTGTTAATCTCGCCAAGACCCGTATGGGTCGTGGTTCAAATGGTCAAGAATCAGGATCGTCAGAGACATGCACCACGGTTCATGAATCGATAGTATATATATATATATATATATATATATATATATATATATATTAGAGTGCCACAGTAGGTAACGTTCACCGCTCCCAATATGGATCGTGGTTCAAGCACAAGAATTCCCGGGTATTCTCCACACCGGATATTGTTAACATGCATCGTGGTTAACAATATATTCCGTAAGGTTCGCTTCACCCAAATAGGATGAAAGTGCATCGACGCCGGCCAGACCGGTTCGATTGCATCTAGAGCATTTGGGTCTTGTCCTATCTTCTCCTTGGGACGTAATGCGAACCTTTTTCGGCCTTCCAAATGGATCTTCTCGTTTCTCGGCGGCTTCATTTTATCGCATAAAACCTTCACTTCGTCCGAGTGTTCCATGTGTTCTCATTCAAAGACCGGTAAACCGACTCTTGATATGTTTTGCGATATATCTCATCAAGTATAATGGAGAGCAAGATTTGTACATATCAAGTCGAAACTTATCGCATGCCGCCATCACATGAACACACGGCAGCAAAGATTTTTGCAAACTCATTGCACGTACACTTCATGTCTATTAGATTCACTACATCCGTCGTTCCCTCGTGTCGTCACTGGAACTCATCCACCGAAATCGCAAAGGCATCAGTGTCCTTCGCACCTCCGACCGATATAGGTCGGATGTTTTTTTGATGCCCAAGGAGTCAAATCTTCGTTGCAGATGCCGAGGCCTCGTCCCGTCGTCTGAGGAAGAAGTGTTGGATTTTACTCCTTATTGTCTCGAGAAGTTTAGTGATTGTGGTACTTCTCGCATCTACGAACAATGCATTCATGCTTTCCACGATGTTGGTGGTGACGATGTTATACCGCATGCCAGAAAGAAAGCGTTTCGCCCATCTTTCTTTTCAATACCGCTGAGGAACTGATACGCCGTGGGATTCGACGTTTGAATGCATCGCATCATCTCCCAAAACGTGGATGTGCGGTATGTCTTCACGGCACCCCAAAAGTATTCCCTCATGTAATCATCCGAACATGCCTTCTTCATGTTTCCAAGTATATGATGAGCACAATATCCATGGATCGCATGCGGAACATGCCAGTGGACTTCACTAACCAACCCTTTGTGACGATCCGACACTATCACTAGTCCCGGAAGGTCCCCGAGTGACCTTGATAAAATCCCAAGGAACCACCTCCAGCTACTACTATTGTTCTCGATTCCCGATCCCATATGCCACAGGAGGATGTGATTGTTTCCATCCAAAGGCAAGAGCCATGAAGAGAACGCCTTGTATCTTCCCCTCACAAATGCGCGGCATCAACGCACAACACCCTCCGAACATGTAAAATTACGCTTCGATGCACCGCCCAAGCGCAATAAAGCATCGTTGGAAACTATTCGTCTCCTCGTTCACCCGCAACTCCGTGATTCCCTAAATTGGCCTTTTTCAACTCGTGAAGGTACGCCGGAGCTCGTTATATAGAGCCCTCGTAGGATCCCAATACTTGTCCGGGTTGCCATCTCCTTACCCTTCCACGCCTTCTTGTAATCGATCTCAACACCGTACGTCTCACTCATACGATATTGAATTTCCTTTGCCGTGTGTCGCCCCGAGCTCATACGACCGACGCCAAACTCACTACTCATCAAACCGGTGGCTTGGCGATGATCTCTCCTTTCTCTTCGACGTCACCGTCTCAAGACGGCCATCCGCGTTCGTGGTCTCAGACATGGCGATATCCTCAAACGACATAGTACATGTATGCTTCGAGTGTAAGTCCCGATCTTGAACATCCCTAGGCCGTTAAGTTTTGAAGCATGCATCCTCCGCCTACAACCGCTACAATGCAGCCCAATCGTATATATCGCCTTGTTGGACTTGATGACCTTGACTGAACTTCATGCGCAGATCGCATATTTACATAGAGAATACCGTAGTCGACCTTTGTCCTTGTACACTTGCCCGCGTAATATGTCGTTCTCGGATCATCCACAAAATCCGGTATCCTTGTCGATCCGAATTGACAAACGCATCATCGATGGATCATTGGCGAGTGGGGTTTGGAGATCGCACCGGTCACCGTTCTCTGGTCATCATATCCATCACTACTTGATGGGCCGTGTATGTCGCGGTCATCATTCCCCAAATCATGCCGTGTATCGTGGCTAAAGGGCCACCCATACATAAGAATAGCCGTCGATGGGCTGTGTATGTCGCAGACATCATTCCCCAATCTATGTTGTGTGTCGTAGTCCGAATGGCCGGCCAGATCGCATTCGTCGAGCTCCCGATCGTGATATCCATCACCTTGATGGGCCGCCTATATCGCATACGTCATCACTCCCCGAAACATGATGTGTATCGTCATGGGAAGGGCCGCTTACATCGCAGCCGTTGACTTCTGGCCTCGATATCTAATGTATGTCATGCATATCGAAGCACGGCCATCCGATCATTGCCTACTGTGTTGCGAATGAAGAGCCGATGGGTTCGAATGTAACGCGTCATCGCCGTTGTAATCCTCGCCGACAGACAACGCTCAATTTCTCCACATACAATGGTATATGTGTCAAGGTGTCTCGTCTCACGTAATAACATGAATGCTTCGAGATCTTCATCGTCTTTAATTGTATGTGGGCGTAGGAATCCATGAATTGGATCACCGTACACAACCGTAATCATCAAATTGCATTCATCCGACGTAGTCTTCGTAACCGGTGCGCTTTATCGAGCAATCGCCGATAGGTGATATCATCACTCACAACAAATCCCTTTGAGTCTCCACCCCGGTAGGTGAACATTGCCTTGTCGTACACACTCTCTCCATCATAGTAGCATAATATAGCCCCGCGACCCATACTCATTCGAATACCGGTTATTCTCGTTAAAAAAATCATAATTTTGAATGGGTCCAAATTATGTAGTAATGCAGATACCGGTTGTCCATTAAATGGGTCGTGGTTATCATCCACATTGGTTCGGGATTGCAATCCACATTGTGTCGTGGTTGGCGACAACGCCCACCGTGAATCACAACAAAGTACAACGCGAAGGGTCGTGGTTTTAATCCAAAGCTGACAAACCGAATCGCGCGAGGGGTCGTAGTTTTGTCCCACAATGGGTCGCGGTTTTGTTCTTGTAAGGATCGCCCCGCTTCATCGGATCAGGCGACGCCCAACTGCTTGGGAGTTGTCGCCATGTTATATGGCTCAGGGTTTTTAAGAGGGGCCGCCGTTGTCGATGATGAGCGCCGCATACCCAAGAATATCTTATTCGTGGTTGTCACGGCATACATGGATCGTGGTTGTCAGGCACGTTCAACGACCCATTGCTACATCTTATTCATTCATGGATTTCGTTATTATTACAACCATCACAATGGAAAAGATATTTGATGAAGGGCTCGAATCCTCCCCGCGTTATTCCTAACATGGCAACCACGCTCAACAACCGATATACAACTTCGATCCACTCGCTTATCGTAATCACGATCCTCATTTGATGGCAAACGACATATATTGTGCATGTGAACCACGACCAAACGTTCAAGGTCGTGCTTGTTAGCCGACAATGGTTTGCCAACCACGCCAACGACCAATTGTGCATGTGAACCACGATCAAACGTTCTCGACGGTCGTGGCTATCACCGACATGGGTTGCCAACCACGCCAACCACTGGGCCAGCATGTGAACCACGACCAACGTTCGACCGGGTCGCGATTGTCACCGACATGGGTCGTGGTTCCCACGTTACGCAGCCGTAATATTCGCAGCTTGTTATATTGGTCTGGGGTCGACAGTTGCATGGGTCGTGGTTCACAGTTATATAAATGTCGTGATTTACACTTAGGAATCACTCAAAGTGTCGTGGCTCCCAATGACAACCACGACCCATAACACCTTCCAACCACGACCCATGCATCACATAATGTGCATGGGAATCCGATCCGTATCGCAAGGTACAACCAAGATGGTTGCAACGTGACAACCAATATTAGGTGTGCATGGGAATATGGCACCACGATCCACGTAATGTGACCTTCTCGATTCTACCTTGACCCGTAGCAACCGACCTCCTAGTGGAAGAGGATTACAAACCAGATGTGTAACGTGCCTCCGGCAATGGGGAGCCTGGATCTTCTCTTTTCCCCTCCCTTACATTTTAGGATGTAAGTAGAAAGTCCGTAAAAGTTGAAGCCGAAATGCTACACTCGGCCCTTCCAACGCTCATATATTCATCCGTTTAGTCCGCGGATAGTGGATTGGCTACTCCCCCGCTAGGTCGTCACCAAAGAAGGGGCCCAATCATGACTCATGGGTTAGATCCATTCCGCTCATCCGCATCTACAAGTGAATGCCACGGCCGGACGTCGCCTACCCATCATTCGTTGTCTTGATCCCGAAAGTGGGAGGGATAATTACATTTGGTCTACGACGTGAATCATCACCGCTCCATGTAATGTCCACCGCTTGTGATTGGAGTGACGTTCTCTTTTTGGTCTCCTACCCTTAAATCATCCGGAGAAGCGTATGGACGCATGGATGAAACACATGCGTGGTGATTGGACACACCGACCGCCGAGCACCAGCCCATTTGCTCTGTCCCTGATAGTACCCGATCCTTCCGTGGCGTAATGTCAGAACATCGTGTGTCATCCGCTTCATCCAGTCCGTATGTCGCTTGAATCAAGGTCATGGGCAATTTCGGCCCTGTGCCATCGTACGGATATGTATGGGCTTCATGTATGGGCGAGGATTGCGTACTACCCCCTCATGGCCCAACTCCCAACAAAGCTCTCTATGGGCGGGCCCCGTGATGTATCCGTACATCCAGCCGCTTCTATCCCTTATCTCAAGTTATTTTAAGATATCGAAACTAGGTGGGGTAGATCAAACGGTCAACTGGATCACACCACAGATACTTACAATCCATCAACAAAATCCCATTCAGACATTTCAACAAACACTACTTTATACATTGACTGTCTACAGATCACAGGGGGATTGTCACACATGCAACTGACCTTTATTGCTTTGTGCATTTTAAAGCAAGCAAGCGTATT
Organism: Magnolia changhungtana; assembly: GCA_030180095.1. Classification (NCBI taxonomy): domain Eukaryota; kingdom Viridiplantae; phylum Streptophyta; class Magnoliopsida; order Magnoliales; family Magnoliaceae; genus Magnolia; species Magnolia changhungtana. The sequence goes on from JASAUF010000185.1 coordinate 977,954, forward strand.
ACGTCACATATATACCTATAAATCACTTATTGGTAACCAAAAACAAAAAATGATCCTTAACCCAATAAAAAGTGGACCACACCACAAAGAAACAAGCAGAATGATGAACGATCGTGACCGATTTAAAATGCCCCCGACCTCTGCTCAGATACGCACGACATGGAGTAAAGCGTGGTTACCCCCTTTCAACTCCGATAAACCGACCGATCGGCTACCACATTGTGGCACCGGCAATTTGCCGGATCTCTACGGCTCAGTGTGCCCAACGACCATGTATGTGTTTCATCCATGCCGTCCATACGCTTTCTCCGATGATTTAAGGGTAGGAGACCAAAAAGAGAACGTCACTCCAATCACAAGCGGTGGACATTACATGGAATAGTGATGATTCACCGTCGTAGACCATTGTAATTATCCCTCCCACTTTCGGGATCAAGCCAACGAATGATCGGTAAGAGCTGACGTCCGACCGTGGCATTCACTGTAGATGCAGATGAACGGAATGGATCTAACCCATGAGTCATGCTTGGGCCCACGGCCGCTGACGGGGCCATAGTATATAACAATGGGGACAATGGGCATATTACATTACAATCACGACCCATATTGCATCGACAACAACGATGCACTCAGCATTACCAACACGACCACTCTTACATGATAAGATCGACCCATAACACGATAGCAACCACTACCGATGTGAACCCCGACCGAAATATCGTGATAACTACGACCCAATGAGCACCATGAAAAACATAGCAATACTATGAAGGAATAGCGCGAGAAGGACTCGCTTGGTCGGCGATCGCGTCCGAAAAAGTGTCTAACCCAAGTACCATTTTTATAGGATGTTCAACCCGTGGTTAATGTGGGGTTGGTGATTCGAAAGGGTCGCTTTGATTCCAAATGAATTCTCGAATGTATCGTCATTAATGTGATTTCCGAATTTGAATGTGGCATTGATTCCGCAGGAAGGCTCGTGGATAGAACGAACGCTGGGTCGTTGATGTGAATCACAACTCAACATAGATAATAACAACGATATCTACAACATGACAATCAACGCCGTGGTTGATAGCAAGGAAACTCGTGGATCCGATGGTGGATGGGCTTTATTTTTTCGACGCCGACCCAAAGAAAGACCACGACGCCACTCTCTTCTCGCGCTACCGTGTTATATGAGTCGCCGTTGCAATATTGTAAGGGTCGATGTTGTCATGCTACATAGTCGTGATTGCAATGTTATATGGGTTGTCACTCCCATGTTATATGGATCGTAGTTGTCATAATGACCGGAGCGTTGTAGTGGTGCGCAATATCTGCAAGTTGAATTGGTCGTGGTTGTCGTTAATAATGGATCAATGACTTAACAACGGATCGTGGTTCTCAAAGATATATGGATCGTGGTTCTCGCATGTATGTATCGTGGATGTCGCTTATACGGATCGTGGTTATCAAGATATATGGATCGTGGTTTCCATGTCGTATGGGCCGTGTTCTCATACCACCGCGCTTTTTTGTCAAACACGATTCAACATGGACGAGGACCACGGTCGGTTGCCATACGTGGAACGACGCACCAATTTAACATTAGAACACGATCCATATCAACTACTTAACCCGCTCATCGAGCACATCACGACCCATATTGCACGACAACAACGATCATATATCGTATAGTTCATGGTCCATGTATAATGACAACCACGATCCACGTTGAATGACAACCTTATTGCATGATAATTGCGATCAATGCATTTCGTGATGACCGTGATGACCGTTGAACATTTATATGGCCACATAAGTTGTGTATCGGGTTAATGTCTTGGCTTTTTCACTTCACCACAGCCATGTCTTGGCTTTTTCACTTCACCACAAAGTGAAAGTTGTCTTGGCTTTTTCCCTTCATCACGGTGAAAGTGACATTACAAACCTGCTTGGATGGAATATAAACATCAAGGTAGAGCATACTGAGGTTTTAACTGGCCGAGTTCCTTTCCACACCGCTTCATATAGTATGGCCCACTTAGTCTTGGATCCTAATCATTTTCGCCTCCTTTCCTATGATTTGCTCAAAAACGGATGGACGGGTGGATTTCTAACAAACATCACAAGGGCCCTCACAATTAGAGGTCATATATCTCGTGGACCACACCACATGAAAACAATAAGTGGTTGGATATCCATCATTAAAATCATCCTAAGGCCCACTATATCGTTTATTTGAAATCTAATATGTTGATTAGGTCATGGAGGTCAAAAACAAAAATCATCTTGATCCTAAACTTTTATGGCCACATTGTTTCATGTCATGTGGTCCACTTAACATTGTTTCATGTCATGTGGTCCACTTAAGCTCTGGATATACCTCATTTTTGGTCTCCCGCAAAAATGATCCGTCAAAATAGATGGACGGCATAGATGAAACACATACATCATGGCGGGTCCCACGGAGCATCTACCACCACCATTGGTCGGTGTCATGGGAAGTAGCCCATCCGCGCTCTCAGAAGGGTACCGATTATTTCAGACGCATTCCGCTTCCTTTACACCGGTAAATACACGGAATTACCTTTTTATTACTTACTTACACCGTTTGAAAGTCGCCGTAATTACGTTTTGAAAATCGAGCCTTACAAACGTGGTTATTAATCGATTTAAATATGTGGGCCCCACCATGATATATATGAGTTATCCAAACCATCCATCCTTTTAAAAATACATTTTAATGCATGAGCCCAAAAATGATAATAATCAAAATCTCAAGTAGACCACAACTTAGAAACAATGATCATTAAAATGTCAATGGTTAAAAGTTATTTTCTCCCTAGGCCCCACAAAGGATGTTTATTTGTCATCCAACCCGTTAATAAGGTCACACACCATCGATAAAGTGGAAACAAAAATATGAGTTTGATCCAAAACTTCGGGGTCTTCAAGATGCTTTCAATTGTAGGAGTTCAATTCCCATTGTTTACGGCGTGTGGTCCACTTGATCTTTGATCTGCTTCTCCTTTTTGGCTCATGCCCTAAAATGAGTTGGCTAAAGGGATGGACGGTGTGGATAATACACAAAACATCAAGGTGGGCCCCACGATTTAACTTTTTTCTCGTGGGGGACGTGAAGAGGGCTATAAATGAAAGGTGGCGGCCAAATCACCTTGGAAATCCAACCAGAAACAGAGGTAACATTATTACCCATTTACCGGGAATTACCTCTCGTAAATGGAAAATCAAACAGCCCTAAATGGCATTAAATGCTAGAACGGCGGGCGAAGGAATTGCGCCACGTGTTGTAGAGGATCGAGGATATCCCGCGCTTTTAGAATTTTTAAGTGCTAGGAAGATTCTCGGCAATAATGGTCTTTGGTATTTTGCATCAATCCACGTGTCCCGCGGCGCATTCTTCCTCCGCTTTTTCGTGTATGGTGGGAAGTGGCTCAGAGACGAGGCGGCCTGTTCGCCCTCCAATGGATGTCGTCCTCTCCTCCGAATCAAGGATGACATGCCCACGTCGAAGAAGAGGAAGGCTCCCGAGGACGAGACGAGGCGGATCCAGCTTGTAGACGGCCAGATCGTGCCCGTTACATGCCTCTACCAGAGTCCGCCCTCTCCGACGGTCCCGGGGCGGGTTTTCGTGCTCACCGATTCCTGGGCGCTGAGCACGCACCGCAGTCGCAAATCGCCGACACCCTTTCCAGCCAGCCCATGTCGCTTCATGGATGATTTTGCGGCCGTGTGTTACAAGTCGCCGCCGAAGATGTGGCGTTAAGGAGAGGTCAAGGAGATGGATCACCGAAGCCGAGCGGCCCAAACTCGTGGCCGAGAAGGCCGAGCAAGACGCCACGGTCGAGCTCGAGAATAGGCCGGAGGCCGCCGCCGCCGATTTATCTGAGCCGAGGAAGGTCGTTGCGAATGCCGGCGAGAGAGCTTGTGCTCCAAGGCGAAGTCAACCGCCTTGAAGCTCGCTGGGCGTGGCCGAGCCCGAAGTCGCAGGCCGCGCCGGCCTAACGATGACCCTGGGCTCATGGCATTGGATGCCGAGCCTGGGGTCGAAGCGGCGAAAGAGTTGCTCGAGCCTGAGCGACCGATGGCGGCGAAACAACTAGTCCAAGAATGAATGTCCTCGAGTCCGTCGCGTCCGCGGAAAGGGATTCCTTACGAGCGCAGCTTGAGGCTCAAGCGGCCTCGCGGCGGCCGCGCAGCGGGCGGAATACAAGGAGTCCGCCGACAGGCTAAGGAGCCGGATAAATTATACAATTTCTGGCGCATGACAAGGGCTTTGATGCTTGCCCGGCCGGTTAGGAAGCTTTACCCGACCCTCGACTTGACGCCTCACGGCAGACACCTCCGGTGATGCGAAGCCTGACATGGCAGACGCCACCGATAGCGCCCGTCCCGCAACGGAGATTGGCCAATATGCCCCTCGTCGGAGGATGCCGTCGATGCTCGCCCCCACATCGCACCGGTGCCTCTCGTCACGGGGATAACGAGTTTTCTTTTATGTTTTTTTTTTTTTGTTTTCGGACGATTGTTTTTATTTATTTATTGTTTATTTGTCGTTTTCGATGTCCCTTTGTCGTTTATTTGCATCCGAAATGTCATGACCAATGAGAGGCACGACCCATGCTAACACCCACGACATGCACACATAACCATGAGAGGCACGACCCATGTTCAACAATGGTCACGACCCCTATATCGTGTTTCGAGCGCGATCATATGGCTCACCCACGTGCACACATAATGAGAGGCACGACCCATGCTAACACCCACGACACACATAACCATTGAGAGGCACGACCCATGCTCAACAATGGTCACGACCCCTATACACATGAGAGGCACGACCCATGCTAACACCCACGATGCACACATAACCATGAGAGGCACGACCCATGCTCAACAATGGTCACGACCCCTATATCGTGTTTCGAGCGCGATCATATGGCACACATAACCATCGAGAGGCACGACCCATGCCACACACCATCGAGCGCACGACCCATGCTCAACAATGGTCACGACCCCTATATCGTGTTTCGAGCGCGATCATATGGCTCGCCTCTCGTCGCAGCCCGACCTACACCGAACCGTTCTCTCTCGCTCTTTCGAGTTCCAGCCGATGTGAAGCCCCGGCCGTGGCTGAACCTTTATCGATGACCGCCTACTCGCAGCTGGGGGACCCTGTGTGTAATGGCTTATTTGGGAATCCAGACCGATGAAGCACGGCTTCTTCCGGTTCCAAACGGACGTGAAAGCTCAACGAACGGACTCGCTATTTTGCGGAACTTGCAACAGCCGATCCGTACAATACCACGACGCCGTACCAAAAAACACTAAAATGGCTACCCGTAGCAACCTACTCCTACTCCACTACCCATGCTACATTGTAACCCACGATCCATATATCATAACAACCATCATTAACTCTACATGAAAGGCACGATAAAACCGCATACATACGGCGATTGTTTGGATAGTTTCGTGGTTGTCATGTTAATGTTAATGGCATCGGGGTTGTCTTTAGTCTTTCCAATGGGAAATGGTTGTCGCCTTACTACCACGACCCTTCCAACATGCAAATGGGGGACTCATGTAACATGACATGAACGACCCATGTCCACCATAACATACAAACCATACCCCTTCACAACCACGACCATGTAACATGACATGACCGACCCCATATCCACCGTAACATACGAACCATACTCTTTCACAACCACGACCATGTAACATGACATGAACGACCCATATCCACACGAACATACGAACCATACTCTTTCACAACCACGACCATGTAACATGACATGAACGACCCATATCCACACGAACATACGAACCATACTCTTTCACAACCACGACCATGTAACATGACATGAACGACCCATATCCACAAGAACATACGAACCATACTCTTTCACAACCACGACCATGTAAAATGACATGAACGACCCATATCCACAATAACATACGAACCATACTCCTTCACCACCACGACCATGTAACATGACATGAACGACCCATATCCACCAGAACATACGAACCATACTCCTTCACAACCACGACCCCCATGTTCAGGGGGGCTTTTGAAGCCCAATGATTTGGCGCACGGCTTTTTAACTTTGTTATATGGTCGTGGTGCAAATGTTCGATGGGTCGTGGTTGACACGACGATTTAGATCGTGTATTCGGTGTATGTGGCTCGCTGTAGTCATGAGATATGGATCGTGTATTGAAATTTTACGGACGAAGACGCCGTCGACACCCCAAACGATGTAATGATGAAAGTGTAAGGTCGGCGCGGGCGCTTTTCCTGCGAATGCCTGTAGCAAGAAGGTCATTCGTCGAATCCGAAGTGGGCCGCACGCTGATGTTTGCGATGAATCTATCCTGCTCATCCGTTTCTTGAGGTCAATTTAGGAGTCCAGACAAAAAGTGATCAGATCCATTACTCAAAGTGACGGCATTCAAGAAAATGTGGAGTCATATTCCAATCGTTGAAACAGTTTCTATAGGGTCGACATTTATTCCAACCGTTGACACTTCGCTGGGGTCAACGTTTATGTTTACACGCCATCCACACCGTTCATAACTTATTTTCCTAATGGGATGAATTGAAAACCTAACTCCTCGTCTCCGACACGACACTTCGTCCGCCATAAATATTTCTACTATGGAAGTTGAAGCCTCGTGTTTTCAAAGACATTTGAGCCTCGATCCGGTTCATATTTTGGCCCAAAACCGAGCGCATGAAGCCGATGGACTGAGTTGATTTTCGACAAACATCACGGCGGCCACAACCCACAATATTAGTCTCAGACCGAAAAATACGTCGCCCGTACATACGCTCATTAAAATGGCGTGTAAAGGGCGCTGTGGTCGCCATGTTCCCAACGCCTAAGATCAATCGTCGATCATCGTGGTCAAGTGCATGGGCCCATCATCGCCGGATCTAATCGCTGGAATAGTTCATGGTCGATGGATTCCTTAGATAAGTTTAATTGCGACACGTATCGAGCCATCGTGGCCCACACCGCGTAAAGATGACAATTTGTAACGGTGACGAACCGCTGCTTTTTTCGTTGTGGTCCATTGGATTTTACATATTCCTATCATCCGTTGGGTAATTCCGTATCTTCTCGATGCAAATAGATTGGCTCATATGATGAGAGTAAGGGCGCTCACAGACTTAGCAACGACCCATATTGGGATGTATACAAGCTAAAGCAACCGCTATCCCCACGCGTAAGTCGGTACACCGATATATATATATATATATATATATATATTTCATTTATAATTATATATAGGGAAATAAAATAACATAATATATTTAGAGCTTTTCTCTGGGACCCATTCACTTCATATCCCTACCAATTTTTTTTTTTTTTTTTTTTTACCGGTTCCGAATCTTCTTCACCGGGACCCATTCACTTCCATATCCCTACCAATTGTTTTTTTTTTTTTTACCGGTTCCGATTCTTCTCCACCGGGCCATCCATCGCCACTCAAAGAATCGCATATATACAAGTAGGGTGTACTCATTTCCATCAATGGCAAAGCAAGGTAATGGTTCGCATGGAAGATGTAGTTGTTCACATGTTAATTGATTTAGCGTACCGCCAACCACGACCCAAGAGTCACGACCGAGACGATTTGTATAGCATGAACAAAGACGATGGTGGTTGTGATCGTAGTTGATGTCTATATGGATCGTGGTTGAAAATCGCAAGGATCGTTGCTCACACGTTATTTGGGCCTGGGCCGTGAGTCATGGTGGTCGTGCTATATGGGTAGTGGGTATGCCATCCCACCGACAACAACGAACGGTTCGCTATGAAGTCGCCAGATACTACAACAACGATCTATATGGCATGACAAGCACGATTACGGTTTTCATCGTGGTTGCCGTGCCAAGCAGTATCGTGGCTCACATGCCGTGTAGGTTCAGGCGTGAACCGCAAAGATGGATCGTTGTTGACAAGCACAAAGGATCGTTGCTCTCATGTTATTTGGGATGGGGAAGTGAGATATGGTAGACATGTCGTATGAGTGGTGGTTATGCCACGTAGATGGCGACCACGAACCGCATAAACCGACAAACACGACCGTGGTGCGATTCATTGTACACGACAAGAAGGACCCATATAGCATGACATCGCGATGGACCCATATAGCATGACAATCGCGATCGTGGCCGTGATCGCGCTGATGTGCCTGGGTCGTGGTATGACACGTTATGTTGGTCGTATATGTGAACCATCCAAGAAATGTCGTGGTTGACATGGACGCTTATGCTCGGAAGTGGATGTGAACCACGACCGCTTGTTTATGACATTCACGACCCCGGTGACCGTGATCGGATCGGGTCAACACGATCGTTTGTGGGTGGTTGGTTAGTTTCCCCATTGATCGTGGTTGACAGATCGGTGGATCGTTGATCACATTTTGGGTGGGTCGTATTGACCGTGGACCTCGACCCTGGTAGAAGACAACAACGATCCGTGCCGCATGGCAACCCCAACCGGTGGTGAACACCGATAACAACGACCCTCCGTTGGTTACATCGCCGATCAAGAATTTAGTTCACCACGATCGGTAGTCCTGTTCACGGCATTATTGTTGATTGATCGCCAGCCGATGTCCATATTGGTATATGTGTCGAGGAAAGCCAGTGATGACCACTTGCTTAGACTTCGTAGAGGCACGGTCTCCGCCAAGTGCTCCGTCGCTTTTGGGAGTATATGATTGTAGACTGGAGAAGCATCCCGATAGATGTAATATATTTAGAGACACTGCTGGATTTCTTCTTCGCTTCCGAAGACCGGATTTAGGCACACTCACGATCTTCGCATTGCCTAATGCAAAGGCATGTTGGTGATCCGAAATTTGATGTTCTGTGGCACTAGGATAAAATTCACCGAGCTCGACTTTGCTTTAATTATGGGACCGAAATTTGGACCGCTTAGGGAGGAGGATGCCTAAGGGAAGAGGGAGGAAGATCTATTAGGAGACCTATTCGAGAACAGTAGTGTTAGTAAACAATACCGAAACAAGCCTATTTGTCACTTGCCGATATCTGCATCAAAGATATGGACGCGGTGAAGTCGGCTCTATTAATTTGCGCTGAGAGTCTATTAGTTGGATCTCCTGGGAAGAATAATCGTGTTGATAAGTATATCGACATGGTCGATGATTTGGATTATTTTAATAACTACCCCGGGGGGCAGGGGTATGATTATCTCAAGAAAGGGATTAACGCAACACCGGCATTATTCGGCGACCGGTCTGCACTCCCAAGTCATACAACATATGATGATGCGCTGCTCGCCCCGCAGTACGTTATTCTTGTCCCGGTTCATGCTCTTTAAGGTTGAGTGTGTATTACATACACGTCAATCAATATGTAATGGATCATTATAATTGATCCTAAGGTGTCCGGGGCATACGAACGATTCCCAAAACTCACAGAGACAAGGTGGGGCGATAGGAAACAAAGATACATTGATTCCTCGAATACTAAATTGAATCAAGAAGTCAGCAGATACGGCCCTTATCCGCCATCTTCACAAATTGCATCGGTGAGAGTTGTTTAAATAGTAGTGTAATTTAATTATGCAAGCAGGTGTTGATAGTTAATAAATGAATCAATTTTACCCATGCAGGTGACGATGGCTTCAAAGCTTCGACCGACAGTGGAAGAAGCAGAGACCGAGGTTGTCGAGTATAACCGACGAGATTCCTACGATTGACAAGGTTTGGTTGGCACCACCCACGGCAAAGGACAACGGCTATGGAGGCGATGAAGTTAGAAATAAAGTGGATGCTGATCTTACAGCCTCCCTCTTGAAAATGAGAAGTGAAATTGTGGCTGAGGTTAGAGCCTCCTTCCAGGACGATATTAGCCACGTATTGAGAGAGATTAAGAAATCAAGGTCCGCAAGAAAGAAATGTAATAAGCGGATTGAGTTCCTTACCACAAGTGAAAAGAATGGAGGAGGCTCATGAGAAGTAAATAACCTCAAGGTGGATAATGCTTCTTTGCGCGAAGAAGTGAAGACGATGATGGACGATATTAATACAAAATACGTACGTGAAATTGCCCTGTTTTATTAATTCGTTAGAGGTCTCGTGAATGTACAATATAATATAACGATTTTAATATTGTGGCAACAAACAAGAACAACAACAACATCCGTTGATGATGGGATGGACCGTATCAAACGGCTTGAAGATGGGATGAGCCATCTTAAAGATGACATTGCTTCACTGCGGGGGCAGATGAGTCAGCTAATAGTTGAGTTTCAGTCAACGAAGGTAAAAGAAATGTGGATCGTGGTTATCATTCATATATGATCGTTGTTAACATCTAGTAAAGGCCGTGGATGCCATGCTGATTGGGTCGTGGTTCATTCACGGCCCAACATTGGTGGCATTCACGATTCAAATTAATGTCGTGGTTTCGTGTAAGATGGGTCGTGATTTATATGAAACATGGGTCGTGAATCATAATAATATAGTGCTCCATTGCAGAATGCTGTTTTGATCGATCGCCTCTCTCGTAGAGAGAATGCTTTATCGCAGAGCAAGTGAAGCAACTCAGAAGGAGATTCACCAACGAGGGTACATGGAATTGAACTTATCAACCTTACTGGTAGTCGTGCGGTCACGTTTTGGCTCATCTATTGTGTATGATTTTATTACAGACAATGTCCCTTCGAGCATTTCTCTTCAAGCGCAGAGATTGCCTCGTCGCCGGAAAGATGAAGTATTGTGGAAAGGAGATACAGGAATGTGTATGTGAAGTTGAAGTTTTCCGAATTATAGTTATCGCCGTTGTGGCCCTATTTGGATCGTGGTTATGATACATAACGGGTCGTTGTGATGACAGCCCATGTCCAACCTAAGTGGCCGATCTCCCGGACGGAATGCGATATCAATGAGCAGATGAAGCACATCGGAGAGGAGATGCAAGCAATAAAGGTATATGAAATTTCCAAAGGGAAGGTAGTTGCGTTTTACGTTTGGACGTGGTCACTGTGAAGGTAGATCCAGCGTGAAGAATGACACGGTTATGTGTTGAAATACATAAAAATCAATCAAGAAATATGCGTGTGTTACAGAGAAGATCACTTGTGCAACGCAACGAAGAAGAAATTTCGCACCGAAAGAGCTCCAGTGCTTCGCCGACAGACATGAATCTATTACAGATGAGGCTAATAAGAAAACCGTACGTGAAACCGCTGATCGTGATTTCCAATGGACATTATGTTGTGGATTGCATAGATTATAACGTATCATGTTATTACAAGCCTAAATATTGGTACTTCGCAAGTGAGTGAGGAAGGGATACCGCACCGCTATGCATCGGAACCCCACCGAGTTATACCCGTAAAGGAGACTCGCCAGGGGTACGTGGACCCGCACCGAACTCTAACCGAAGCCGAAGACCACGAATTGAGAGTAGCCGATTATCATCTGATTCACCGCATGGTCAAGAGCATCCGTGACCCAAAATCATGGGTCGACTCGATGTAGGTTTATACATATTGATTTTAAACTAAACATCGATGTCTAATAATTATATCACACGACTTCTCTGTGTGTAGGCAATCGATCGATACCTACGCTATCTATCGAGCGTCAGAAAAGAGACGACGGCCAAGACAGATCGCGAACCGCCCCGTCACTATTCACGTAGATATGTAACCGAGGATTATAGTTGTATTCAAAACATCATTAAAACTATTTATGTTTCTCGACCCTTTCCAATATATCAACAAACCATCATGGATGTCCAAATTTTAGCGTTTTTGCAAACTTATGGAGTCGGCAACCATAAGGATCGACAGACATCATCAAGAGTGGCAACTTGAGTGATCTCGCTTATAGATATAATCAACGGCCGATGTAGATCGAAGCCTCTATGGAAGTATGATGTGGTAAGAGGTTATTTACTTGCACGTATCCATGAACGTAAACGATTCCCTATTATTTTGAGGCGCGTCTAACTGTTGTCGTATTTTTGTGATTGACACCTATACATCCCACTCAACGCGAGGAGCCAAAGACTGTTCCCGACAGCTTGTTAATTTGAAGAATAAAGATAAAGATGTCACCGTGTACGACAAACCGAGTACCGAGATGCAAGAGAAAAACGAGTTGATTGTCGCGTTGTGTTACTTGACGGATCATGATGGCTATTCCATATTCTTGATAATGGATCCAAGATATGGGAGAAGCCATGGACTTTGAAGATAGTCATGATGCACGGGCAAGACAACTCTGATGATCTGTGGCGTATTCATGTCAAGTATATAGACTTTTGAGCAAAGATGCGCAAGATTGACTTCACGAAGGTGTGTGTGTGTATCCGATTACATGAGATCTTGTTAACTCGTCTCTTTGATTTACACTAGTTCGTTCCTTTTCCGCAGAGGACATCCCGAAATTTTTCAAGTACGATTGATACGACCGTCTACACCACGAGGTCTCAAGAGGCGGCCGAGAGGCTCAGAGGTCTCAAGAGGCGGCTGAGAAGAACAGTAGACCGCAGAAGAGAGTCAAATTCTTGACTGATAACTAAATGCTCAATGTATTGGTGTATTTGATTTTTGTTAGATATGGGTCGTGAATATGACAATCCATCCTCACTATAAAATCTCACCAGTTTGCGTGAGAGCCATTACGGTTGGATCAGGGTTGTCATCCAACCTGGTTCAGGAGTTAAGGGGAATGACAACCACTACAAGACGTAAGACGAGAACCACGACCATTTACATGGGTCGTATTTGTCGTGTTATATGGGTCGATTTGTCGTGTTATATGGGTCGTATTCTAATGTTGAATGGTAGTCGTTGTCATGTTGTGTTTGAAGTGGATGTTACAAGACGATTCATTGGTTGCTCAAGCGGATTTTCCCGTGGTGTGTGATCAAAGATACAATGTGTAACACATCGCATTAAACCAAAACAGACAGAGACGGACACGTAGGGTAACAATCCCGACCCAAATAACATGACAAGGACGACCAAGATAGGTCGGTCACACAAAGACTACGTAAGTGTACCAAGAACGACCCCTCGTCATCTTCACGACCCTTCCGTCTTTCAACGACGACCAATATCGGCCGCCACCGACGATCCGTATAATCTCATAACCTCATTTGTGTGCACCGCCATGTAAAATTACAAACAAAGGGGCCAAATAAGTCGTAGAATCAAGCCCAAGACAAGATACTAAACAACAATCCATTACATGTACAATTCATATAACACAAGCTTACCACCTGTGACGAGGTCGTTGATGCACAAGACTATCCCACTTAAGCATGCGAATGGGGACATTATCATTCTCCTCACTCTTATCATCGTAGTTAATAAATACGACCATATTCACAAAGGATAATCGAAGAGTGTGTATCTACAACAGCATACAGACATGGGAAAAACTCGTTCGGTAATGTATTGTTTTAGCCTCGATCTTAAAACTCGTCGAGAAGGCCAGACATGTCAACAAACGTGGCCGGCAGCCACGAGCCTTGTCAAACAAATAGTCCCACGACATACTACTCATGATAACCACTAGTTCGCATATAGCACTACTACCATGATTCACAGCCACGACCCACATAAGAGGGGACAAGGCCCAAATGCTCTAGATGAAAACAAAAGGTCACAACGGCAAAGGCCGACGCACCTTCGTCTCCTACTGGCCGAGGCCGAGGCTATCGATGACTTAATATGTTGGTTTTAAATTTACATTGGTTGCGTAAATGTTGTCTCGAATCGTAATGTATATACTTCAAGGTACATGAACCTAGAGCGTGTTAAACCCGACCCACTAATTATTGTGCATTCGAACGACGACCAATAGAGGAAACGATGAGCTTAACAACGCGTAGTGTCACTCACACAGTTGTTCCGATGTTGTCGTATAAATGCCCCCGAACTATTACAAATGGGAACGACGACAAAATGAAGGTAACAGCCGCGATCCAGATCAACAACGATCATTGCTTCACGTATGGCACGACCAACATAAAACGACAACAACGACCCATGTTTCAATCCAAGAAAGGATCCACGTATCATGAAAACCAAGACCTATCCAATGACAGTCATGACCCATGTTTCATGACAACCACGAACCAACGTGGATAATAATCAACGGGCCTTTATGCATCTTGGCCATGTATATAGTGTACACAACCATATGCCGTGGGTTTAATGATATAACGATCGTGGTTGTAAATGGTTGATGCAAAAATATCAATGCAAGAAACTACGATAGGTACCATATCAAACAACTACGTCCAATTATTCACTTAAATTACGAAGCATATTAAACTAAACCACGAACGGAATATGAATGAGAAGACAACGACGACCAGCTGATAATTTCATTCAGGATCCAACATTCTTAAAAACCAAGACATAACGTTGCGCCGTGGTCATGATGAGTACTGGATCGCTGTTGTCAAATACATCATGACCCACAATTCATGTGAAACACAAACTAAACATCCTGACAATACCACGACCCACTATTCATGTGGAACACGACCCATTGTAACTCAGCCACGACAGATCTAACAGGCAAATACATCCTCGAACCACGCCGTTAGAAGTGGACACGAACAACCGCGACCACATAAATGACAACCACGACCTATATGGGCTCTGATTGAAGTGTGGTCAGTGTCCGTGTCGCCCATCCGTCTGTCCTGAGATTATACGGCACGACCCATATCACATTATAACCACGATCCATATATCGTATCAACAACGATCCATGTTGTAATTAGAAACACGATGCATACTACATTACAATCACGAACCATATTACATTGACAACAACGATGCATGTTACATATGCTGCCACAACGAATATTACATGATAAAAACGACCATGCTACAATATGACACCGCCGATGCTCACCACGACCCACATAACGGGATATATACGGAAAATGAGCACCAAGAAAAATAATTGCAATATTATGAATGGTTACCATACACTCATTGCTCATAACATGATTTATCCAGCCACATCTCGATCAAGGAAGAAAACTATGGGTGTTTTCCATGGTTCTCCACCCATCGGCCGTCCCGTGTGATCTACTGCTGACCTATCAAGGCCCGGATCGCTGAATGACCATCGAAACACCGCGACGCATATGTCATGATAACCACGACCCATGAGCATGACAACCACCACATACCCATAGAGCATGACAACCACGACCATAATGTAAATACAATGTGAGAAATCGTTTTCTTCAAGGGCACTCAACGAGACGAAAAAACTCTTTGGGGGTATCTTGTTTTAGCCCGACCAACACCATAGAAAGTGAGGCTAAAACAAGACACTCCAAAAAGTGCTTTGCAGCACGGGTTGCCCTTCAAGAGAACAGCTTCTTCACATTGTATTTACATTATGGTCGTGGTTGTCATGCTCTATGGGTCGTGGTTATCATGAAATATGCGTCGCGGTGTTAAAGTGGTCATTCAACGATCCCGGACTTGATAGGTCAACGAGTAGATCACACTGACGGCCGAGGGTGGAGCACCATGAAAACACCCATATTTTCTTCCCGCCGTCGTGTTTATTGATGAGAGGTGTGGTCTGGAGAAATCATGTTATGAGCAATGAGAGTATGGAAATCGCCCATCCACATAGTTTGATCTATTCTCGTGGAGACGTATGGACATATGCCCATCAAAGTTCTGGACATGGCATACGTAGATATCGAATATCTTATCATTTGGACGGTGGTGAACATGCAATCCACGACTAATGTTTCATGACAACCACAACCCAGACAACCGCACTCTCACTTATCTTGTCCGAGGGTAGGATCGTGAACTTATAGTTGCCGTAAGAAAAGAGTTTGAGAGATCCGCAAAAAGAATACTGATTTAAGCGGGGATAGTGTGGGATGGAGACGTTTTTTCTAATCGCGACAACGACCGAAGCCACGACTATGAAGAACAGCTTCTCTTCGAAGGAGACCCAGGAGCCGAATACATATATTGAGAAGGAGTCGTTGATCGCCACCGGCGCCGAACGGCTCATGGAATTCCACGTAGAGGCCATCCGATCTTCGTGAATGTCGGCAACGTTCCTCAAGGAAGGGATGGGATCACCCATGAAGAAAGACCGAGAGATGGATTTTTGCGGCTCGGATTGGCTTCAACAAGATGTTGCCCAACTACCACTTTTATAGTCGCTCGAGCAAAGCTGGTTAATGTGGGGGTGGGGATTCATCCAAAGGGTGGGTAGGTATCGTCATTAATGCGTTTTACCCGGATTCATCCAAAGGGTGGGTAGGTATCGTCATTAATGCGTTTTACTGCATTTGAATGTGCCACCGATTCCGAATAGAAGGCGCCGATAAGTAGCGAGTCATTCAATGGTCAAGGCGCCGATTCCGAAGGGACGCGCTGATTCGAACGGTCGCGCGGATTCCGAAGGATCGCGCTGCGTGCCCAACGGATTGCGGATAAACAACGAGTCATTCAATGGTCAAGGCGCCGGTTCCGAAGGGACTGACGTGGACGTGACCAATAAGCGGTCCCGGTTATCTTCGATGATGGATCGTGATTCATTTGCGCACCGGATCGTGTTATATATCCACGTTGATCGTGGTTGTGTATCTAACGGAGTGACAAAGACGACCCATATGATATTCTAACCACGTACAATATAACACGAGAAGCACGAAAGATGTTATATGGGTCGTGGTTGTTACTTCATATGTGTCGTTGTGTTATGTTATGACATTCCCACGCAATCGCTGCGACTTTCTAAACAGACGGATTGGTTAGTTCCTCGACACCACCTGAGTCGGTGGCTGCTCGTTTCAGTGGGCCCACCATGATGTATGTGTTTCATCCATTCCATTCATCCATTTTTTAAGATCATTTTAGGGCTTGATACCAAAAATGAGGTATATCCCACTCTCAAGTGGACCACATTACAGGAAACAATTGTTTAATGAACTTCGACCATTAAAAACTTTTTGGGGGCCATAAAAGTATTGGATGAAGTTGATATTTGTTTTATCCCTTCATCCGGGTTTTTATAACCTAATCAACGGATTGGATGTCAAATAAACAAGAATCGGGCCTTAGAGGATTTAAATGATGGATATCCACTCACTATTTTTTTTTCCCGTGGTGTGATCCACTTGAGATTTATGTCCCTCCCATTTTTGGTATCAAGCCCTAAAATGATCTTTAAAAATGGATGAACGGAATGGATGAAACACGACATCATGGTGGGGCCCACAGAGCACCGACCACCGCCCCGGGTCGGTGTGTGGGGAGTAGCCAATCCGCGTCCTTTCTAAAACAAGGTTCGATTATGAATGACCAAATTTATAAAAGAGGCACATCCCCACGCAATCGCGATTCTTCTGAAAAAAAGGTCTCGACTATGAATGACCACCAATAAAAGAGGCACCTCTGGCTTCATGAGATTACCCCACAGCCATTCAACTGTAATCCTTATTTATCAGACGCTTACGCTGCTCATGAATTTCTTTGCTCTTTCATTTAGAATAAATTAATCTAGAGATATTCAAGAAGCCATTGAGTCCTCTCTCGCTCATCCTTTATTAGTGATCCCTTCTACTTCCTCTCGATGTCGACGATCGTCCGAAGCTCAACGGCCTTCACAAACAAAGCCCAATGCAATTTCGTAAGTCCCGCTACTCGACAATATCAACAGCATCCACCATCTAAACACGTTATTCAAGAATAGTTCTCTCGCAATGACATGGGAATAGTTACCTTTTCTTCTTACATCGCTTTCATCGAGGCAATGATACACCTTAGACTCACACGCGATGATAAATTTTATAATGGTGTCCCGAATATCGAGAGGGTCGTCGCCTGCATGTCGCATGGTGTCAAGATGTGGAAGGGTCTCACTGAGACCGAGTGGAAGAAAAAGATAAAATATGATAATATCCCCATTTGCAAACTTAAATGGAAGAAACGCGAAGAGTCTTGCGCATCACTGAGCTTCTCTTCTGGCAGTGACCGTGTTATAACACGAAACCGCGATCGTGACAGATTTACAAGCACGACCTATCTAACACGGTCACCCTGCAAAGAGAAGCTCGGTGATGCGCAAGACTCTTCGCGTTTCTTCCATTTAAGTTTGCAAATGGGGATATTATCATATTTTATCTTTTTCTTCTACCCCGGTCTCAGTGAGACCCTTCCACATGCAGCACCACATGCAGCATGCCAGCGACGACCCTCTCGATATTCAGGACACCATTATAAAATTTATCATGCGCTACGAGTCTAAGGTGTATCGCTTCCTCAGAGAAGCGAAGTAGAAGAGAAGCCATTGAGTCCCTCTCTCGCTCATCCTTTATCGTAAATAGGTCGTGGTTGCCGCTCGTATGTATCGCGGTTTCAGTGTTATATTGGTCGTGATTGTAATTTTAATGTTTTGGTAGTTGATTTTATATGGATCGCGTTTCAGTTATATGGGTCGTGATAATTCTAATGTTTTGGTAGTTGACTTTTATATGGATCGCGGTTTCAGTTATATGGGTCGTGATTGTAATTTTAATGTTTTGATAGTTGACTTTTATATGGATCGCGTTGTCATTTTTGGTTGATCGTGATTGTGTTTTCAAACGTGTTCTCTTCCTCCCTATTAAACCAATCGACCGATTCATCCACATTGTGGTTTCATTGTCGTGTTTGCGCCAATCCACACGTTGGGTCGTTTCACATGCACCATGGACCGCGGTTTTTATCCCTTTCAAGGCCGTGGTTGTCATCCAAATCTCTAACGTAGATCGGAAACCACGACCCATATAACATAACAACAACGACCTTGTAACAAAGTAGCCACAACCGACACATACCATTTCACGAAGTCGTGTTAATGTCGTTTCTCCACGCGCAGTTATATCGTGGTTATTGCCCACGATATAACGTGCGCGTGGACCACGGGATCGATCACATGACAGCTTCGTGGTTGTCATACGACCGGGCGTTGTTATTATGGATCTGGTTTTCGCTTTCACCGGCAATGGTTATGATGTACGACATGATCGTGGTTGTAATATGATATGTATTGTTGTTTTAGTGTTACTGTGGGTCGTGGTTTTCGCTTTCACCGGCAATGGTTATGATGTTCGACTTGATCGTGGTTGTAAGATGATATGTATTGTTGTTTTAGTGTTGTTGTGGGTCGTGGTTTCCACGATACATAGATCGTGGTTTTCCATACACGCTCAACTCCACGCCGATGACAACGATCCCTTGTGCATGGCAACAATCGTACGATACCACCACCACTTTGAAAACCAATAGTCTCACGACATCCTAATCGCATAACTACACGCTCACATGCATATCAAGGTGATTCTTGGTCGCTTTAATGTCGCTATTTCCCTTAACCCCTTTGGAATATATATAAAGGGTACTGGTGTAATCCTTCCCATAATCCTTACCGCAACAACTTAAGCATTCATGGATTTTGTTGCTCTTTCAATCAAAATACTTGAGGAGACATCGAGGAAGGCATCGAGTCATTCTCTCGCTCATCCTTTATGAGCGATCCCTTCCCTTTCATCGTGAACGCTCATGATCTCCTGAAGATCAACGCCTCCGCAGAAATTTCAAGACAATTTCCGAACTCCTAAGAACTCTCCGAGAATTTTTCTCATGGGCGGACAGAGAAATCGAACAGATCATTCCGCTAGGTCTCGCGATCGCCAGCTTAACGAGAAAAGGCCGACCGGATCGAGAGGTACGACGCGGCAAAGAGAGCTAAAGCTAGAGCCGCTAAAAGATTTGAAGAGCTCAAGTTGGCCCACCAGTAGCACCCATCCGGGCCACTATTTTTCTTCGTTGTAATCTTGTAATTAAACGAACGTTCAATTGTTGATTTTATAGTCATCATGCGGAGTTTGTCATGTATGGACAACCAGATCCATAAGGGAAGCGCTTTTCCTTTATATGGGTCGTGATTGTAACGCTTTGTGCTTTGTAGTTGCAATGTTAGAAAAAGGCAATTGAATATTGTAAACATAGCCTCTTCCACCACCACCTTCCCTCGTTATGGTCATCCCACCCGCTAATGAACTCCCTTCCCCACCTATGCCGTAAA
Organism: Magnolia changhungtana; assembly: GCA_030180095.1. Taxonomy (NCBI): domain Eukaryota; kingdom Viridiplantae; phylum Streptophyta; class Magnoliopsida; order Magnoliales; family Magnoliaceae; genus Magnolia; species Magnolia changhungtana. The sequence goes on from JASAUF010000185.1 coordinate 998,102, forward strand.
CTGAAGGATGTCCCACCATGGATCGATCAACCCACCTCAACAAATAAGCTGATGATTTGAAATCGTTGCCGAGGGCCCCTTCAAGTTGAACAAGTATATATATATATATATATATATATATATATATATATATATATATATATATATATATATATATGCAATGCAATGCATTATTTACGATTACAAAACTTCCATAATTTCATATATCCAATATGACAATTTACAACTAATAACCCATCGTATTGTCATCCGAATCGCTATCATTGTTATCCGAATCGCTATCAATTTTTTCATATACATATTGGTTCACTTCATCCGAGCTCAAGGTGAAGAGATATTTCCTCTCGTGCTTTTTACACTTTGAACTAGATTTTTCAAACTTTCTTTGTGTGAAGAATTGTATGTAGTACCCAATGCCCTATAAAATTCACCGAGACAGTCAGAATTTGAATTGCTTACTGCTTTATTCTTCTTGTTTATCGCACTCGATCCGGCTTCAACATCGTGTTGTCTTTGTCTCGAATATCGCCGGGGTCTAGAAACTTCTTCCATACCGCGTTTTAAGGCGAGTTGGACTTGTTTTTCCTCCAAAGCTATTAATCCTGCATCCTCCTCTCGCTCCGTTGGATTGCCATTCGTGTACTAGATCCAAGCACATGGTTTGGATGGAGAGGAAGGTTTTCTATTCGAATCTAATGAGGTCTTGAAACAGTATTCGGACCTCGATTGGGGCATTGGGGCATGGTTTTGCATCGCCACCTCGACATGACAAGTGTAACCGAAACCGATGAGTATTGTTCACAAACTTTGCGCCACACATACGACACTTGATCTTTGATTTTCCCTGTTCCCGGTGGTGATTCAACCAGGGAAGCGTAGACCCAAATGTCTGACGATGGGTAAGATGACGACATATCCGCACTCGCTTGTAGAGATTAGAAAAAAAAAAACAAGAAAAAAAAAAAAAAAGAAGACACGAATCGTAATATTGATAAATAATTGCAACAACGATATTGTGGTTGTTATTATCTATGTAGGCGTAACCACGACCCATATAGCACTACTACCATGATTCACAGCCACGGCCCACTAAGATGGGACAACACCCAAATGCTCTAGATGCAAACAAACATGGATTATAACCACGTTGGCGTAAAATTTACATTGTTTGCGACATGTCATTTGAATTGTAACACATACACTTCATGGTACATTTTCATGGGACAAGCCTAGGGCGTGGTTGTGAACCACGAACCAACATGGATTATAACCACGTTCCAACGTGGACAAGAACCACGATCTAACATGCATGTGTACGACGGATCGATCACGCCACGCTTCGTGGGCGCCATACAGACCGTCATTGTTGTCATGTTGTAATGCACCGTGGTTGTCGCTTCAGACGGTGGTGGTGAGGAAAGCGACCCATGAAAATGGGTCGTGGTTCGATATCACAGGGTCCCGTTGTCACGATATATGGATCTTGGTTGGCATCCACATTCAACCACCCATATACAACAACGATCCATTGTGCATGTCAACCAACTTCTAAATGTTCGCGAACAATTACGACCCATCTCGCTCACCAACCTATTATAGCCTATAAGCATAAGAAACATCGAATGAAACAAATAAATTCACCATTCATCACAAATCGTTGTTTGGTTTTCTTCGCCACGCCCGCTCCGTCAACCACGATCCATTATGTGATAAACCACGGTGACGACCGTGATCGCGTTGTCACACCATACATATCGTTCATGTCATATACATTGAGGCGTGATTCACGCCACGACGCACATAACATGTTGGCCACCATACACCGACCGTGTCAACAACGATCCATTGGGCCTTGATTGTCATGCTATACATTTCTATAGTTATAGTCATATCCATGGGTCGTGGTTGACGCACACGACCCACATAACATTGTTAATAACCAAAGATACACGACCCACATAACATTGTTAATAACCAAGATACACCGACCGCCTTCCATTACCTTGCTTTGCACCGAGATGCACCGAACTTGTAGATGTGCTCGCCGACCGGCGATGGAGGGGCCCAGGAAGAAGATTCAAAACCAAGAAAAGACAGTAAAACAAGGATTAGTCCGTTAAGTGAAGGGGAAAAGGGAAAGTGAAAGTGATCGGAGAAGAAGTTCGAACTTATATATCGGTGATCCGCATGGGGACACGTAAGCTTGCGTAAAAGCTGCCGAAATAGGCGTGTTCCGTACGTCACATCGAACTGCAGATATGCTTTGATCCGCACCGTCCATTAAATTTGTAACATCGAGAAACCCAACCAATGGTCAAAATATTCAAATCCAATGGACCACAACAAGAAACCAATAGTTTCCATCAAATAAATTAATTAAAATGATTTGTCATCTTTACGCAGCAGGTGCACCGATGGCTCGACACGTGCCACCATAGAGCCCATAGACTAGAACCAGTGATCGACGATGGTATTCTCGCGCTTGGAACCGTAAGTTTAAATTCCGCTTTTAAAGACGCAAAAATGTGCACATGAGGGGGCGCCGCTTTCCCAACAGACATTGCGTGGAGGAGGCTTCATTATTGCACATTCCGAAGGGTCGCGCATGATTCTCGGGACTGCCGCCGGTTCTCGACGAATGCGTCGAGGAAGCGACATGAACGCGATTTCCCGCAAAGACCGGCGGTTGTGGTCTGCTGCGTTGTTGCATGGCCAGCCGTTATGTTATATGAATCGCGTTGTTACGCGATATGGGTCGACCGTGTCATACCATAGAACCATCTCACAAAAAGCACAACCACGTCCCATATAGGATTGTGGATGCTAGGCACGATACATTGTTCGTCATATACACGACCCCTCTCGTTCACTCAACCATAATAGAAGAGCGTAGAATAAAATTCAGATTTACTAATCAATATTTGACCCTCTTCGCCGGTCTACACATCTTCGCATTGTTTTGTGGGTTACTTTGACTCGCCTATCGCCAGCATTTACTCTCTAAGTCCGAGCTCTGCCAGAAGAGTAGTTTGCATGTTGGATCGTGGTAATAATTTCGTTAACGCCGTGGTTGCTATGAATTATGGATGTGGTTGTCGCCAAGAAAAACGTGGTTGTCTTGTAACGGCCGATATAGGGTCGTTATCGCCGCGTTATATGGGTCGTTATCGACATGACCAACGGGTCGTAGTCGATATAAATCGTGTTCTCATATTAAATTGGTCGTCGTCGTCGCTCACCTCTCGAACGGATCGTGGTCCTAGTCCATGTTGGGTCGTATTCGACAAAGAACGAATTTTGGAGGAGCACGCCCATACAACACGGACACCACGATCCATATATACCGAGAACCACGACCACCCGACGTGCGTAACTCTGCAAGCAAAGACAACAACGATCCAATCATTATGACAACCACGATCCGTATTTCACAAGCAATTACAACCCATATAACATTACAATTAAGACAATGTAGAATGAAAACATCGACCCTTATATCATTGTGTTAACCGTCGACGAGAAGCTCATTGATGGACAGACTCCACAAGTTTCTTACACTATCCATTACAAGTTGGGTTTGAAGACGTCGCGCCGAACCACCTTAACCAAATGTGGATTCTCGTCACATGGGGATCGTTGTTGCCTTACGTGTAGATCGTCACACAACGACATATACCGACACGACCAACTCTTGCAAATATCTCGTAAACTACTCGCGGCAACAATAAATTCACCGACGAACATGTTCTCCACATGCACATAATCGCTCGTATATGTATACATGGGATATTAGACACCTACGCATGCAAGTACTTCTTGCAAAATATAACATGGTCGTGATTGTACTACATATTTGATCGCGAGCCTCAGATGCAGAGGATCGACGCAACTACCAGCCTAAAGGGACGGGTCGCCATGCCACACGTTTTGTTGTTGTCGCCTATGCTAGGTCGAAGTCGAATATCAAGACCATCCACCATCCGATCCACGAGTTTCTTGTCGCCACCCACGAACGTGATTGTCATGTCAGAGATCGTTGTTGTTAGTCGCGTTGAGTTGTGGTTCACATGCACGACCCAACGTTTTTTATATATATCCACGAACCTTCTATTCTAATCAGGCACATTCAAATGCACTAAAACGCATTAATGACGATACCTACCCACCCTTTGGAAGAATCCCCACCCCCACATTAACCACTTCTTCAACAGCCTATAAAAGTGATACTTGGGTAACATCTTGCTGAAGCCAATCCGAACCACAAATCCATTCCACACTATCTCCCGCTTAATTCCGTGTTCTGTTTGGAGATCTCTCAAACTCTATTCGCACCAAGAACAATAAGTTCACATTTAAAGTGAGAGTGCGGTTGTCATGGGTTGTGGTTGTCATGTAGCATTGGTCGGGGTTATTCCGATGTAATTATGGTCGTGGTTGTCATGTTACATGGGTCGCCTTTATTGCATATTCACCACGATCCATAACATGGGATATTCGATATCTACATATGCCATGTCGTAACTTTGATGGGCAGATTTCCTTCCTTCTCAACGACAACAGATCAAACTGAAGATTTCCATACACTCATGTCTCATAACATCATTACTCAACCACACCACACCTCCTCTATATACACAAGATGGAAGAAAACTCTCTCGCTCCGTAGAGAGAGAGAGAGAGAGTGACCTTGGTGTGTTATTCATGGTGCTCCATCCTCGCCATCCGCTTGAGCAACTCGTTGACCTATGAAGGACCGAACGTTGAATGACCATTGAAACACCACGACCCATAGTTCATGATATCCACGACCCATAAAACATGACAACCACGACCATAATTACAAGACAATGTGAAGATCTGTTCTCTTGGAAGGGCAACCAGCGAGCTGCAAAGCACTTTTGGGAGTGTCTTGTTTAAGCCTCACCTTCTCAACAGAGTTCTCCATCTCGCTGTCTGCCCTTCAAAGAGAACAGATCCTCACATTGTATATTAATTATGCCCGTGGTTGTCAGGTTTTACGGGTCGTGGTTATCATGCAACATGGGTTGTAGCGTTTCAATGGTCATTCACCGATCCGGTCCTACATAGGTCAACGAGTTGATCACACGGACGGCCGAGGATGGAGCACCATGAATAACACACCAAGGTTACTCTCCTCTCCCTCTTAAGGGAGAGAGAGTTTTCGGAACCCCGTTGTGTTTATAGAGTGTGTGGGAATCGCCCGTCCACGTAGTTTGATCTCGTTCTCGTGGATAAGAATGGAAATCGCCCATCCTATCATGTAATATTCGTTGTGGTCGTAATGTAACATGCATCGTTGTTGTCGCCGTAATACGGGTCGTGGATCGTAATGTAATATGCATCGTGGTTTTCAATACAAAATGCCTCGTGATTGACATGTTAAGAGGATCGTGGCTCATTGTTGTCGCCTATGCCGTGTCAAAGTCGAAGATCAAGACCATCCACCATCTGATCCACGAGTTTCTTGTCACAACCACGAATGTGATTGTCATGTATATAGAGGTCGTTGTTGTTGGGTTGTGGTTCACACACACACACACACACACACACACACACACACACTCACACTCACACTCACACTCACACTTATCGATTCATGAACCATGGTGCATGATAACCACGATCCAATGTAGAGAATGATCGTAATGAATTGTTGTGCTTTTGAACAACGACCCATAGATTGAAATGGTGAACGCAACTGATCATGGTATCGTAATAATATTATACCTGAGGACATGGTAAAGCTTAACAACGGTGATGGCACCCGTGATGATGTGGACCGAGGTTGAACAACCGTTGCTGCGTGACAACGATCAAACTAAGAAGACAACGACCTATGCGTCAATCGATCCAGTGGTCCATGTATCAATGTCGACAAGACCTATCCAATGACAAGCCACGACCCAAATTTCATGTCAACCACGACCCAACGTGGATCGTAATCACGTCTCGTTTGCATCCGAGCGACTAACGGAAGATCGCAGAGTGCAAAAAAGTCAAGGCAAGAAACTAAGACCCTTACCTATAATATTTTATTTTATTTTGACAATGACTACTACAATCACCGATTCACATCAACTACAAAACGTGTTATACGACAACCACGATCGGTATAACAAGGCAAACACGACCTTTAAATACTTACACGCAGATCCAAATATCATAACGGCCGAGGTATATAGAACACTACAAAGAACGACCATATTGAACGATACCACGACCAATGGAACATTGATAATTGGTAGGTCGTGAATGTCCATTTCGTTGTGTCGCCGCATGATGAATACCGGATCTGTCAATAGAGAACCACGCCCAAAGATAACATGACATTAACGACCCAATCCCTCGTGTGAGCCAAGACCCATGTCATCTTCACGACGAATCTGCAATGCAAACCACGACCAAACCTCGATGGGTGCACGTTGAAGAGAATAAACACACCCACGACGGATCTAACATGACACATGCATCCCATATTACATTACAAAACACGACAAATATAAACTCGAAATCACGATCCATTGAAAGAGAGCCACGACGGAATTGTTTACGCCTTTATGGTAAGACACCCACGATGGAGTTACAATAGGAAGAAGATCTCCTTCTGGACAAAGAATCTTGCGCCTAACCTCCGTTCGCAGATATTACTTTCATGATTGCTCGATTCGCCTTTGTCGCCGCCCCCGTTTTGTGCTTCTCCGCCAAGACCGATCTCTCTCGCTTCATCATTCCAACGCCGACATGGCAAAATATCGAGCATATGGAACATATAATAAGGCCTATGCCAAATATGCCGGCCGGTATGAAAAAGACCAATTTCTTACCTGAAGGTCTCCAACGTAGTCTAGTTAGTTACGACCCTTAACGATCAAAGAAGATAATGGTGGCAATATTCGACTCCTTTGCTCCACGTTATTGTCTTAAACCAATGTTCAAATTTACTAAAAGACAAAAGAAAAAAAATTACATAAGAGATGAGAGAAGAGAGACGGAAAAAACTCATGGGGAACCTTTCCTTGTCTTGTAGGGTTCAAGAGATGTTCAATGACTCGCATCAATTGGGATCGACTCGACGTAAAACATTCAAGGCGCATAAAACTCAGGTGGGCCATATTCACTTGTTCTATGCTTTACTTGAGCTCTCCCATTCTTTTGATCCCAATTGATGCATGGTCAATGAACATCTCTTCAAACACCAATTGATGGTTTTCAAGAGATGTTCATTGACCATGCATCATTTGGGATCAAAAGAATGGGAGAGCTCAATGTAAAGCATAGAACAAGTGAATATGGCCCACCCGAGTTTTATGCCGCCTTGAATGTTTTACGCCGAGTCGATCCCAATTGATGCAGAGTCATTGAACATCTCTTCAAAGACCTACAAGACAAGGAAAGGTTCCCATGAGTTTTTTCCGTCTCTCTTCTCTCATCTCTTATGTAATTTTTTTTTTTTTTTCTTTTCCATGTAATTTGAACCATTGCCCTCTCGTTAGAGACACATAATAAATTACATAATTACTTGCTTGCCGTTAATTACAAACTAAATTTCTCGCAAACACGTATGCCATGCCCTAACCTTTTTCCGATGGTCGGGTGCCCGTTGAAATTGTCTAGTTGGCGGAGATCTAAGTAGTCTACGTAACTTCCAAATGAGACCTTGAGCTTTAAACAGATTGTGAACGTCCCCGAGGAAGGAGAAGGGTTCACGAATAGAGGAAGATAGCGATATGGGCTCTATTATTTCTTCGAATATCCGCTCCGTTGTTTTGAATGAGATGGCAAAGAAATGCATGAACCGGCTTGTGGAAGTTTCAAAGAAGGTACCACTCTTATAGGTCGGCAATTCAATGGCCAACGACGATTCCGAAGGTCGCACATTGCTCGGCGCTGCTCGCACGGATAGCGAAGGGTCGCGCTGCTCGGGCGCTGCTCGCACGGATAACTAAGGGTCGCGCTTTCAAGTGCCCAATGTATTACGGGAAGGAGCGTCTTTAGGGCGTGTTTGGTCGACCAATCCCATGGGATTAGGAGGGATGGAAGTGTTTTTATGGTAATGATCGTGGTGATAGTGGATGTCGGCTAATCCCAAGAGATGGGACGACTTCTGATGGCGAGCGTGTTCTGGGATGGCCATTGATTCGCCAGACACCATCGACATCCCACCGGCGTGTTTGGGTATGGCATTAGACCTCCATATGTTTGTCCATAAAAATATCGACCATGGGGCGTTTCTCCTTTCAAGAAGAAGCCTCCTGTGCGTTGAATATGCAAGCCGGATTCCCGCTTTCCTGGCCTTGCGGTTACGCAAGGCACTGTCGCGTGGTTGCGTAAACATGAGGTTTTCGCAGAGGATCCGCACGAGTGGGCCACGCATGGAGAAGGGTTGAGAAAGAACAGAAAATCGAAAGAAATTTCAGTAGGAAATCCAGAATCAATGGGATTTCCATTGCGCGTGCAAACAAAGGCAACCATGTCGCCGTGACTTGATGTGGCCCACCTCTCGTGATCGGTTTGGGTAATCCAACCGTTTATCATGCTTAGAGGATGGGTTCACCATTACAAGGACTTTTACGCAATCCACAAAGACACGCAAATTGGTCTCCGCAACCGGTCCCATTACAAGGACTTTAGCACGTTCATGCACCTCGCGTGAGATCGAGGTTGTCCCATTGTGTTGATCGTGGTAACTAACCACACCGAGTCGTTGAGCTTTAGGCGATCGTGAACGTGATCGAGGAAGGAGAAGGATCACGACTAAAGGAAACGCAGCTTGAAACGGAATAGAGTACAAACCTCGCAAGTGGAAGAGGCTTTGACGAGCGAAGCGAGGAGGAGAAAAACAACGTCCCGGCGCTGGCCCTCGGATGTTGGCTTTCTAGGAAAGCAAGAGAAAGGGGAGGAGAGGGCCTCTCAAATGTGCATTAGTGCGACATCCGCCCCATCGAGAGTCGTGGTGGGTGTGATGGGTGGTCTGTGGGGCCCAAAGAAGATGTATGTGCTTCGCTGCCACGCTGTTCGTCCGGCTTAAAATATCATTTTACCAAGCATGAAGCGAAAATCGAGAGTGATACAACTCTGTGGACCACACCGCAGAAAATAGTCGTTATTGGATATCCACCACTATGATCCCCCAGGTCCCACCGTGATTGGATCATGATCGTTTTTGGTCTCCCGCCATACAATGATCTTTAGAGATTATATGGACTAATGGATGAAACACGTAGTTGGTGGTGGGACCCACAGAGCCCCGAGCGCCGCCCATTGATCTGTCCCTGGGAGTAGCCGAACCGTCCATTTCTGGGGTTAAGACAACGGGTGACTTCGCTTCACGCCAGATCGTACAACCCCGAACCATGGTCGTGGGCAATTTCGTCCAATAAAAGGTCCAAAATCATTTTAGGACTGGATTTCAAAAATGAAATGAAGCAGATCTAAACCTCAGGTGGACAACAGAAGAGAAAAATATTTGTGATTGAATGTCCACCATTGACAACCTCCTACAGCCTACTCTAAATGTTTATTTGACTTCTAGCCTGTTGGTTAGGCCATACAAACCTGGATGAAGGGAGAAAAAGAATTATTTAGTTTGATCCATGAATGTCTATCATCATTGTTTTCTGTGGTGTGATCCACTTGATCTTTGGATCTACCTCATTTTCTCAAGCCATAAAATGACATGGGAAAATGGATGGACTGCATGATGAAACACATAAATTATGATAGGGCCCACAGACCACTTAGGTGTAAGTAGCCTAACAGGGTCCACCTCAAGTCATGGATGTGGTTGTCTAAATGACTCCTCCAAAGTATGTTTGGAAGTTGTTCTCAATTGAATCACATCTTTGACAACAATATATGGCCAAGCAGATCCTACCAAGTGGGTATGGGGGTAAATCTGGCCCACCAGCTTGCATCATAGCCGTTAGGCCTCCCCTGGCATGACACGGTAAAATAGCAGGATATGCGAGGCTTTAATATCCTAGCCCGCGACACGACACGAAGCATAACCCATTAGGTCTGCTAGGCATGGTCCGCGGCACAGCCCGCGGGCTACTTTGTGAAATTGACCATTTCGTCCCTTCCTCCCAGGGTGTCATAAAATGACTAGTTTAAGGGTAAATTTGGTTATTTGACACTTAAAAAAACTATAAAAAGGGATTAACCCCTTGTATGCAATATTTTCTTCATAGTTATATATATATATATATATATATATATATATATATATATATATATATATATATATATATACAGGCAAATTTCTTACATAAAAAATTTATTATTATAAAATAATATTTATTTTCTTCTGGTCAATTGTCATAAGTGAGTGGGTGCCAATCTAGCTGGGATGTACTCAACCAATGCTAAATTTTATAACATTCATTTCAACATTTGATTCACATATTAAATAAAGCATAAATTTTCATAATACCAGTGTGTTTGCTTTCATTTTGAATGGATGGATGGGTATTATCTATTAGGCATGCTAGGCACGGTTCGTTAGGTATGATCTTACCTGGAATGGGTCATTAAGCACAGTAGGCACGTTGGCATGTGTGTCGTGCTGGACCTCACTTAGAAAAAAAAAAAAAAAAGGCATTTCGTCCATGGCACAACACGTCATAAAATGACTGGGGTAGGGGGGCACAAAATGGCTAGTCCGATTTCGCTTCGACATTTAAAGAAACTATAAACCGGGAAATGAGTATGTCGGGCCAACATTTTCTTCATAGTTTTATATAGTGAGTTCATAGTCGAGTATATATATACCTATATACTGGGTCCGAAATATATCATATATATATATCCCGAAATTTGTATGATAATGTATTTAATTTGTATAAAATGTTTTATTTATTTTGTCTGGTCAATGTATGTAAATGTCCGACTAGTTAGATTTTTTGTGGAGTCTATAGTTCAACTATGCTAAATTTTTAATCAAGGGCTTTGTAACACGCGGATTACATATGTCAAAGTCCTTCTCATGAACTTTCGTAAGGTTCAAATACCGAACTCGTTTGTTCGAATTTTGACCCCAATGAAGGTTTCTAAAGGCCCGAACTTGGCCCGAACTCACGCCGGGCCCGATTCGGGCCTGGAGATGTTGGTCGGTGACCGTGAGGCACGTTGGCCTTGTGTGGTCGTTGACCTCTAGGATGGGCGAGGCGATTCGACTCGGCCCGACCCGTGTACACCCCTAGTTGGGGGACCATGGAATGAAACCCCAAATTCGAATCACATGATAATAAGCAAATAAAAACAAAGCATACGAAAGTACAAATAGTTTTTATATGAAAAAACCGTCACAAGAAAAAAAACCACAGCACAAACCACAAAGCTACAACAATCACTATGAAAACGCAAATACAAGAGATGGATCCAATTACAATAAGAAAGCTCTCGTTTTCTCTTCTCCAAATCGTAGAAATGTTAAGTCATAATTGGAATACCCTAATTCCGTAATTACACCCATATATAGCATAACGCTCAAAAAATAAAACTAATCGTGCAATTATGTAAAATTATGCGCGCCGTCGATCTACCCATCGATCGATCGAGCAACCCTCGATTGATCAAGCACTACATGTTTGATCGCTCAAACATGCTCTTAAGTGCCCAGAGAGTTTATATGTGTTTTCCAAATTCTGTCGATCGATCGACCCGATAGTTCAATATTGATTGAAACTATCCAAAAACCAATCTGTATAATTCGAGACTCACTTGATCAATCGATCATGCTATTCGATTGATCAAGACCCTTTTGCATATATTGATTGAAGACATCTGACGACAATGTCATTCGGTACAACACGAGGCACGATCGGTCATGAACTATTTAGGCACGACACAACCTGACCTGTTTACACCCTTACATATGTGGGGTCACTCAGATATCCTTAGTGATTGTTTATTTTTATTATTATTATTATTTTTTATTTTTTACACAAGTGCACACTCACCCTCATACATTCGTGCCCTGGGCTGTTTCTTTTTTCAAAGCAAACATAAATACCATGGAAATGGTAATTATTACCGTTGATTGCGTTTGAAAATTCATAGGAATTTGTGCATTTGAAATCTATTCAAAAGAGATAGCTTTAATTTTTGAAGCACATAGTAATGTATATAATATATCCGTTCCATCCATCCGTTTTACAATAGAATTTTGAGATATGAGCCAAAAATTGAGGAAGATCCAGCACTTAAGTGACCCACACTAAAAGAAATAGTGGCTCAAAAAAATTTTAACGGTAAGTGTTCGATTCCCTTTTTCTTGTGGCGTGGTCCACCTAAGCTTTGGATATGCCCCATTTTTTGGGTCATGCCATAAATTCAGCTGACATAATGAATGAACAGTGTGGATAAGAGACACGCATCACAGTGGGACCACAAATATGTTACAGCCTTCTCAATTTTATCTAAAAGAAATAGAATGTTAAATCACGTATTGGGAAATGTGTAGGGAAATAATTATTACCAATTTACCAGGATTTACCAATGAACTCAAAAATCAAACACGCCCTTGGCTTGGTGCTGAAACTCTTGTGAGTCCACCACCGGGGCAAGAGCAAGGACCCTCCTTAGTGATTGGGTTACTAGGCAATCTGCTCCTCGTTTGGATGCAGATTTCCTGCGAAAGCCGTTCACAGGAAGTTCCTGCGCTGGGAACGCAGGTGGGGCCCACTGGGATGTTTGTGAGAAATCCTCACTGTCCATTCATTTTGCAAATTCATTTTAGGACATGAGGCCAAAGATGAACCGTATCCAATGCTCAAGTACCCCGAAAATGTGATAATTAAACGTCCACAGTTGAAATATTCGTGGGGCCACAGAAATTTTAAATCATGATAATATTTGTGTTTTCAGTTCATCCCAATAGGAATGACGTTATTAACGGTATGGATGGCGTGTAAACATCACTGTTGAACCCAGGGAGGTTTCAACGGTAGGAATTTCCCTAAATACCTTTTCCTTTAGTAGGGCCCACTTGAGTCTTGAATCTGGTTCGATTTTGGTCTAATCTCCTAAAATTAGTTCAAAAAATGGGTGAACGAAGTGGATTCCTGACAAACCTTACGGTGGGCCCCACCTGCGTTCCCAACGCAGGAACTTCCTGCGAAAGCCTTTCGCAGGAAATCCGCGTCCCGTTTAGAAGGTCTTGACGGTGAAGCCTGGGTCCCATTTCATTCCAGAGAATGTCTTGCGACCCTTCAAAATAATAATAATTATAATTATTATAATAATAATAAACATCCCGTTTACATTGACTAAAAATTCCGTTTACATTGACTAATATAACACGCACTACCTACCGTACGAAAGCTTTGCTAAGCTCACGCGCGTGTGAAATAAAGCTCATGTACCCACCACATATATGCCAGCATGGCACGATAGGTCTGAGATCCAAACTGACCATCTTAAGGGCCCCACTATTTTTATACCCTAGACCAATAATCGAGTTGCTATACTAGTCAGATAGACCACAGTTTGTAAAACGAATGTTTTTCTGAAGATCTTTGGCTGAAGTTTTCCAACCGATTCACCTGTTTCAATACTGGGACAAGCATGATATATGGACCAGATTATCTTTGGGAAGAGATATGAAAGGTCGGACCAACCTGATGGATGGTTTGGATTTCGCATCTATCTGTTCACTGCCATGCTGGCATATGCATACAGCATGGCCTGTAAATGAGCTTTATTGCTGATATGTGTACGCTTGGCAATGCCCCAGTAATTAATGATATACACGGACGCGGATTTCCTGCTTAAGCTTTTCGCCGGAGGTTCCTGCGCTGCGAACCCAGGTGGTGCCACTCTCATGTTTTTGAAAAATCTTTTCCGTTCATTTGTTTTTTTGAGTTCATTTTAATACATGTTGCCAAAAATAATCCTCATCCAAGTCTCAAGTGAGCCGAAAACTTGATAATTGGACTTACACAGTTGAAGTATTTGTGGGATCACAGAAGTTTTGATTCTTCTAATATATATATAGAGAGAGAGACTGTGGATGACACTAAACATCACTGTTGAACCCAAGAAGGTTTCAACGATAGAAATTTCCCTAACCACATTTTCCTTTAATACAGCTCACTTAGACTTTGGATCTAGTTGTCTTAAAATGAACTCACAAAAAGAAACGGATGGACAGGGAGGATTTCTTACCAACATCACCGTAGGTCTCACTTAAATTCCCAGGAACTTTCTACTAAGGACGCGGCCGATTGCATCTTACCCCTGCCCGAATGGATTTATGTGGGGCCCACCATTATGTAAGTGTTTTATCTACACAGTTAATCGATTTTCTCATTTCATTTTAAGGTATAAATAAAACAGAAGCAGATATAAAGCTCCAGTGGTCCACACGAAACGAAGTTGCAGTAATAATAATACCCACTGTTAAAACCTTTTTAAGGGCCACTGTGAAGTTATTTTACCATCCAACATATTAATAAGGTCATTCAGATGTGGATGAAGTGAAAACACAAATATCAGCTTGATCCCTAACTTCTCCAGCTCCGAAGAAGTTTTTAATGGTGTACGTTCAATCCCCACTTCGTGGTCTACTTAAGCCTTGTATCTTCATCGTTTTTTGTATCAAACCTTAAAATGACCTGAGAAGAGCAATGAACGGCATGGATAAAACACTTACATCATGGTGGACTCTACAGAGCGGTAGGACCCAATCCGCGTCCTTCCACGGAAGGCTTTCGCAGGAAATACGCGTCCAATGTACACGCAATAAGCGTCCAATGTACACGCGTCCTCGAACGAGGGCACTTTGAGGACGCGGATTGTTCGAGGGCACTTTGAGGACGCGGATTTCCTACCAAAGCCTTTCCCATTAAGTTCCCACGGAAGGATGTTGGGTGGGCCCACTACCATGTTTTTGTGAAATCTATCTTGCTCATCCGTTTGGCGAACAAATTTTAGAACATAATAGAAAAAATAAGGTGGATCCAAAACTGAAGTGAGCCACACGAGAGATAAAATCGGAGAAAGAAATACCTACCGTTGAAACTTTCCTAAATTTCATCTTAATGTTTATGTGCCATCCGAACCGTTTATAAGGTTATTATCGATGGGATGAAGTGTAAATACAAAAAGAAAATAAAATTAGCCTGACACAAAGCTTTTATGACCGCAAGAATGTTTAAATGGTCTAACTGAATCTACAATGTTTCCTCTCATGTGGCCCACTTGAATTTTGGATCCACCTCATTTTTAGTATAGTATCTTGAAATGAGCTTGAAAAACGTATGAACGGAGTAGATTTCTCACAAACATGTCGATGGGCCCCACCTAGAATCCGCGTCCCACTTTGAGCGGTCCTCGTGTGGGGAAATGACGACACGTGTTCAAGATCTGAGCCGTCCATCAGGCATCCCCATCCTGATAGTCCAGTACGGTCATCAGATAGGGCAAGAAGTTATATAAAAAAAAAAAAAAAAAGGCTAAGATCATCGTATTATCCTGATTTTTGAGAAATTGCATCTAGGCAGCAAGGATTGCACGAGATGCGGATACGATCTTTCACACGAATCCCTTGTCTCCACGTGTATGAGAGAGTTACAATTTCAAAATGCACTCGAGCGTGTACACTTGGCAATCTATGGATAAACTGTGGTACGTGTCGATGAATAGTCAAAACACACCAACATTCCACAGCATAATACAAGGAGTAGATGCGTGTACTCTATCGTTAGTTTTAGTAGATCCTAACCGTTCAGAATGAAAATAATCAACTGGCCAAAGTCATGAATATTATTTAATGGTTATGATCAAAATGAAGTGGGTCACACAATTTGGACGGCTTAGCTGAGTGGGTTTGAATGAACATAGGTCTGGCTAGTGATGATATGTGAATAAAAATACCACATGGGCGTAGCTAGATCTGGGTGGTGGAGAGATATGAGGAAGTGAATTGTCAGGAGGGGGAATGATTATGTATAGGGGTGTATACAGGTCGAGCTGAGTCGAACTGGCCTCAGCTTGTCCAGGCCCGTTCAACAGCCACACAAGGCTTGAACTCGACCGGGCCTGGTCATCGGGTCAACATCCCCAGCCCGAATCGGGCCCGGCGCGAGTTCAGGCCGAGTTCGGGCCAGTTTCGAACCTGAGTTCAAGCCAGTTTCGAACCTGAGTTCAAACCAGTTTCAAATCTTACAGCAAGTTCATGGGAAGGGCTTTGGCAGGTAATCCGCGTCTCATTACAAGGCCCTCGATCAACGGTTTAGATAGTTGAACTATAGACTCCACAAAAAATCTAACTAGTCAGGACATTTACATACATTTATATACATTTAACAAAGCATAAAATAAAACATTTTATACAAATTAAATACAGTCATACATGGGTCGGGCCGAGCCGGGGCGAGTCGGATTTCGGACCGAGTCGGGCCGAACTGGGAGGTATCCGAACTTGGTCTGAACTCACTTTCGGGCCTAGAAAATTGGCCCGTCCTGACCCAAACTCAGTTTCGAGTTAGGCCGAGTCGAACTTTTTCGGGCCGGGTCGAGCGAGCTAACTGGGGTAGCCCGGTTTGTGTACACCCCTAATTATGTATGTTGGACGTGTGGTCATTACCGTACATTCTCCCCTATGTGGATGTGTGAGTGCCATCCAATCCCTCCATTAGACGTGACTCCCCATATTAAGCTTATATCTGTAAACCCAGCTTTATCTGTAACTCAGGTGGGTAACGATAGAGGGAACGATGCGCTACGTTGTAGTAGGTGAAGCACAGTATTTAAAAATAAAAATAAATTTTTTTTTTAAAAAAAAAAAAAAAAAAAAACAACTTTTACAAAACACAAATACTAAATTTTAACAGGATATTGTCATGAAGAAATTATAACTTATTTTTTCGCAGGAAATAACATGAATATATAAAAGAGAAATCTTAATAGATACACACACACACACACACACACACACACATATATATATATATATATATATATATATATATATATATATATATATATATATATATATCTTAATTTATTGAGGTTGTTTTAGTATAACCTGACATCTTCCAAACCTAAATTTGAGTTTGATAGGTATTACAGAATCCTGTCAAAAAGTTAAGAAAAAATAAATCTAAAGATAACATGACAATGGAAAAAATGATTAGCATGAGGGGATTATAAACATGGAATGATCTAGTGCCAGTTTTGCTAGTTGGGATTACTATTTACACCTGCTTTTTGCATATTTACATAAGCTAATGAAATGCCGCCACATGTTGACATCATGCGCTAAATGACAGGTGAAATTCTACTTGTGTCCTCTATCACTGTTTACACGTACTCTGGTGCGGCCAGGTCAAATGGACTCAAGAAATACCATATAACAACTATACTATATGTGGTGTAACTTAACTTCCAAAGGAATTAAAAATGTTGATTTGAGAGTCGACATTAAATGTTAGAGTTTAATAAAAAATACTTTCACAAAAAAACAAGTCTTATTAAAGAAAATTTCTCTCAAATTAAATGTCATTATTCCATCAAATGAGATTTTTACCTAACATTAAATACTAGAGTCTTTTCAAAAGCAACTTTCTATGAATGTTAGAACTAAGTGACGTAAAGTTCATAATAACATTCCAATGTGAGAGTCCAGAGATGTGAGGACTTTAGCCGACACACACAAGAGCATATCTCTCTTATACACATGGTTGCATATGATAAACTGCGCTTACATGAGAGAATCAAGGAGATTTACACAGTAAAACATTTACATCATTCATTTTGCTAAATATCACATAAGATCACCTAGAGCCTATATAAATAATACTCCTTAAAGAGTTATAGACCTCACATTAGCTTTTTTTGTCTATCTGCCATGGACATTACGTCTCTAGTTTTATTATTATTATTATTATTATTATTATTATTATTATTATTATTATTATTATTATTTTATTTTATTTATCTCTTTACCCTTTATTCATGGAATCCCGCTGGATTGTAAGGAAGATTACTCATTTTCGAACGGAAGGCTGCGGGGCTTTTGTACTTCATATAGGTGATTATGTAGGCCATCTCGCCACAAAATCTACTTCACACCAGATGACAAATAGATAGCCAATTTACAACCTTCTTGCAACATGCTTGGCTCCTACTAAGACCACAAACAAGCTGTCATATCATTTCAAGAAACAACACTTTGTTGAGACATTTCATCGAACACTTTGTGAGTAGCATTATGATCCAAATGACTGAGTCAACGAGCTGATTCGATATGAGTCGATTCAAGTCAGGGTTCGAGCTGAGTTGAGTCAAGCTCGGGCAAGCTAGAACTCGGCTAGAATTTTTTTTAGATCTAGAAACCATCTTGACTCAGTCTGAGTCCAGTTTTGAACCGAGGCGAGGTTGAGTAGAGAGAGAGTTGACCAAGGTAACTCGACTCGTGTATATCTCTAGTTGAGAGGGTGGCTAGATCCTAGAGTCTAGTCTTAATCGGTCCATCTTAGTACAGGGGAAACTAGTGTTCAATCAAACATTGAGTCAAGTACGACTTTGGCACACCCTTCTAATTATACACGTAAATCAAATATAATCCTTTGTTCGCACGTATAACCTAGTGTTTAATTGAATTGTGCTCGAACGCCCACCTAATTTAGCATTAGCCCGGTTCCCTCTACACATGCTACGCATCTTCACCTTCGTCCTTCCATTGTGGCGTAGTTGAGTATTGATCTAAAATAGAAGCCATTTTCTTCGTAGATATTGTGTCGGTTGGGTGATTGTTCTCTTTGCAGATAGTGTGACACACTCATTTGGATTACACCCTGCCGGAGGCATTCTTTATTTACTAGAGCTTCTCATGATGCATGGCTGACATTTCACCAAATCGCCAAGTCATGGCTAATTCCATATTGACAGATTATGCCTCATTTGATTTTGGGCTTACTCATGCAACTCCAGATTTCCTCACGTCCATTTTACTTCCATCATTTTAATCACCTCAACCAATTTCACTACATTTTGTCACTGTTAAATAAAAGTAATCTAGATCTTAAGATACCTTTTGTGGGTCTTTTTTATAGTCTTTATTCCTCCTCATCTTCCTCATGTAAGGCTTTTAAACTGACACTATCAATTATTCTTACATTAATGGTCCATTAAATAGTGGTTAAATAGCTACTTTAGAAATTAAATCAATATTTCAAATTTCTATTCAAGAGTTTTTGACATTAAGGCCTATGATTTGTATGATTTGTTTTGACCTTGTTACAATCGCCGTACATAAATTATAATCTCTTCCATTACCTAAAGTCATTAGGTTATATAAATAGCAGGAAGGTCAATCGACAGCTCTTTTTCTGTCTTTTCTTTTGTAAATTTTTTTTAAAAAATCTAAATCATTTTTACTTTTTTCAATAACTTAATATTTTAGCAATTTCTAAAAGTTTCTTTAAGCTACTCGCATTATATATTAGGAAAAATATACGTAGACCCATATCTCCGAATTACACGTGGCAGGATATGTACAACTCGACCAATCGATACTATACATGTATTTGCCTATTTTAGGTGGTAAATGGCACAAAAAATAATAATTTATCCGATGATCCTATGCGTCTATAGTTCTAGACGCACATGATTTTATAATTCAAAAACACGATTGAAACAGTTTAACGGTCTCAACGAGTGAAAATGAAAAAAAAAAAAAAAAAACTAATATATTTATCTTACACGCGTATAACCTTAGGAATAAGTGATCTATAATATTTCCCACTAGATGAACGGTCCTGATCCATAAAAAATTATCAGATATATATAGTACATGAAGATACATCTACAGTATTATTGTGCTTACGGTTCTACCGTATCATATACGCCAGCGTCAAATTAAAGATTTTGGTGGATGAAGAAATGAAGATAGTCGCTCTCGCTTTTTGACGCTTTTGGCGGGCTCTGATTCAGGGTGTCAGAGCACGCGTGCGAAACACGTGGGGACCACGTTGACCCACGAGCATCACGGTCATAAGCATGACGTCATCGAGCGTCTCACCGCTGCCGCCGCCTCGCGACGGACGAAATGAGTAAAATAACATGCACGAGCGGTGGGTTGGCTGAGCAAAAAAATACAATGTCTTCAAAATGGTGTACACGTGTCTTCATCTTGTCCACTCATCATAAGGTGGGCCACAGTCGGAGAACGTAAGGGCGGCTTCAAAAATTGCAAACGCGTAGGTTAAACGTATTTAGAAGTGGAAAACGAGTTGAAGATATGTATCGCCCTGGGACGTCCATTCAGTGGGCCCCACCATTGACTGCTAACGTGGTTTCCGTAGGCACGACTCAACGATTTGAGGGGTAGACATGGATCTAATCTGCACCGTACATCAAGTGGTCCAGATCATTTTCACGATGGATCCTAAAAATCAATCCAAACTAAGATTTGGATGGGCCACGATACAGGCCATTGGGCAATTAAATGTGGATTTTCATATGATGAATAATAATAAAACCTTTTTCTGCTATAATAAATATAGTTCATACGTTTGTTAATTGGTGATCAATGATTAGGATTATCTGATCAAAATGATCGTTTGGGAGGAAATGAAAATGAAAGATGTGTCCTATATGATGGAGGGTCAAGATCATGGATGTGACTTTTTTTTTTGTTAACAATAACATGGATTGTTCATTTGCTATCACTCTTTTTATTCCATGGATTATTTCCCTCAGCTGAGCACATGATTCATATGTTGATGTGATTTTTAGGGGGAATCGGAATCAAAGATACCCTGTACCTCATGAATGGTCCAAATCAACAATTAGACTTTAATCAAAATAGACCTTTATTTTCTAGCCATTAATCAGATGGCCAGGATTTTCCCACAAACTGACTTTTTAAGTGGATGAGTAATGAAAGGTAGGCCCAACGTGACCAACTGTAGAGATTATCTTAGTATTTAATTGTTTCGAGAAACGGTGGGAGCACACTAATTCTACAAGAGTTGTATATATTAATATGAATGAGGGGGTGTTTATTTAGCCATTTATCATTTTCTTATTATAATTAGTATCATTTTCTTATTATAATAAATAAGAATCATAAATTTTCTTATTATAATTAATATGAATCATCCATTTTTTTAATTTTTTTGTTTCACCAATTATCACGATAACGTAAAGAAATGTTCAATAATTATAAATTACTTTATTTATTTCCTCACAACCTAGATTTCATTGTTTGGTTTTTTAGTAATAAAATTGTAATGATGGATTTTTTACATTACTCTAGGGCTTATTTTGGTTGTAAATTGCATCAATAATTTGACATAAAAGTATCATTAATGTAATTTTACACCATTTGTTTAAGAACATAGTTCGATATGTAATTTGTCAGTCAAATATAGATGTAATATGATACAAACAAAGGACAATTTTACATTATATTGTAGTGGATATCTCCATCAAATATGAGAATTAGTGTATGTAAGCGCCCAAGCCCGAGTAGTGCCCTCACTTCCTTAGCGAATCTTTTGATTTTTGCTCTTGATTGGTGCAGTGGGAGTGTTGTATTAACTTGGTTGTAAAGTTGTGTTTTAAAATGGAGTCGCCATTAGCTAAGTAAAACTTAGAATTTATGATCGGATACAAACTATAGATTCGTTTATGGGTTGAAGAATCACAAGATTTTCTAACTAAGCGACTTCTATGATTGATATGTGCCATAGATTTCGAGTAAGGACATTTGTTATGAAAAAGGAAAAGATTATCCACATTTTTTCCCCACACAACGTGTGGTCTCTACTTCATAATATTTTACGATTTTTAAGGAATTCAACGAAACTTTAGCATAACTATATTAGGTCATACTTCATAGTAAAGTTTCAAAACTTCACGTAGGCAAAATAAAAATAAAAAGGAGAATGTAAAGAAGAGAAGAGTGCATAAATAGAGAGTGATGCGGACATCAGTGGTGTGCCCTTTATAATGTACCAGAGGAGGAGGCTTCGCAGACAGATTACTAAAGCGGAGGAGTCGATGTGGATGGATGATGGGTCCATCAGACCCACTTTCTGATGCGCTACGAGTTCAGGAACGGGATGACCATACCTCAACCATAGATCCATGGGTCGGATTTCACACCCTACCACGTGGGTGTTCACCCCGACCATAGATCTATGGGTCGGATTTCACATCATACCACATGAGTGTTTTAGTTTTAGACTTTTTTCAATTAATTTTCTTGTTTCAGGGGCTTTATTGTAACTTTATTTATTTTTCATCTTTTTGTTATTTTTCTTGTTTCCGGGAGCTTTAATGCACTTTTACTTTTTCTATAACTTATATATACGTTGTGAGAAACCCTATTTTTGTTATTATTGAATGAATAAGAATTCGTCTATTTTCTTCCTCTTTATTCAAAAGACTAGGGTTTCATGATTGGCCCTTGGGTGTTGAGGATTCCACCCTGAGTTCAGCTTTTTCTCTTTCTAAGATCTTCGAGGTGCAGGAAAAGGTAAGAATCATCCTCTTCCTTTTCTTTTGACGATAAAGGACCTATACCTTCTTCATGTTGAACCCCTCTTCCTTCACCCCTTTCGTTTCTCTCTAGATACCCCTTTCTAGTTCGAACGGAAAAGAGGGATGGTTAGTTAATAGAATCAGATCTAAGCTTACTCGTGAACTAACTTATGATAAATCTGGGATATTCTCATATCATAAGGTCCTCCCTTTTTACAGTTTATGTGATCTTATATTAAGGGGCATGATCCTGATGGAATAACATCATCTTTGTGTTGAGATTTACATAATCCTTTTGTTTGGAAACAGTTAATTAATTGGTGTATTTGTTTGAATATTCTTTAACTTAATTATACATGCATCTAGGGTTAAGTTATCACATGTCCCTGCATCAGAGAGTGTGTGTGTGTGTGTGTACGTGTGTGTGTGTGTGTGTGTGTGTGTGTGAATGTTGCGAATATTCTTGAGATGTATGGAGTAAAGTATAGGTAATTTGTGTGAGAAGCAAAAGGCAAAACTAGACATCTTTTTGGTGTAAAAGGGATGGCTAGATGTCCCCTATTCCAACCATATTTTTTAAACTTTAGTAGCTTCTTTTGCTTAATTAGAATACATTCTCCTTTCATCTCCTCGAGTTTGGGTAGAGTTACAATGTAGATGAGCGTATTTTCAGATATATAGGCAAATTCAGCACATTCAACTACCTCTCTTGCACAACTAAATCCCCTAGGATGTGCACTAGATCATTCCAATAAACTTCTAAACCTCTCCATATTCTCACTTCAACCACCCTTAATTCAATTCCTTTAGATGATTCAATGTTGCATGATTTAAATAGACTTTCAACCGGTATATCAAGTACTAGTTGTAGATCTATAAATATTCTTTCATTCACATAGTCTCTTTTGGATAAGATAATCATTCTGATCAATATTAACGACTTCTTTGTAAAACAGGTACTTCAAGTACCTGCTTTTGGGTTTTATTTTGTTTTTTTTTTTTTTTTTTTTTTTTTTTTTTTTGTTTTTTGTTTTTTTTCTTTGTTTGTTTATTTATTTATTTTTTTTTTTGTGTTGTAGCAGTTGTGTACTTGGGGTTTTAAGGTTACTGGGTAATATTTTCGCCAGTCTTAGGTCTCATTTAATCGGGTCTGATGATAGTCTTCGAAAGGCGTTGAGAATCCTTTTGACTTTACTTATATGGGTTTATAATACCTTTAAAGTCTAGAAAATATAGTTTGATCGGAGTCGTGCAAAGCTAATGTTTTAGATAACTAGGATAATTGACTGATATTTAATTTTAATGAGCTCTGGGCCTGCCAATCTGACCTGTTAATCACTTCTGGGTAATGTTGAGAACCCTTTTTTATTATTATTGTTATTAATTAATCTATCTAGAATTTAAAGGCCTTTTAAATAGGCCAGAAACGACTTTTTTGGTGGTATATAGGTTTTGGGTCTCTAATGGTGAAGATAATTTGGTTAAGATCGGATTGATCAGCCCCTGGATCTTTCAATTTGGTCCAATTATTTTCAAGACTTGTTTAAAATGCATCCACCCTAACTTTTATGGTCATTCGACAGGTATTGAGTTTGTATGGAGA
This sequence comes from Magnolia changhungtana, assembly GCA_030180095.1. Lineage (NCBI taxonomy): Eukaryota > Viridiplantae > Streptophyta > Magnoliopsida > Magnoliales > Magnoliaceae > Magnolia > Magnolia changhungtana. The sequence goes on from JASAUF010000185.1 coordinate 1,022,220, forward strand.
TGCTTATCGAAGTCATGCTAAAGTCGAAGACTAGTTTACTCCCATTTTAGGTGGGGTATCTGTAACGTATTTTTATTGTTGATTTAATATTTTATTAACGAAAACGTGTCATATATCATTATAATTTATACCAATCCAAGCATGCTAATTATAATTCAATACACATTTTTTAAAATATAAATATTATAATTTATAATCATGCTAACTTTACAATGTAATATTTTCTTTAAGGTCAAGTAATCATTAAAATAAACTAATGTCGATGGAGGAATTTCACATACAGAGGAATTTCACAATAATGTGATGAAGAAGTGTAATAATTCGGCAACAAAATGCATCTACATTTTATTGATTTAGTAGAAATAAAATCATTGTATATGCATGTATACATATACATATACATATACATACATATGTATATGCACACACACACACACACACACACACACACACTTACACACACATATATATGGGATGGTTCTATGCGATCGAGCTCATGGGAACTGTCCATTAGGTTGAGCCGTGTGGGCCCCACAGTGATGCGTGTCGAACATCAACATCGTGCATTTGATGGGTCCCCTTTAAATTATGAGATATCCCAAAAATTAGTCGTATATGGAACTCAGGTGGGCCATACCAACTAAAATCATGTGAGGACATACCTAAAACATATAAAATCACTTGGTGGGGTCCACCTAAAATTTGGATGCATCTGAAACTTGGTCTGACCCCTCATCTAAGTGGGACACACTTAATGGATGGGCTGGATTGGTGAACCACACCTCGCTGGCCCAACAAATGATTATGAATGTTTTAATAGGAGGGTAACCCCTCTCAACTTTTGTACGTGGTGTGGCCCACAAAAGTCATCGATTGACTTAATTTTTAAGCCCGAGGCCCACCATGGAATGTTGCATTTGACTGATGGGGTAGATGTTTGACACACATCATGGTGAGGCCCACACAGCTCGACCTCATGGGAAGTTCCCACAAGCTTGACCGCATAGAACACACACCTTTTCACGTGAGCACTAATGAGCACCTTTGCACACGTGTCATGTGCACGATCTGACGGTCAAGTGATCCGGAAGATATAGGTCCAATTTTCACTGATCCATGACTCGGTGAGCCATAGCAAAGAGAAATGCAAATCAATGGAGGAAACCTTTTGCCATAGTTTTGTATCGGTGAAAATTGGGCCTATGGTATATATATCATGGATATATGCATATACACGTGTGCTAGGTGCTATATATATAGGGACCATCCCTATATATATATATATATATATATATATATATATATATATGCATGCTCACCTACGCACCTACACACGCATGCACCTTTGTACACATGTCATGGGTGTCGAATCCTAACGGTCCATAGGATGCAGAATCCCATGAAACCTTAGGGGGTGAATTTTTACCCTGATCTAAGATTATGGTGGGCCATAGCAAAGAGAAATTCAAATCAAGGGAAGAAACTGTTCGCATTTTTCATGGCCCACCAAAGTTTTGAATCAAAGTAAAATTTCGTACTAGGGGGTTTCATGAGGTTCTGCTTCATGTGGACTGTTCAGATTTTTTAGAATCATCAGATATGATGAGTTCTCAAAAAAGTTTGTATGTAGTACATACGAACTGGTTCGCAGGTGAGCGTTTCCGTGTGTGTGTGTGTGTGTGTGTGTGTGTGTGTGTGAATGTTACAAATATTCTTGAGATGTATGGAGTAAAGTATAGGTAATTTGTGTGAGAAGGAAAAGGCAAAACTAGGACATCTTTTTTGTGTAAAAAGGATGGCTAGATGTCCCCTATTCCAACCATATTTTTTAAACTTCAGCAGCTTCTTTTGCTTAGAATACATTCTCCTTTCATCTCCTCGAGTTTGGGCAAAGTTACGATGTAGATGAGCATATTTTCAGATATATAGGCAAATTCGGCACGTTCAACTACCGCTCTTGCACAACTAAATCCCCTAGGATGAGCACTAGATCATTCCAATAAACCTCTAAACCTCTCCATATTCTCACTTCAACCACCCTTAATTCACTTCCTTTAGATGACTCAATGTTGCATGATTTAAATAGACTTTCAACCGATATATCAAGTACTGGTTGTAGATATATAACTATTCTTTTATTCACGTAGTTTGTTTTGGATAAGATAATCATTCTGATCAATATTAATGACTTCTTTGTAAAACAGGTACTTCAAGTACCTACTTTTGGGTTTTGTTTTGTTTTGTTTTTTTTTTTTTTTTTTTTTATTTTTTTGTTTTTTATTTTAGTTTTTTCTTTGTTTGTTAATTAATTAATTTATTTGCGTTGTAGCTGTTGTGTACATGGGGTTTTGAGGTTCCTGGGGTTATATATTTCGCTAGTCTTAGGTCTCATTTTATCGTGACCGATGATAGTCTTCGAAAGGCGTTGAGAATCCTTTTGACTTTACTCGTATGGGTTTATAATACCTTTGAAGTCTAGAAAATATAGTTTGATCGGAGTTGTGCAAAGCTAAAGTTTTAGATAACCAGGATAATTGACTGATATTTAATTTTAATGAGCTCTGGGCCTGCTAATCCGACCTGTTAATCACTTCTGGGTGATGTCGAGAATCCTTTTTTTATTTAATCCATCTAAATTTTAAAGGCCTTTTAAATAGGCCAGAAATGACTTTTTTGGTGGTAGGTTTTAGGTCTCTAATGGTCAAGACAATTTAGTTAAGATTAGATTGATCGGCCCCTTGATCTTTCAATTAGGTCCAATTATTTTCCAGACTTGTTTAAGATGCATCCGCCCTAACTTTTATGGTCATTCAACAGGTATTGAGTTTGTATGGAGATGCTTATCGAAGTCATACTAAAGTTGAAGACTAGTTTACTCCCATTTTAGGTGGGGTATCTGTAATGTATTTTTATTGTTGATTTAATATTTTATTAATGTAAACGTGTCATCATTATAATTTTACACCAATCCATGAATGCTAATTATAGTTCAATATACATATGTTTTAAAATATAAATGTTATAATTTATAATCATGCTAACTTTACAATGTAATATTTTCTTTAATGTCAAGTAATCATTAAAATAAACTAATGTTGTTTTTTGAACGGAGGAATTTCACATACGGAGGAATTTCACAATACTGTGATAAAGAAGTGTAATAATTCGACAACAGAATGCATCTACATTTTATTGATTTAGTATAAATAAAATCATTATATACATATACATATACATACATATATGTATATGCACACACACACACACACAATATCGGATGGTTCTATGCGGTCGAGCTCATGGGAGCTTCCCATGAGGTCGAGCCGTGTGGGCTCCACAGTGATGCGTGTCGAACATCAACACCGTACATTTGATGAGTCCCCTTTAAATTATGGGATATCCCAAAATCAGTCGTATACGGAACTCAGGTGGGCCATGCCAACTAAAATCGTGTGAGGACATACCTAAAACATATAAAATCACTTGGTGGGGCCCATGTAAAATTTGGATGCATCTGAAACTTCGTCTGACCCCTCATCCAAGTGGGACACACTTAATGGATGGGCTGGATTGGTGAACCACACCTCGATGGCGCAACAAATGATTATGAATGTTTTAATAGGAGGTTAACCCCTCTCAACTTTTGTACGTGGTGCGGCCCACAAAAGTGATCGATTGACTTAATTTTTAAGCCCGAGGCTCACCATGGAATGTTGCATTTGACTAATGGGGTAGATGTTCGACACACATCACAATGGGGCCTACACAGCTCGACCTCATGGGAAGTTCCCACAAGCTTGATTGCATAGAACCTTTTCATATATATATATGTGTGTGTGTGTGTGTGTGGGAGAAGGTTCTATGTGGTCGAGCTGTGTGGGCCCCACCATGATGTATATCGAACATCAACACTGTGCATTTGATGGATCCCCTTTAAATTATGATATATCCCAAAAATCAGGCATATATGGAACTCAAGTGGGCCATACCATCTAAAATCATGTGAAGACATGCCTAAAGCATACAAAAGCACTTGGTGGGACCCACCTAAAATTTGGAAGCATCTGAAACTTGGTTTGACCCTTCATTTGTGGGACACACATAATGGATGGGCTGGATTTGTGAACCACATCACGGTGGCCCCAACAAATGATTATGAATGTTTTAATGGAGGATAACCCCTATCAACTTTTATTTGTGGTGTGGCCCACACAAGTCATGGATTGACTTGATTTTAAGCTCTAGGCCCACCATGGAATGATGCTTCTGACTGATGGGGTAGATGTTCGACACGCATCACGGTCATAGGAAGTCCCCACGAACTCGACGGCATAAAACCTCACACAGCTCAACCACATAGAACCATTTCCATATATCAACCCTGTGCATTTGATGAGTCCCTTTAAATTACGAATATGCCAAAAAATCAAACGCATACGGAACTGAAAATGGTACCATCTAAACTTTGGATGCGTCTCAAACTTGGTCTGACCTCTCATCCAAGTGGGACACATGCGGTTTCAGACCTCTCATCCTAGTGGGACACATACAATGGATAGTCTGTATTTGTGAACCACATCTCGGTGGGCTCAACAAATGATTATGAATGTTTTAATGGGAGGGTAACCCTCTTAACTTTTGTACGTGGTGTGACCCATACAAGTCGTGGATTAACTTGATTTTTGAGCCCGAGGTCCACCATGAGGTCACACGTACGCGCACACACACTCGTGCACTATCCACCGTACAGAGGGTTCAATAATAATCATCCTTATGGTACATATGGTGGTTCGATGTGTCTGTGGGGCATAGCCAGTCATCACTATGTTTGAAAGATCCTGTCCGTCCGATCGAGGGCAGTTATTATTGCATACAGCCCATTGACTTTTTTGTTTTTTTGTTTTTATTTTTTTAATCTCACTCACGGCCCACAGTTTGTAATAGTGTAGCGGTTGATTCAGTGACCTCTACCCTTGATTCAATGGACCCCACAGTTAATGGAGTGTATGAACCGAAGATCTTGTTTGGACAGTACGAATAGCATCCCTACCCTCGATCACATACAAGCGGGACAGACAGATGGTTGATTCACACATTCGATGATGAATCTCCACCGTTGATATCCACAAATGGATCACTTGGGTCATCTTCGTAATAGAATTCTGTGATAAAAACTGATGGGGCCCACTATTTGAATGGTTTGGATTGAAGTACTTGAAGGCCATGTGCAAATTGCTTGTGTGCATGTGTACCGATCATCGTCCTTCTCGGCCCCCTTATCAGACAAACCCCTTTCTCTCTTTATATAAACTGACCAAAACCACATCATTCGCCATCTCTACCAAAGAAGAGAAAGAAGGATATACACTGAGAGAGTGGTATATATACCATATTGAGATTTCTTAACCATGGCAGAAGATTTTCAGGCTTGGATTTGCAGTGAGAACTGGTGGAATTCAACAAGGAATGGATTCTCCAACTGCTTATCGCCATGTTCGAAAGCAGTAAAGGATTTCAGGAATTTCGAGTGGTCAAGGTCTGACGTTGATGAGATGAAAGCGAGGTCTTGTGGCGAGCTAGCTTCAGCATCGAACAGCTCCATCGTTACGGAAGTATCGGATTCAATCAACGGTGGCAGCATGCTGATGGATTCAACGTTGCAGATGATGGGGTGCGGCCTTCCGTCGCCGACCATAGATTGGAACCAAGCTTTACTGTAAGTTTAGATTTCAAAAGGTCTTGGATTTTCTTTTTCTGGGTGTATTTCTATGCCGATATCTGAATTTGGGATGTCGTAGTTTGTCATTTCTGTCTTGAATTTGGTCTAATTCCTTGAACTTAGAAATTTTGAATTTGATAGGATTATTGCTGCGTTTGGATTCACTATTGAATTGAGTTGCAATATATATTAACAAAAAAAAAAAAAAAAAAAAAAAAAAAAGGAAAGGAAAAGGAAATAAGAGTGAAAGTGGTCTATTGCCTTGTTATTTATATTGGAGGAGGTATTGGTTTTCGCAGGCTGGAGTAGGAAGTGGGTTTGTTACTCATGGCATGGGCTTGTATGGTGATTGATGCATACTTCCCATCTAAGGTCGTTTGATGTTTTAAAATTTTAAGTTGTGAGCTATGGATTGTTTACAGTGTTTATATATATAAAAAAGCTATGGATTGTTTACATGGTGATGCTAGTAGAGAGAGAGAGAGAGAGAGAGAGAGAGAGAGAGAGAGAGAGAGAGAGAGAGAGAGAGAGAGAGAGAGAGAGAGAGAGAGAGAGGGAGATTTCTAGCTACAAGCCTCTACTGAAGAATTCAGAAAATAAAAATATGACTATTGAACTTGTTATCTGAATAATTGTAGTACAAGACATAGTAAAATATCAGTATATATTCTAAAAGACCTTGTTGCCTGTGAAGTGTTTATCGCTTGTAAATGATTTACAGGCAATCGCATGATGTTTTACATGTAAACCCAACTAAAAATTTTTACAAGAATCCAAAAGAGCTCTTAATGGGTCCCATCCATGGATTGTCCACAATTGAAAATCATGCAAAACAGGCGATCTTAACTGTCACGATGATAATTGATTTTACAGGAGAAACTAATGGTTGAGATAATCTTTTTAAAAAATGTAATTTTCAACTAAGGATCATCTAGGTAGGAAATTCACAGCATGGAAGGCTTGGATGCATAGCTTCCACCTTCCATGCGTGACGTACAAGCTGCCCCATCTTCATATTGCAATTATGTTACTTTCAAGGTGGAGTTGAAGTTTCCTCTATCAAAGAGGCTTTTGGTTGCACCATATATCATGAAATTTTGCCCTTGATGATGAAATATTATGATATTTGGTTCAACCAAACACCCCACAAACAAATTATTAAAATTCACCTAAATAAGGCATCCAAACATAGCCCATTGTTTATAAGAAAATTCACCAAACCATTCAAATATGAATAGGAATTTAGTATTAAATGTTTATTTATTTATTTGTTTTTGCTAATTTTCGACAGATCGACAAGTTGCAGAGCTGAAAGCAACACCCATTCTGATTTTCAAGCTCTAAGCTCGACATTGGATTTAGAAATGGCAATGAAACCAACATCTTTTTCTGGTGGAAGTGAAGATCCTAGTTCAGATCAACAACGTTTGGATTTTTATGGACGCTTACAAGGCTTGTTCGAGCCTGATCTCCAACCTCAGCAGCCTACTTACGACAACAGATCGACGAATTGTTCATCCCCTATTATTCATGGCATGAATTCAAATGAAATATCAAATTCTTGCCATGAACAACCTCAGTTCTTTAGAAATCCATCTCCCAAACAACAATCAGCTAACCTGGTTCATTTCTCTAACAATGCAACTTTCTTGAACACCACTGCGGCCGCCATCAATACCATTCAACCTAGCTCTTACTACCCTTCATCGCAGGCCCAATATCGCACACCGAACTTTGAAATAAAACCCAATCGCAGTAATCTCCCAGCAAAGGTAAATATGGCCTTATAAGCTGATGGAATTTAATGGTTAATTTTCAAATTTCCCATGTGCCTAAGTAGCACATGAATTACATCTTGGCCAATCTTTGGGTGGGCTGCTACAAGTATCTTTGTTGATCATATTTATCAGGATATATAGTATGACCATGAACCATCGACATATGCATACGTGCGTGGCCCACCTAAGAACTAGGCCAACCTGAACAGTTTACACTCGCGATTAGACATTTGCATTGTTCTATCATTCATGGCTTGTTTTTCATCTTCTTCTATGGGATTGAATCTTTTCATATATTTTATCAGCCAAATCCAGAAGTTTGTGATTGGGGCTCCACAACGAAGAAAAGTGGCAGCGAACCCGCACCCAAAAAGGCTCGAATTGGAACACCGTCGCCATTACCAACATTTAAGGTACAAAACAGATTCTAATGAGTTTTATTTATTTATTTATTTATTATTATTATTATTATTTTTAATTGGAGAAGGATTTTAGGTTTATCTGCCATACATTGATGATAATTTCTTTCTTTTTCTAGGTCCGGAAAGAGAAATTAGGAGACAGAATCACTGCACTCCAGCAACTGGTTTCACCTTTTGGAAAGGTATTTGAAAAGCTCCCATTTACTTCCACAAAGATTTCTACTACGGTTTCTTGTTTTTGAATTAAAAAAAGCTTTATTTGGTTGAATTGAATTGAATATAATTGTTCTCTCTTATTTCAGACGGACACCGCATCCGTTCTCTTCGAAGCCATTGAATACATCAAGTTCCTCCATGAACAAGTCAGCGTAAGTTCCATGAAAACCATATGTACAAGTGAGGAAAAAAATAAATCCAAGAAAGAGTGACATATGCCTAATTTCATATTTTCTTCTATAATTTCAGGTTTTAACTACACCATACATGAAAAATGATGTTCCCATTCAACACCAGCAGGTATATATCTCTCTATTGTGCAAAATGCTAACAGAGGCTCCCAGCCATTCATCAGGCTGGGCCCAACGTAAAACTCATTGCTCGGCCATACATGTACATTGAATATATACTATTGGTCATTTTCTTCTAACCATCCATTTCTTTTCTTCATGTGTGGCCCACCTAATGAGTAGACCAGCCCTTTTTCTTTTTTTCTTTTTTTCATCCAACATGTTCATGGCATGTGGCACGGCGAAGATCTTCATCAATATATTGGTCATTGTTATGATATTTGAAATACTTGTTATGACTTATCTCGAGAAGTTAATGATCTATTGTGTGTTATGCAGAATTTCGATAAATCGAATGGCTCAGATGGACCGAAGCAAGATCTTCGAAGCCGCGGGCTGTGTTTAGTTCCAACTACAAGCACCTTCTCAGTAACTAATGAGTTTGGAACTGATTTTTCGACGTCTATGTTTGGAGGAATTTCACAGTTTTGAGGAACGGGTTGCTGCGATTTAACCAAATCCAATGACATTTAGCAAGGAAGAGAAGAAGCACAAAAATAGTATGACTGTAGTGAGCCATGAGCCTTTAGGAATTCTTCTTGAACTTATGCAGGTGCAAACTCCTTTATTAGGCCTTTCTGGCCCCACTTATGATCTTGGATCACTAACAAGCGTTGGATGGGGGGGACCCACTTTGCTTGATTGGATGATCAAAGCCATCCATCCATATGAGGGCATGCAAAATGGTCTTACTTAATGGGATGGCATTGATCACCCAAATGATGATTTTTGGGCAATGAGGAATCCAGGAACCCTCATATGCAACAGTTGGCTATCATCTTAGGTGGACCCATGTGGGTCCCACAGAGGAATTTGCACTGGAATAAGGTAATAAGAAGAATTCGTACTGGATCATAGCCCATATTATGGTAGTCTATCAAGACAAAAAAATAAAATAAAAAAATCAAAGTAAGCTGAAGTTAGGTCATGTTGGATACCAGCTACTAGCAAAAGATGTGGTCTGGAACAAAGATTAGTAGATTTGGAAGAGAATATTGGTTTGTGCTGTAATATTCAAAGTATTATTATATTCAGAGGTGGGGATTAGGAGATGAAAACGGTATATAAACTGACTGAAATAATGTTGTTTTCGGTCACAAGTGCCAGTGAGGCAGATTTGTGCAAGATCCAAGCCATTCATTATTTCATCTGTTGGGCTGCTCCACTCATCACCATGTGGACCACACCTGTACGTTGCATGTGAGCTTCTTCTTTTTTGTCCTCCAAAAGTATTTTATACGTGGGTCCCACCTGAGAAAAATGAGGGGCTGGATGGGAGGTGCGTTGTCTCATTGTCTTTTTCTGCAGACGTGGCATACATCAAAACTGTACATTTTATAGGTCAGATGTTGTATGGGCCATAGTCCAAAACTGGTGGGAGCGGATTGGCGCCTGTGAATGTGTGGGGCCCACAGAGATGTCTGTGAAAAATCCATTCCGTCCATCTGTTTTGAAAGACCACAATAGGATAGGATTTTAAAATGCAGGTAGATTTAAAATCATGTGGGCCATACAGCAAGAAACAGTGTAGATTGAACGGCTGGCGGTGACAGAAGTTTTGTATCAGGATGATGTTTGTTCCTCCAGTTTATCTGAGTGGTGATAATTCTATGAACGGTTTGGATGGTATATAAATATCATGGTCAGCTCCAGGAAGGTTTCAACGGTGAACGTTGCTCTTCCCACTGTTTTGTTGGTGTGGCCCACCTGAGTTTTGGATCTACCTGATTTTTAGAATAATATCCTATTGTGGTCTTTCAAAACAGATGGACGGATTGGATTTGTCACGGACACTCTGTGGACCCCACACAACCCCGGGCACAGATGGGTCATAGGCAATCCGCTCCCAAAACCTGACGGTTTGGACAATCACAACCGTTAATTTTTTGCATAAAAATGGACCCAACCGACGAAAGCTAACAATAGCGAGAGTTCCGTGATGAAAGATTCATTTACCAGATGGATGATATCCAATAAAAGTAACATTTTACAGGTGGCCTATCAATCGACGGGTCTGCATGATTTATGGTCCTGATCATCATACACGTGTGACATCTGTAAGCGGCTGTGGATGAAATCAGAAACGTGTATACAACAGTGGATCATGTCCCCCACATAGCCACAATAACTTTGGACATTTTTGCCCTTGCAGTACTTATCTCAACAATGGTTAAGAGAGGGTAAATTCGTCCAAAAAATGTACAGTTTTGATGTAGTTCCGCAAGTGATGGTTGAGATTTTACAGTATAAGGGACACCGTAGATGGCACCCTATAAGAGATGAGATGCCCCTGTTAATTTCTTTTCTAATAAGTGAGGCCCACGTGTTGTGGGTACATCATCCAAACCGTCCAAAAGGTGAATCCCATAATGATGATCCTATGAACCAGAAATCAGGTCCATCCAATCATCAGGTGGGCTACACCATCCAAAAACTTCTTAATTCATGTGTGGCCCACTGACCATTACATCCGGCCTGATTTTTGGCTCATCCCTGTCAGACGAGTTGGATGTGATGCACACATACCGTGTGGGCCCAACAATAATCCACTTCACAGCTTTTTTCAAAAGAAGAAGAGTGCATTTTCAGTCATTCTCCTCCCACAAAAGCAGCACTTTCAAGCGTTACCAGCCTTCTTTTCAGCCATCCATTTTTCCAACGATGGGATGGGGACCGTTACCTGATAAAGAGTAAAGAGCACGGATACGGCACAAAGCTTTCTGAAAAAAATTCAATTTCTACAGAGCTTTAATCCACCGTAGGATCATTAGTTTACGGGTGAGATTCAAACACGTCATGATGGGGCGTTTTCCTCCAAGAAAACTTGATAAAGGTGATGTGGACTGCGTGTATTTTTAAATTCGAACGCGAGTAGTAATCGACGCGGATTGGGCATTACCCTCCTATCAGGGGTTATGTGGGGCCCACCGTTATGTATATATTTTATCTACGCCGTCCATCTATTTTGAAAGATCATTTTAGTGTATGATCCGAAAATAGGAGGCATATCGAAGGTTTAAGTCAACCACACCACAGAAATTAGTGGAGATTGAAATCTTACCGTTGGAAAATTCTCGAGGCTACAGAAGGTTTGGATCAAGCTGATATTTATGTTTGACCTTTTTCCAGGTATATGTGACCCTATGAAAAGGTTGGATGGCAAATGAACGTCATGGTAGGCTCTAGGAAGTTTTTGACGGTAAGAGTTCAATCAAAATTCTTCCTATGCTGTGGTCAAGTTAAGTCTTCAATCTGCCTCCTTTTTGGGATAATTCCATAAAATGATATTTCAAAGTATATGGACGGCTTGGATAACAGATATACATCAAGGAGGGCTTCACAGAGCCCCCACAGGACCGTCCGTCTCTGGCTAGGTCCTGGTGGGGGTATACACGTGCCGAATATTATCTCAATTTAAACCACTTGAATTGTAAAAAACCAATTTTCTTAACTTACAATGTTTGAATAATCCTAGCCTTTGATTCATGGAAATTTGGTTGTTAAAAATAGACCATTGGTGTTGCAATTTTAACCGTCCAATAAATATCCGCCAATCCAATGGCCAAATAATTCATTTATCTTAAAATTTTATTTCATAACACATATAAATAAGGATTCATAATTTAGAATATTTAATATAAATTAATTTTGTTACAATTAATTTTTTTGAAATTAATTTCCAAGTACCTGTGTTTCATCCATCACACTCATCCAGAGTATCAAACCTTTTCTCTTTCACTTTTCCTGGCAGGATCACCTACCATTGATTACTGCAATCTATGTGTGGCCCACCGTGTTATTTGAGTACAATCAAATCTGTCCGTTATATTTACAACCTCATCACAACACACCATTCAAAATTCTTCCTAATCTATCACTCGTGTGGGCCCCTCCATGTGAAAAATTCGGTGAAATTTTCTATGGAATTCTAATTTTCCATAGAAAATTTCACACCCCCTAATGTTCCTAATTTTCTACGTAGAGTGGCCGACATGAGTAATGAAATAAGAGGAATTCTCTTTCATTCCTCATATTTCATTACTCATGTGTTCCATCCATCATTCATGCTCAATAGAAAAGTTCAGATGGAATTTAAGGTCAATTAAGTTTTTGTATTCCATCCCATCCGTTCATCATATGTGTCTTACAAGGATTAAAGAATAGAACAACATCATGCCGTTAAAAAGCTCACATGGGGGCACACGATATGAATATATGGGATTTAGGCATGACTTACATTGATGATTATGTTATGTACCTTATATATTTTTCTATTATAATGATTCTTGGGATGTAAGATGAATAAAAAGTGGACCACCAGATCCATCATTTTCATTCTACTCATACATTGGGATTGGTCCACAAAGACCTTGTGTGTATGGTAATTACCATGAGCATGCTTGAGGTTTGTCTTAAGTTATTTGATACTCTAGCAAGGGATGATTCTGGCTAAGCAGGCACTTAGATATAATACACTTGGCATTAGAGCTGGGCATCGGACCGAGTCGGATCGGATTGGGTCCAACTCGGTTTAGTCCGAAAGCTACCTGTGTTGACCCGAACCAGATCCAATCTGGAACTGAGTCTGGGACATCTGACTCGAATTGATCCATTGCATGATTGGCCTGACCCGAATTGAGTCTGACTCGGTCAAGGAAACTGAGTCAGATCGAATTGGGTACGGATCAAATTTTTTAACGGTGAAAATCATTATCCTCGTTGCTATTTTCAGTGTGGTCCATTTGAGCTTTAGATATGATTTATTTTTATTTTTATTTTTTTCCAAATGCTTTAAAATGATCACAAAAAATGGATAAACAGTATGGATATAATAAATACATCATTGTGGGGCATGTAATGTGGATCTCATTTGATCCGTTCATATAACTCGGAGCTCGACGAGTCTAGCTGTGTTGATGTACACAGCACGCTAGCAGTTGTTACGTGCTGTGCATGGTGTAACGCTAGCAAGTTCTGTGAGTCTGATCATAGGGTATGTGTTATATTCAAACCGTCCATCCATTTGGCGAGCTCGTTTTAAGCCTTGAGACGAAAAATAAAACAGATCTAACTATCAAGTGGACCACACTTCAGAAAGCAGTGGTGATTAAACGTCTATCATTGAAACCCTTTTTAGATCAATTTGAAATTTGTTTTTCCTCTTAATTCAAGTCTCTGTGACCTTATGAACAGATTGGATGGAAAATAAACATTATGGTAGGCCCTACGAATTGTTTAACGGTGCAATCCATTCTCTGCTGCTATTTGCGATTTGGTCCAAATAATCTTTGGATATCATTCATTTTTTGGATAATGCTCTATTATGATCTCTAAAAATATATGAACAGTGTAGATATGATAAATACATCACCATGGGGCCATATAACTTTGATCTCACTGTTCGTACAACTCGGAGCTCGAGGAGCATCAGTGCTCATCTTCGCACGACACGTACCTACAGGTAGATACTACTATGTAGCTTTGTGTGGTACACTAGCAAATCCTCTTATTGTATTGAGTAAACTCTGTTAGGGCCCACCCTGAATGCATGTGCTTTCCACGCCGTCCATTCATTTTTCCATATCATTTTAGTGGTTGAACCCAAAATTGATGCATATCCAAAGCTCAAGTGGACCATACCACAGGAAAAAGTAGAAGTATCGATATGAACTACTCCGGATCAAATCGGTCCGGTTCCATTCAGATCGGGTTTTCGAATCAGATCGGTCCGGATTAACCACGACTCGATCCGAAAATGGTCGGATCTGAAGGGCCCCTACTTGATCCGCACTGATCCAAGCCGTCAGTTCGGTTCGGAACGGATCAGATCAGGTCTGATTGGGTCGAATCCAACGGATCGGGTCAGATGTGCCCAGCTCTACTTGGCATAATCAACCAAATTTTGATAAGATTGTGTAATTGAATTTTTTCTAAGATGCCATAAAAATAATTATATGGATTGAAATTACATGACCTATAGTTCATGCACATGTATTTATAGAAGTATTGGATGGTACCACCGTTGAACATTAAGTAACGGGATTTAAATGGGCACCCAGAGATGGCCTGATACATAGACAGAATAACTTTTATTTTAGATATAAATTTTCTATCATGCAATTTCTATCACGTCAGGTCAAGAGGAATGCCGGTATTAACAGAATAAATAATAAAAATTTCAATCTCATTAAGAGAAAATTCTTATTAAATATTACTTTTACCTATATTGATTTGAGTACAAGCATCATGTGATAGCATTTGATTGAAAGGTATTTATAAAAAGCATATTTGAAAGTTGCTTAGGGCCCGTTTGGCCGGGTTGAACGAACGGTATTAGTGGATGATTTCTAGGTAATGATGGTGTTGTCAGCGGATTGTCTTGAGATCCATGGGATTGCATCCGCGCCAATCGAAGATTCTCGATCCTTTCAACCACATTTTTAATTTGGACGGATCTAAATCAGTGGATTGTCGACCTGGTTTGGCAGAGCCATTCCAAGGATTTACCATCCAATCCCTTCCACTACCATCTAATCCCTTCCAATCCAACCGGGCCCGTTTGGCCGGTTGGACTGGAAGGGATTGGATGACCAGGTGTGTAGGTGATCTGATCCAAACCGATGGATCTCAGACAATGGACAACACCATCATTACCAAACATCCAATCCATCCCAATCCAAGTTGTATTAGAAGGATGGAAGTGATTGGCGGGCGTGCCAAACGGAGGATATATCAATCCCATGGATCTCAAGACAATCCACCGACAACACCATTATTACCTAGAAATCCACGCCATCCACCCTATTACCATTCACTCCCTTCCAATCCACCCGGCCAAACGGGCCCTTCGACAACCCGTTTTTCAATCTAAATCCACCAGAGGGACAGATTATTCCTAGAATGACCAGGTGTTGGGACTCAGGTATGTACCAAACATGCAAGCTATGTGAGGCTATCCTTTATGTTTGATCCAAACCGTTCATCAAGTGAGGCGCCCTAGGGTACATGTACATACAACAAATCATCAATGTAACACACCACAAGAATCGAAACACAATCAAACCTACATCCTATATATTTACTTGTTGGGCCCACCTAAATTTATCATGTTTTTTAATTTAATATATCCATTAGTCCTATCAGGCTTTACTTTCTGAATGGGTTATAGCGTAATCCGACAACAGTTTCACATATGAAATCCCATGGCAACACTACCTGAGTAATTCACAAATGATCAGAACCATCCATTCCATTACAATGATATAGTTATTAAGTTTGCATCTGAACCAGGCCAGGCCAACCCAGCCAGAGGCATTTTAGGTCCCGCAGATAAGGATTTTAAAAAACGTTCCAAGACTCAGTGACTCGGACTGAGTCAATCGTTCGGTCCTCTATTGAGTAGTATCAGACGAGTCAGGGGTGAGTTGAGTCGAGTCACTCTATTCCCATTCAGACAGATGGGCTGCCGTATTGCCTGAGTCTGAAATTAATCATCCGAGCCGGCCTGAGTTCGTCAACTATCAGGTCCGACCAAGGCTGAGTTGACTCGAGACCATGGACTTGAGTCTGGGCCTGGTACGCCCAGCCCATGGGTTATGGAATTTGAATCATTATAGAGTGGGCCCAACCATGGTTTGAAAATCATATCGTTGTTTTCAGATTATACTTAAAACATCGGACCCACTGGCTAAATTCTCAATTCAACGGCTAATAAGTTGCGCCGGTTCATTCTGCAGATGCGAGAACCGTTCCTGCCCAACTAGTTTCAAGCAAAGAATGAAAGGCCCATGGGCATGGATAAAAACCCAAACCCATCTCAAAGTGGGCCAGACTCGGTAAGAAAAATGTATGGTGTAGGTAAATAACATTTTTTTAAGAACATTTTCATGTGTAAGAAAAATGTGTGGTTAGAACATTTTCATGTGTAAGAAAAATGTTATTAACTCAGCTAATAACATTTTTTTAAGTAGTAAGAAAAATGAAAATCATGAATTAACAATTTCATGTGTAGGTTAGAACCAGGAATGTGTGGTGTTGATTTTCCGGCTCAGTGGGCCACATGTTCTCCCATAACTAGCCTAAAACAGGCCAATACTCAAAGGGGCTAATCTAAGGATTAGAAGCTGCTCTTGCCTCTTGGGGATATTTTAAGCTAGAAAGCTGTACTACAAGTCAGGCCAGCCCATCCGTTAATCTGTCTGGCCCAGTCATCAGACAAACCCATTATGATTATGGGTCTGGCCCAAAATGGGCTTTGGACCCAGTTTAGGTCAGCCGAACAGGCCTCGAACGAGACCTGTGCAAAAAACTGCCTGATCGCAGCATGACGACCGTTCATCGCCTTGAAGAATTGGGCCTGGGCCTAATTTCATTCATGTTGGAAACATGGCCCATTTTAGATTAATGAAACATGGGCCCCACATGGGGTGAGGGAGGGTCCATTGTTATCCACCTACACCAAACAGATATTAAACTAATAATGGTAGGCAAATGATAGAATTAATAGAAACCATTGTTCTGTATTTAAAAATAAAAACAAAAAATCAAGGCCATTGGCTCAGAATACATAATCTGATATGGCCCACCATTTTATTTTATGACCACAGCTGAAGAAGATGAAATGATAGAGGAAGCCACTAAAATGTATTGAATCCTGCAGAGATTTGAGTATGTTCGTATGAAAATCAAGCGCACCCCTTGAGCTTCTTGGCAATGCTAGCAATGTATTTTCCCTGGTGGAAGGCTTGCGCGAGCTCGAGCTCAGATGGCTGTCTCGAACCATCGCCAGCGTAGGTGCCCGCACCATATGGGGTGCCACCTTTCACCTCGTCCATCTCGAACATGCCAGCTCCGAATGTGTATCCGATAGGCACAAAGATCATTCCATGGTGGACCAGTTGAGTGATGGCCGTCAATCTGTAGAAGGCAGGAAAGTGCTAAGACTGTTGATCTGAGGATAGATATGCATGTCCATATGAGTATGGCTTGTGGTTCAGTGCAAAGTTCTTAAACTCAGTGGATAGACTCAAAACTCAGCCGAATCAACTCGACAAGGTGGTAGCCAGCACACCATTAGAGAGAGAGAGAGAGAGAGAGAGAGAGAGAGAGATCAGTTTATAATTATATTTTCAACTTATCCTGTCATACCAATTTTCTGATACGGAAGATTCCACAAAGGACAATTGTAGAGTATACTAATCAGAACACCGGAATAATACTTACTATCATAGTGACAATAGAAGGTAGACACTGAGCTAGAATAATAATATAAGCATAAAATTAATATAATCGAACAATAAGAACCCTATATAGTCATTGGCAAAGAAATTTGCATATATATATATATATATATATATATATATATATATATATATATATATATATATATATATATATATATATATATATATATAAATGGTTCTATGAGAGTTCATGGGAACGTCCCATGAGGTCGAGCTGTGTGGGCCCCACTGTGATGCGTGTTGAACATCAACACCGTGCATTTGATGGGTCCCCTTTAAATGATGGGATATGCCAAAACTCAGCCTTCGACGGAACTCGGGTGAGCCATACCATCTAAAATCATGTGAAGACATGCCCAAAACATATGAAATCATTTGGTGGGGCCCACTTGAAATTTGGATGCATCTGAAATTGGGTCTGACCCCTCATCCAAGTGGGACACACATAATGGATAGGCTGGATTTGTGAACCACACCTCGGTAGGACCAACAAATGAATATGAATGTTTTAATGGGAGGGTAACCCTAGATATATATATATATATATATATATATATATATATATATATATATATATATATATATATATATATATATATATATATATCTCGAAATGTATAGAATTTATTAAAATTAACCCTATCGGATTTTAATCAGGCTCAAGATGGTGCACCTAGACCTGGACCCAACTAGACCTAATTCCTTTTACTAGGTCCAAATGTTAGACCAGATCAAGGGTTCAGGTCCTTGCTCTTGCTCCGGTGGTAGACTCTTATGAGTTTCAACACCAGATCAAGGGTTCGAGTACCCATAGGTAGTGAAATCCCACCACGGCGTGAGTGTGTGACGGTGTGTGTGTGCATGTGTTATAAATTTTTATTTTTTTTTAAAGGTCCAAATGTTAGACCCAAAGCTGATCAGATTACGAAATGGGTTTTAGAAATCGGACCTGAACCCATTGGGTCCACCGGGTACCTATGGCTCGAGCTACCAATTTCACCATGTATGCATAACAAAGAGAACTTACGGAGTCGTCTCTTGTCCGCCACCTTGTGATCCAGTGCTGTAGAAGATCCCTGCAGGCTTGCCCGCCAGCTGCTGAGTCCTCCATAGTCCACCGGTCGCATCGAGGAACGATTTGAATTGGGCTGCCATCATTCCAAATCTTGTGGGAAAGCCGAATATAAGCCCATCAGCTTCAGCAAGCTCGTTTGGTTGAATAATCGGCACATCACTGCTCTTTGATGGGGCGCCCAACTTCCCAAGCACCTCTTCCTGGAGTGTCTCGGGTACCTGTTCATATCAGAATTTAGTCCAATCCAATTACTAGAGAAAGAAAGAAATTTCTCTCATTACAACCAAGTGTTATGGTGTTTGTGGTTTTCACTGATATCCTAGTTACTGTTATAGTGTTTGGTGTTGTGGCCTAACCATGCATCATTGTGGCCCCTATAAGATGATCCTAACTGTCCAATTTGTAGTTTGCACATGAAAAATTATAACCAATATTTTGAAACATTTAATGAGGGCCAGATCAGACTTCTAGGATAAATCCTATAAAAGGACTCACCTTGATTTTACATGGTCAAGACCTACCCAGGGCCAAGACCTACCCCAGCCTAGCCTGTTGACAGCCCTAGGTTCAAGGGCATTTACATGGTCAAGACCACTCAGTGGATGGATTAGATTGTACACACATGTGCCTCATTATCACACATGTAGTATCTCGTTCTGTCGATAAAATAATTAATATACATTAAAAATAGGTCTTCAAGTTAAGCCCAAAAGTGGATAATTTCTAATCTTTCATGTTTATAGGACATCCAACCTTTTGGAAAACTCAATAACAGCCACTTATTGACTGGACCATATTCGTGTTTTGCTATTTATCAATGGCTGGACATGATTTTCCATGGTGGACCCACTTGATGAGTATATAAGCCGAACTTTGCAATAGGTGATTCTCATGGTGGGCCCAACCTGTTGGAAGGGTTGAATGTCACATGAACTTGATAGGTTCCAAGTTATCATCCAGTGGACTACTTGTTGTCCCACCCGGTTGGACTTAAGGCCTCCTCTATAAAAAAATATATAAATGAATCTGGATCCACTGCTTGCCACAAACAAAAAATTCCTATTTGTTGCAAATCTGATTGGGCCACATCATCACACGTTGCATTTAATGCAGTAATGCTGACAACGTCAATGATGACATGGACCAATCAGAATGCAGGGAAACAGAAATTTTCTATTTGTGGCAAATAAAGGATCCAGATTCTATATAAATATTACTAAAATTAACTGGACAAGACCAGATCCAATTTCAACTGGGTCTAAGATGGTGGGTTCAACAGGAACCCAACTAGACCCAATTTTAAACAAGGTAAAAAAAAAATAAAATGATAGACCCGAGCCCAACCCAACTACTAAACGGTTCTCACTGTTATATGTAACCATTTTCTAATACCTTGATGATGGTGATACACCCTGAATGAAACTAGAATGAACATGTGTAATATTGCATTTCTACAAATTCCTGACTTTTTCCCAAATTTTTATATTTCACCAACCGCACATTTTGAACTCATAGAGAGATGGAAGTCGGAAATGATGTGAGAAACAAGAGCAAACCTGCCATAGTTTGGCTTCAACTCCTTCGACGGATGCAGCACCTTTCTTAATCTCTTCTGCTAGCTTCTTGACGTGCCCATACATAGAATAGTACCTGCATAATCATTTTAAATATTTCATCTCCCATCATTAATACAAGAAATATCATTGAAATATCAAACATGCTAGGCTAAGAGTAGAATGAAGCATATGACATACCATAGGCTGAATTATTTTGAGCCTTTCCACTATTTCTTAAAGAAGAATTTGATCATATACCATTCATGAAAATGACACTTGTTTGATGTTCCTAACCATCTGATATTAGCTGTTGAATTTGGACAGCTGACCATTTTATTCTTGACCATTGATTGCATGGAGAACTGTCAGATGGTTAGGATCGTTCTACACTCTGCCTATGATTCAGTTGGTCTGGAGTGACATACATGTATAAGATTCATGCATATGCAGGAAAAAAACATCAAGAAAGTAATTTAGAGATTGACAATTTTTCTGTTTTTTCATTGAGTAGTGCAAACAAATGAAGATTCTCTCTTCAAAGTACACATTGCAAACACGATTGGTGATCAAGATTGTTGATCTGTTGCGGGCAACCCTTTAGATGGACTGTAAGATGAAATTAGTAGTGATTGCACAGTTCAAACAGTTGTGAGTTTTCGGGTTTACTGAGAACGATCGCTCTGTTCCTTTTGCAGGCCAGTGATCGGATTTTCTATCACAGTACAACCTCCTTTCCTTTTGGGCCATAGCCGACACAGATGGTGGCCCTCCCAAGACAAAAGTACTAATCAAAAAACATTTTTTTTTCATGTGCACCATTAGCTAGGTAATCAATAACAGTAACCAATTACGGCTACCACCATTAGAGTTATGATACAGGCCTCGTAATGACCGTTACAGCCCACTTTGTTCTTCCATTTTTTTTTTCTTTAACAACCTATATCAGCCCTGTAATGAGTAATGATTCCCTACATAACTGTGATGTATTAGTCAAAAACATGCGATATTTTATTAGCCACACTATAACAATCTACTTTAGGCCGCATTTGGATTTTAGAATAATTCAATTCAACAAGGAGTAAATTACCCAAGTGGTGTAGCCCCAATCCATGCACAATCCAGGACGAACACTCAAATTCAAATTACCATCTTTCAAGTTCAAATTGAGACATTATGGATTAAAATAGTGCCTCTCTCACTTGGGTCATTTTCTATATAATGAATTGAAAGAATTGCAATTCATTTTGGTTATCCAAATGCGCCATTATTCCCATTTTCGTATTGGAAGAGAATTGAAATCTGTAAATGGGTGATAAAAAATCAGAAGGTACTCTGGAATCCCCAAAGTCAATAAGGTGATCTGTGTTCAGACAGAATATGGTGTTTGCAAGAAGACTGCTAGTTATTTGGCCCTTTTGAAAATGACAAACATGTATAAATCAAACAGTAGTTTGAAGACTCAGATGTGCTGGCTTATGTGGCTGACTAGGAAAATCACGGATGCTGACCACTCAAATCAGCTATTATTTTTCCACACCAACCATGTTCTGACTATTTACTAGTTGACACATCAACATCTGATTTGATTCAGATTGGATGATAAATTTTCAAGCAACAAACCAATTCCATCCTACACAGGCCAAAATGGCATACATTTGGAACTTACAAGCCAATCATCAGGTGGGACGCACAGCACAGATGCCCTGTTTGAAACATCAGGCAGGTCGACCATAGTGACCGAAACAAGTGACAGACTATATCCTTATATCTTTTACAATCATCCATTTAATTTTTTAGCCACTTGATATGTCGACCAGCCTGATGTATGTGGAAAAGGGCATCTAAGCAGATGGACCAACCTGATGGGCGACTCAGATCTCCCACATGTGCCACGTTGGCGCAAGTGGAGGCACGTATGGGGTTGGGTCATGCAGGCGTGCAGGATTAGCATACCTCAAAAAATATTTGGACGCGTGAATACATAGACTACTCTATGATGTAATACTAATTGACCGCAAATTCAATCCACTGCCATTACTGTTACGATATAGAAAAAAACCGTATCACTCTATAAAGGCTGTTATGGGCTATTTTTTCCTGTAACGGCGTTATATTCATATAGAATGGAACAGTTCCCACCGTTATCATTACGTAACAATCTTTATGTAAGTATTTTTAAAATCTTGCCCCAAACCATTTCTCTTATACTAAAAATTCTCACTAATCATATAGAAAACTGAAGGGACGGCAAGAAGAATAGGGAATTTCTGGTTGGAAATCAATCTTAGAGTGAGACCCACTATCCAAATTGACATCTAAAAGGTATCCAGAAATGGAAAATGGAAAGAAGATAAGTGCCTGGAATACATCGAATTCTCTCTAGAAACACCTGAAACTTACTCCCCAAACCTACCCACTTGACATTGACCACAACGTCACATCTTTAGGAGGATACATGCAAGGTTTCTGGTCTAAAATCAATCTCAGAGTGAGACCCACTATCCAAATTTACATTTAAGAGGTACCCGTAAATGGAAATTGGAAAATGGCAAGAAGATAAGTGCCTAGAACATGTCAAATTCATTCTAGAAACACCTGAAACTTACTCCCCAAAACTACCTACTTGACATTGACTGCAAGGTCAGGAACCTCAAATGGATCCAATGCCATGACTTGAGAAGGACACATGAAAACATATCAAATCTCAACACCGCATGGGTGAAGCTTCACTATTTCCATATAGAAATTGCATCGAAGACATGAACACAAAAATGGAATTCTATATGGATCATCTGTTTTTGCACGCTAGGCTGTGTAAAATAGTGCTGATTGTTCAGCTGCACATGTTGCACAAATACATGCTATACAGACCATCCAAGTTGTGGGCATCATTCCAAATGGTGCATATGCCGAATAACTGCACTTAAGGATCATAAATTTAAAATTGCTAGCCATTGAATGGACTGTTAGAAAGGAAATGACCAAGAGTCCAAATTCAAATGGCAAGATCATATTTTTAATGTCTGATGCTCCATCCACAATCGAGCCCATGATTCAGATGATCTGGATTGCCGCATATGTATGCCTTGTGTATGGTGGATATGCCCCCCGCCATGTAAGACAATGCGGCCAACAAAATGCCAATCTAGCCTGTTTAACTATATAATTTACTAATGAAATTTCTACTTAATTCAGTGGATTAGAAGAGGATGAATTTCAACTATTATGGAAGAAGGAACTGAGAAGGAGGTATCAGCAACAACTAGTTTTATTAAGGGACAGCTCATGATTAGGGGTGTACACAAACTGGGCTAGCCCAATTAGCTCGACCTGGCCCTAAAAAGCCTGACTCGGCCTGACCCGGAACTGAGTTCGGATCAGGACGGGCCAATTTTCTCAGCCTGAAAGTGAGTTCAGGCCGAGTTCAGATATGACCCAGTTCGGCTCGACTCGGTCCGAAACCCGACTCGGCCCGTCCCGGCCCGACTCGCACGTAGGGTATATATATATATATACCCTGTTAAAAAAAAAAAAAAAAAAAAAACCCTATCGCTTTCCCTTTCCCTTTTGAGAAAATGCCCCCGCCGTGCCCCACGAAACCCTTCCTTACCCACCCGCCGGCCCCACCATCTCTTCTCTCGCTCGTCCATCCGGCCTCTCTCGCATCTCCGTCCGTACAACCACCAGAGGCCATCCGCTCTCTTAGCTCATCCGTCCGTGCAACCACCATCCGCCTTTCTCTGCTCGTCCATCCATGCAGCCACCAGAGGACCTCCGCCTCTCTGCTCGTCTCCCCGTCCGACCGGCAGAGCTCGCTCGTCCCTCCGTCCAACCGCAACCAGTATGATCTCTCTCTCTCTCTCTCTCTCTCTCTCTCTCTCTCTTTTAGTGTATGATTCCTCTTTCAGTAGATTTGTGTAGATTAGAGATTTTATTTATTTTATTTATTTTTATTTAGGTTGCTTGATCTAGTAAATTTGTGTAGATTAGAGATTTTTTTATATTGATCTTCAGTTTAGATTTACTGTTAGTGCTAGCTATGGATCAATTTTTCTTTTCCTTGTGAAGCCAATTGTGTGCAAAAATCAAGATTAACAACTAACAAGGCAGGCCACACATATATCTTCAATTGGCATAGTGGAAATTTTATTTAAACCGTTGATATATATATATATATATATATATATATATATATATATATATATATATATATATATATATATATATATATATATATATATATATATATATATATATATATATATATATATATATTTGCAAGACCACCTTATGATGAGTGGATGAGGCTGATTTTTTAGGTTAGCCCGAAACTGGCCCGAACTCGCCCTATTGCTGCTGGGCCGGGTTCGGGCCGGAGATGTTAGCCCGGTGACCAGGCCGGGCCGGGTTCGGGCCTGGTGCGGCTGTTGAACGGGCCTGAACTGGTTGTTCGACTCGGCCCGAACCGTGTACACCCCTACTCATGATGTTCATATCAATCTATTATGCGCCTCCGCATCTAGCATTGGATAGACCTCATACAGTAACTGTCCTAGTTCTGCCATATCTTTTGTTTCATCTCTTCTGGAACATGCAAAGAAATTCAACTTTTATGGGTTTTTATTTTATTTTATTTTATTTATTTATTTTAAAAGCAACTATGGCTGATTTGGGTTGCACCAAATGCTGTGTAATTTCATGATTAATCAATCTAATTTGATGGAAGATTTCATGATACTTCACGATATTTGCTGCAACCAAATGCAGCCTAAAACAAAATTACCAAAATCCAATCTATAGAAAATCACACAAGCAATGCTACAAAGAGGAAGGTCTTGACATTCATGGAAAATAAGAAAAAGACAAAAGAAGAGAGCCTAGGGAGAAGAGAAAAGAGAGAGTCCAGAAGATAAAAAGTACTTTATTCAAAAGTGAGAGAGAGACAGAGGGGGGTTTTTACACGCGTTGTATATATATTGGCTTAGCCCTTATATAAAAGACGGTTCCTTATTTCCTAATCCTATTAATACCACTAATCTTAAAAGGAAATTTACTAACTAACCACTTATCTATTCCACTCAACCAAAGCTTAAGTAATAACTAAACATCCTAATGAAATTAGAACTAGGCAATGCTTCTCAACACAATCAATTTACATAAATACAAAAGATACAATGAGAATTTATCTAATCTTAAATCATCAGATTCCATAATTCTAAAATCACTGGCTGATCGAATTCTGGAGAAAGGTATGCAAACAGAGGAATGAGCTTTCATGTAAAAAGTGTGAACGCAGCACACTTAGACTAATCCTGGCAGTTCATCAGGAGGCCCCACCATCAACATGCAATGGCCTAGAATACAGTCTAGTGGGCCACATATTACACTGAATGCGATGGTTGGAAGATGTGTTTCAACCATCCATTACTCCCTACTTGTGTAGCTGAAGCAGGGCAGATATTCAATACAGCAAATATGTTGTGTGCACGAATCGATGAACGACCCAGATCACACACATGTGCGCCAATATCGTTAACAGGGCTCTTCTGGAAAAAAATAAATAATCCAACAGTTTCTTTATATTTCCTTCCTATCTCTTAACATCCACTCAATCCTCTAACAACTCCACATTAAAGATTCATCCACATTTTGAAATGCTAAGAACAGAAATTCAATTCCTATCACGAAATCAATTCCATTTCCACATTCCCAACAATGAACGAATTATAACACAAAACTACCTGAAACCAAACTACAGATCATAAAAACCAAACATGCAAAAACCAACAAAAATAATAATAATAAAAAATAAATCATTAAAAGTAAAACAGAGAAATCAAAGAAAACTGATATTTCTATTGAATAACAATCCAAAAAAAAAAAATAAAAACACCCAAAAAGAGAAATAGAGGTTTCAGGAATGCTTACACAATATAAACCTTGGTTGCCATTGATAAGCTGAATTCAAAGCTCTCTCTCTCTCTCTCTCTCTCTCTCTCTCTCTCTCGATGCGGACTGCAAAGGAAACGGATGGCGTATTTATAGTGAGAAGAACTTCGATACTCCGGTAGAAAGTGATGGATGATACACAGGCACTCAGAAATTACTTAGAAACTGCACCTGTGGCATTCAAGTAGTGAAAATAAACCGTCCAAATTATAATACTGAGTGTACATATTTGAGACGATAAAAATTAAGATGATCCGATCATCTGGCTATCGGATCTTTGGACATTTATTGGATGGTCATGATTTGAAAATTATCCAACGGTTCTATTTGCACCAAAAAAAAAAAGTGTCAAAATAGAGGGTAGGATTGTTCAAAGAGTCTTATCTCCTTATTGTAACTTGGAAACAGTGAAATAAGCAATCTAGTCCGTTTATATGCCACGTGTACAATTTATAAGTGCATGTGTATCAAGCATCATGAACATCCTGAGTAACATATAACTATTCTATTTATATTTCGCTCTCGGTTGATAAAAGATTTCTTTAAAATTTCAGAAATTAAAATTAAAGTTGATTAAGATAATAATTAAGGCTTGTTCTAATAAGGAGGTATTTAATACTCTAACAGAGTGTGATGGTTGATACACTGGCACCGAGAACTTGTAAACGTGAATATATAAACTCAAATAAACTGATAGTATTGAGAGAATTACTATCAATAGTTCTTCATCTCAAAATTACTAAATTATAATAGTATTTATTTGTTGAATTTGCATCAGTTGAATATATATCATCTCATCCGTTTGTTAGACTTTTAACAATCTTTCATTTAAAATATCAATTAAATTGTGAATTTTAATGTATTGTTCATCTATATTTTGGGTTATGATTTAGACAGTTTAATTTTGTTAATTGTGTTTCATGCTGAGAAATTTTTTAGGGCCTGTGTATCAACCATGACACTCCCACGGAGTATGGAAGTGTTTCTCTTTTCTATAATCCAAGATACCCTCACGGCTGATGTCATGCGCCATCATCACTGACGTAGAATGATTTCATCTGCTTGAATCAGAGCCGTGTATAAGTAGGACACACCAAACCTAAGGCCCATCAACTATCACATGATATGTGATGGAATGCTGATGTAGCTAGATTCAGCCCCTGAATGGGATTGGTCATGCTTTGTGGGCCCATACTCCAGAATGGACGTGAATTGCATACTGACCTAGCCACTGTTTTGTGCTTGTGGGCCGCACCATGATGCATGTGTTATATCCACGCCGTCCATCCATTTTTCTATCTCATTTTAGGGCATGAGCAGACCTAAATCTCAGGTGGGCTACACCGCATGCAGGAAAACTGTGGTGATTTAACACTCACCGTTAAAAACTTCTTGGGGATTATTTATTTGATATCCAACGTGTGATTAGGTCATGCTGATCAGGACGAAGGGAAAACACGGATATCAGCTTCATCCAAAAACCTTTGTAGCCCAAGAAGTTTTTTAACGGTGGCGTTCAATCAACACTATTTGTCGTGTGGTCCACCTGAGATTTGGATCTGCCTCACCTTTGTCCTTGTACCCTACAATGAGCGGATAGGGTCCTTTTTTTTTTTTTTTTATTACACACGCACACACACCCCCACACACTCACGCCACACGCACACACACCTTTGGGTCCTATGTTGATGTAATTATTCTATATTAACACTGTCCACCCGTTCCGTTTCTCAATATCATTTTATGGAATGATCAAAAAATGAAGAAGATCTGAATATCAGGTGGACCATATCATAGGAAACAGTGGTGATTGAATATCTTACCATTAAAAACACCCTAGACCTACCGTAACGTTGCCAAAATGTTTATTTTTCATCCAACCTGTTGATAAGGTCACATACACCTGGATGAAGAGTAAAAAATAATTATTAGATTGATCCAAAACTTATGTGTCTCATAAATAGCCATTCACCACAGTTTTCAATTGTATGGTCCACCTGAGATTTGGATCTGCTTCATTTTTGGGCTCATTACTAAAATAACCTATAAAAAAAGGTTGGACGGAGTGGATACAAAATACATACATCAAGGTGGGCCCATGGTAACGGCTGCACCATCTTGGGTGGAGCCGGGGTCGCACCTATCCGCGCCCCCATTGGGGACGTCCTGCAGGCATGGTCAGTATTCAATCGGCGACCATCTACCGAGATCCTTGAATAATGAATGTCAACGCTCATCTTAAAAAAGGGCGGGAAAAATATTACATGCAGCGGTGCACCTTCAAGCGCCAAATCACAAACGCACCGTGTATGCCAAGTGGGAAGCTTGTGAAAGATCCATGCCGTTCATCGTATAGCCCTAACAGTCTAAGTTCCTTTGGCTGAAAACATTTCATGGTTCACCACCAGTCGAGCCACATGTATGTGATGAATGTAGACCTTTGGTAGTACATGAAGGCCCCACCTGACAGGTAGAATGGCCTACTTTGCATTTTAAATCAGCATTAGAATATGAGACAGATTCGAAATAATAAAATTTTAGAAAGAGTAAGCGCCCTCCTTAATCTTTGTTTTGAGTAGGCCGCTTTGTTGAAATAGGATAATTGGAAATTTTCATTGCTATAACCGTCCATGAATGTTCACCAATACTGCGGTCAGATGATCGAATGAATGTAATTTTGTTCATGAGACATTCTAAGCTGACCAACACAATTTTTACAGATATATTAGACTTTTACGGCGCACATGCAATTTCTAAGTACTTGTGTATCATCCACCAGGCGACCATATGGCAGTGTATCAAAGCTTTTTTGGTTCATATTTCCCGCCATATACACAAGTAAATGGAAGTAATTTTTATTTTTATTTTTTCCTTTATTTTTTTCCTAGTGACACCCAAAGTTTCATGGGAACCCCAAACAACACCACTTTCTAAAAGGTTTTTTTATTTTTCTTTTTAATACATGATATAACTTTAAACAAAAAAAAAAAAATTCCGGACTTTCTAAAAGCTTTGTTTTTTTAAATAACTGATATGACTTTTTTATTATTATTATTTTTTTAATTTCTAGACTTTCTAAAATCTTTATTTATTTATTTTTAATATCTGATATAGGTCTTTTTTCTAGGATGAAAATGACCTTATAGCTTTTATATACCTTGATCTTTTTTTATCACGGCTGTTGGAATGAAATTTTTTTTTTATATAAATAATGTTGGGTTTTAATGCCCATGCTTTTTCCTTGATTTTTTTTTTTTTTTTTTTTTTTTATAGCACGTAGATTTTGATGGGGATTTTCTCCTCATTGTTAGATTCGATGAAATCGAACCAGTTCGATATCATCGATAATTGTCGATTTTTCACCATGGTCGCTTGATTTTTGTCTTGTTTCAATATCATTGACGGACTTTCGATGATATCGGCAAGGTCATTATCGAGACTTTCGATGACATCGATAATTGTCGAATTTTAACCCTGGTCACTAGACAATTT
>JASAUF010000186.1:0-216615 GCA_030180095.1 Magnolia changhungtana
GGACAACCCAGAATGCAGTCGGAAGCAGCAACTAAAGGAAAAGTAGATATTAGAAGGAATTGAATCATCCACAAGGAGGCGGGATTATCTGAGACAGGAGATTGGTACCGAAGGCTTCGAAGGCTAAAGAGGAGGGTTGTGAATACAGAATGTGTAACGGATGGATAACATCCTGATCTGGAATGCCCATGGAGTGGGTAACATATCCACTTTAAGGACTGCCTCTAGGATCATCAGGGAGCATAATCCATGGGTCGTGGCCATCCTTGAGCCAATACTCAGGGAGGAGAAGAGAGTGGGGATTGGCTTGTGGTTGGGCTTCCACTCTTCTTTCTCCAATGTCGATTCAGGGGGCAAGATTTGGTTGTTTTTCAAAAATAATATTAATATCTCATCTTCCTTCGTTACTAACCAGATATTAACCTTGGAAATTAATTTGTTGAATTCCCACATTCCCATCAGGCTATCCATAGTTTACGCATGGTGCAACAAATATCAAAGGAGATCTCTATGGGAGGATATGGCATCCTTATCGAGTTCGTCCCAAGGTCCGTGGGCAGTATGCGGCGACTTCAACGTGGTCTTAAACGCTTAAAAAAGAAGGGGCAGCAGAAACCCAGACATTGCCAGCTTAAGGGAATTCGCGGAAGCCATAAATTCTTTCTGGCTTTTGGATGCAAGTTTTTCAGGCAATAGGTTCACCTGGAGCACTAACCAACAAGGAAATACTAGGGTCTAGGCCAGGCTTTATAAAGCTCTAATCAACGCTTGTTGGGCTAGCTTCTTCCTGAGGTTTAGAGTGGAACATCTCCCTAGGGTCAGCTTAGATCACGTGCCGATTCTTCTAGCTTTCCCTCGCCCAACTCCCATTTTGGCTAGACCTTTTAGGTTCCAAAAGATGTGGACCCTCCATGAATCCTTCCTCAACATGGTCCAGATCGCCAGAGAAGGTGAGGAAGCCCCTTAACCCATCTTAAACATCCAATTGAAGCTCAGGGAGGTCAACCATGCTCTTAAGGCTTGAAACAAAGAAATTTTTGAAAATGTCCACTCGTAGGTGAAGCTAGCTGGGGAAGCTCTGATAATCATAGAGAAGCAGATGTAAAATGATTCTAATGAGGGCCTCCAATGCCAGCTAAAAGATGCAAAACAGTACTTGGTTAGTATGGAAGTGATGGAAGAAATTTTCTGGAAGCAGAAATTGTGAAAATTTTGGTTGCATGAGGGAGACAGGAACACAAAATACTTTCATGCTTCAGTTTCAGAAATGATTAGGAGAGCAGAAATCAGGTCGATCAAAGTGCAGGGGGGCGAGTAATCCAAAATCCTAATGACATCAAAGTAGAAGCGGTAAAATTCTTTAAGGCAGCTTTTAAGTCAGAAGGTTCAGCTCCATCGTCCAGCCTATTACAACATATTATGAGCCTTCTATCCGATGAAGAAAATTTTTTCATTCTGGTCCTTTGATCCCTGCAAGAGGTGCAAAGAGCTGTTAATGCTCTTCCAAAAGATGGGGGCCTAGGCCCAGACGATTTTTTTGGGGCATTTTTTACCTCTTGCTGGCACAAGATAGGAATAACCTCCATAAAACGGTGACTCATCTATTTCAAGGGGGTGATATGCCCCGTGCTTTCTCCACTTCTCTCATTTGCTTGATTCCTAAAAAGGCAGCCCCAGCCTCCTTCTCCAACTTCCACCCAATCAACCTTTACAGCTGTCGTTATAAGATTTTCAACAAGATCATAACCGCTAGATTGAATCAAGTGCTTCTGTCCCTTATATCCCCCTAAACCAGGCGCCATCGTTAAGGGAAGATCAATAGCGGAAAATATCACTCTGGCGCAGGAGATGTTCAGAGATATAAATAAAAAGGTTCAAGGAGGTAGTATTGTGGTGAAATTAGATTTAAAAAAGTCATATGATAGAGTGGAATGAGACTTCCTTAAGAAAGTTCTCAGGCGTTTCAGTTTTCGCAACAAATGGGTCGAGCTGGTGAAAAAATGCTGGGCAAACAAGTGGTTCTCCATCCTAATTAATAGGGGAGTAGTGGGATTCTTCAAATCCTCCCTGGGCCTCTGTCAGGGAGACCCACTCTCCCTTAGTCTATTTATTCTGGTTGCGGAGGTCCTCAGTGGAAGTTTTAAGTCGCTTATGGACAGGGGAGACTGCCTCCCGTTCAAACTCAAGCAGGGCTACCCCCTAATCTCCCACCTTCTCTATGCTGACGACACACTCCTATTCCTGAATGGAGGATTCTCATTCCTTAAAGCGGTGAAAATCTTCCTCGACTCATTCCAACCGACTTCTGTGTAGCTAGTTAACTGCGGCAAAAGCTCGTTCCTTTTCTCCAACAAGTTGTCCAATGCTTGGATTAGATCGATTGAGCGCAGCCTGGGTATCCCCAGGTCATCTTCTGGGGCAACCTATCTAGGAGTCCCCATTGCCAGAGGCAGGGTTAAAAGGTCAGATTTTCAAATTTTGCAGAAAAATATAGTGGCCCGTATTAGTGGTTGGAAGGCGCAATGTCTCTCTCAAGCGGGGAGGGCCACGCTTATCCATCATGTCTTAAGAAGCATCCTGGTGCACACTATGGCTGCCTCCCCCATGTCGGCCCAAGTCCTGGCAGATATGGAAAAGAACTTTACCAAATTCTTATAGGGTTGGGCAAATAGGAACAGGAAGTTGCACTAAGTCAGCTGGAACAGATCTCCAAGCCCAAGAGTGAGGGTGAGATGGGATTTAGGCCCCTCAAAGAGATATTGAAGGCCTTTCAGCTCAAGCTAGCCTGGGTGATCAAGTTCAGATAGGATATCAGTCCGTGGGATGCGTTGATGAGAGCTAAATACCCGCAGGATTTGCAGGTGCGTGCTCGTGGCCCAGTTGCCTTGTCTTCTCTCTCCTCTATGTGGAAAAGCATCAGGTCCTCCTTTCAATTGCTGGAGGACTCCGTTTAATGTCAGCTGGGGTAGAGGGAGTGCAGCTCGTGGTGCGTTAATTGGTCCACCCTTGGTTTGTTGGTTCAGTGTGTTACCAGGCCCATTCCTGAGAGCCAACAGAGCTTAAAAGTTAGGGACTTCTTGGGCCCCATCGGTCCTTCTCCTCCTCTTTCGTGGTGTTCTCCAATCTCCCCCATGATGTCGTTGACTTCGTCTTCCAAGGAGGATTTTGTACCTCAGAGGGCCCTGACTCATATTTTTGGCCCCTTGAACCGTCTGGTGAGTTCTCGGTGAAATCAGCCTATAGAGCCGGTGGGCAGAGGAGAAGCTAGGCGGATTGGGTGTGGCATTCCAAAATGCCGCCTAAGATCTCATGCTTCATTTGGAGGCTTCCACAAGGTGCAATCCCATTAGATAGCAGAATCTAGTCCAGATGGATCACACTGGCTTCGAAGTGTGTTTTTGTGAGGTGGCAGGGGATCAACCTCCAGCAAAGGAATCCCTTCCCCATCTTTTCCTTTTTGGTAACCTGGAAGGGCTGATTTGACAGGGTGGAAATTCGGCCATCCAGGATAATCTGTCGCGTGACCTGGTGGAATAAAAATTTGAGCCATGACCTCCCCAAGCCCAAGGTCAATTCCATGGTTAGTGAGATCATCTTCCAGGCACTGGGGATAGAGGCTTCGTCCCCTCCAAGGATGACAACAAATCTGGTAAAGTGGATTCCTCCAATAGCAGGCAAGCTGAATGTCAACCGGTCATCCAAAGGGAATCCGGGGCCGGCAGGGGGTGGAGGTATTTATAAAGGGGAGAAAGGCCAATTCCTTTTTGCTTTCTTGATTGACTATGGACTGGGCTCAAACAACATTGCTGAGTTGAGAGCAATCTGGAATGGCTTGATCGTCTGCTTGAATAGGAGCCTGATTAAGGTGTTGGTTGAATCTAACTCAAAGATGGTCATCGATTTAATAAATGAGAAGCCCCAGGTAGCTTGGCACTGGAGGTATTGGGTGTCCCAGATTGAGAAAATCAAAAGCAGAGGCCAATTTTCCTTCTGCCATGTTCTATGAGAAGGGAATTCCCCACCAGATGAGAAGTGATCAACAGGCCCTCTCCATTTACGAGCATGCTTCTGAGCTCCCGTCTCTTATTCGAGGTCTGGCTCTGCTTGACAAAGTGGGGCTGGACACTATTAGGCAATCCCCGTTGGGTAGGTAAGGGCCGCCCCTCCTATTTAGTTTCGTTAGTTTCTTTTGTTTTCCTCTTGGTAGACCCCTTTCAGTCCTTTTTTTCAAAGAGATTGCCTGAAGGGTATTCCGAGGTGTAAAGTCATTTTTTTGTGTAGTCACGATAGGCTTCGCCTAGTCAATTTTTTCTCCTGGGGAAGCCCGAATGTATCCGGCGCTGTAAAGTTTTGCCCCTTGGAATGAAAAAATTATTCTGAAAAAAAAAAAATCTTTATAAATAGCAAAGGAAAAAACATAACAATCTCATACCAATCAAACTAAACAAATGTATTGATTTACATCTCAGCTAAAAAAAAAAGGGGGAGGAGGGATTAGCTTGTTAGTACACAACGCACTTGGGAGTCTATACCAAGACCTCAATGTTGGAAGTGAGGTTATCTTTGACTCAACCTACCACTTTAGCTATTGATCAGTGAGTAGGACAGGGACCTTAGGAAATGGGAGCTCATTCCTCACTATTTTGTGAAATGTACCTCACTTGAATTTTTTATCAGTCTCATTTTTTAACTCATGTCTTAAAGAGACCTAGTAAAACCAATGGATGAAGTTGATTTTTTATAGACATCAGGACCCAACATAGCTTCTGCTGAACCATAGCTTCTGCTGAACCAATTTCCTTATCCCATATATGAAGTTACTGTACCGATTCCTGAATCATTTAGGAATGGTTTTCAACCGTTCCTAAAAAGGGATTTTGGTGTAGTGCAATTCCTTCCCCCAATATGAAGATACCCGATGCCCATTTGGTGCATCCGTAATTGGGGGTCCACTTTGATGTAATATACTTAATTCCATGCGTTCCATTCATTTTGGCAAGTTATTTTAGCTCATGATGCTAAAAAGGGAGTAGATCAAAATCTATAGTGGACCACAGCACAGGGAGCAATTATTACTAAATATCCACCATTTAAAACTTCCTAAGGGCCATTATATTGTTTATTTTCCATCCAACCTGTTGATAAGGTCACAAAAATCAGGATGAAAGGAAACGTACAAATATCACATTAAATCAGAAATTTTATGGCTTATAAGAAGCTAGTAATGTTAGATCCTCAATGCTTCCTGTGATGTGCTCCACCCCCAACTTGGATATACATTGGTTTTGGGATTATGCCCTAACATGGGATTTCAAAATGGATGTATTGCATCGATGTAAGGAACATACAGTACGGTGGGCCCCACAGAATCCACCCACTCGGATATATGGAACTCAGGCCCGAAGTTGTCGTGTGCGGAAGTTAGGTCGGTAAGACTACGGGGATGCGGATTGTGTCCTAACCCCGCCCGTCTCTAGCCGACAGAACGGGCAGTTTTGATTTATCTGTTTATCAACACCGTCCATCCCATCTCTCAGATAATTTTATGGTTTAAGCATGAAAATGAAATAGGTACAACGCACAAATGAACCACGCCAAATAATAACCTTTGCTGCATTAAATACACAAAGCATGAAATCCAAGTTACATTAAATGCAATAGTCATCAGTGGTGTGGTCCACTTGAGCGTTGGATCTGCCTCATTTTTGTGGTCGTTACTTAAAAGATACATCACTTTTGACTAACCCACCGAACTGTCCGTTCGTGGCTAGAGACTGGCGGAGTAGTACACAGTCCACGTTCTATCCACGGGGAGTTAATGGGATCGGAAGCTAGGTTGGCCCACATTGATATTTACGAGAAAATCCTCTGTTCATCTATTTTTCCAAAGCATGTTAGTACATGGTTGATACAAAAATTAAGAGGGCTACGTGATAGGGAAAAGTGCCCACGGTTGAAACCTCCCTCCATCATAATGTAATATTTCAAGGATGGACATTCAACCCTCACTGTTTCCTGTTGTGTGGTCCACTTGAGTTTTGATCTGCCTCATTTTTAGGCTCATGTTTTAATATGATCCATAGATTTCTCATAAATATCATGGTGGTCCCTGCCTAACTTCTAAAAAATTCACTCTGCCCATCCGTTCGTCAGGGCACTTTTAAGATATGAATCCAAAATTCACATGTTGCTTGTTGTTCCTTAAGTTGGAAATACCAAAAAATTAAAAATTTTAAAAAAAAAAGTAAAATTATTGACTTTGCTTCACCAAGCTGAATCACATAAAAAATTATGTTGTCCTTAAAGTGTAATTCGCCCCCTTATCAATTGCTGATGGGTTACAGATGAATTTGTTTGAGGATAAGACAACCCTATGTAGATCCTATGTGCAACAAATCACACAGGGTCCACATAGAAACTTTTAAACACAGTGAATTTTCTGGCAGATTTTGTTAGCGGACCTATTTGCAATATTCATAGAAGGAGATTCCTATCTATAAAATCTGATGGTTTTGAAAGGGATTTGTTGGAGAAGATGAATTTTGGACCAGAATGGTCCAGTTTATATAGGCACCAGGGAGTGAACCGTTGCTAGGTGGCCATCAATGGATCAGAATGCTTGAAAAATGTTTTTGACCATTGATCATTAATCTAGGCCGTTTCAGATAGTTGGATCGAAAGATCTAACTGTTGGATCATTATAGCATGTTCATTTTTGGATCGTTGTGGCTTTTAAGGCTGTTATCCATTCTCAAAACGGCTGACTGTTTCGAATTAATAATCCGATCGTTTTCTATAATATATAAAACCTGGGCTCATATTAGACTACTCACACCTAAGCTCATATCAAATCACTCGCACCATCTCGAGAAGGTTCGCGAGGAAGCAACTACTTTGTGACACGATATGTACGTGTGAAGTACAAAGTGCGCCAACTCGTGCCGCTATAACCACACTGCCTACGCCCATGTCCACGTCCACACGTGCTACGTGCTGGAACATGCAACCCGAGTATATCAATCTCCAAAATTCTAAGTAAAAATACTACACACCTCTACATATGAACCACAAGATTTCTTTTCTCATTTCTGATACTGGACAAAAGCAAAAACTGCACTTTTTCATTTGAAAATTTTTAAAGTCATTTTGGTGGCACAACAATTTTTATTTTTATTTTTTTAATTTTTCAAAAAACAAATTTCAACATTGCTAAGTTTCTCTTACCCGGGTCCTTGCTCTTACCCAGGTGGTAGACTCTCTGGAGTTTCAACACCGGGTCAAGGGTTCGAGTCCCACAGCGTGCGTGTGTGGGGTGTGTGTGCATGTGGCGTGAGTGTGTGGGGGTGTGTGTGCGTGTGTAAAAAAATAAAAAAAAAAAAAAAAAAGTTTCTCACGATGATTTTTATTATTATTTAAGATCAACCATTCACTCACGCAGCAGGGATGCCTCCTAGTTTCTAGAATACGCAAAAACACGGAATAGTGCACACAGATCAACCCAATACTGTTAAAGATTATGACAACAACTCAGCCTCCGTGGGCCACAATGATACCTATGTTTTATCCACACCGTTTATCTGTTTTGCCAGTTCATTATATGTCATTAACACTAAAATAAGTAAATTCAAAGCTCAACTACCGATAATGAATTCCACGGTTGAAAGCTTTTTAGAGCTATGATGTTTATTTGCCATTTAATCTGTTCCAGAGGTCACACATACCTAGACGAAGGTATTGATCCAAAACTTCCTTTCTCTTAAGAAAATGACAACGATGGGTAGGCGTTCAATACCCATTGTTTCTTATGTTGTGGTCCAGTTGCGTTTTGGATCTGCATCATTATTGGGCTCATGCCTTTAAATGAGCTGGAAAAATGGATGATGGGCATGGATAAAACACATACATCACGGTGGTCCCCACAGTGCTTGGTCTCCGAATTTTGGATTTCCCTGTACACATGGCATCATGCTAGCGTTGACGAAAGTTGTCCACCCATGTGCATGCGTGGAAATCAGTTGCCTGTGTCACAGGTAGTCGGTAGTCCCTAGGGAAGTCTGATTGCGTACTGTATGCTATTATTGCATTGACTAAATTCTGTTGGGCGCACCATGAATGTAATCCACTCCGTCCATCTATATTTTCAGCTAGTTTTAGGGGTAAGGCTCAAAATTGAAGCATATCCAAAGCTCAACTGAACCACACCACACCACAGGAATGGGAATAATGATTTCTGCGGTTGAAACCTTGCTGGACCCACAGTTATGTTTATTTGTCATCCAACCTGTTTATAAGATCACACGAACATGGATAAAGGGAAAAAATAAATATTAGCTTGATACAAAACTTCTAGCTCCCAAGAAACTTTTAACGGTGGACATTCAATTCACAATTTTTCCTGCGGTGTGGTCCACTTGAGCTTTGGATATGCTTCAAATTTTTTGTCTCCAAACCCTGAAATTATCAGGTTAAATGGATGGATGGAAGGGTTAAAATGCATAAATCATAATAGACCGCACTGAGTTTACTCAGTACACACTGAGTCACCGAGTACGCAATCCACTACCTACTGTGGGAAGCTTCGTAGGGTCAGTAACGGTGGGACGGAATGCGCCCACCGATTACAGCGAGACATATGAGAACGCGTGTGGTTATGTGAGAATGTTCGGCAGGTCTATGGAAATGTGGGTGTACCAACCCATAAATGATTTGAATATTGAAACGCGCCAGCATTGGCAAATGTTGACTTGGCCCATAACAAACTTATTCTTGACTCCATTGCTTGCTTTCTCTCTCTTCATAAGGAGGTTTGCGAAGCCCACCCACTTGTGCAAAGATAGCGGGGATGTTTTTTTTTCAGAATTGCTCAAGTATAGTCATTTTAAAAGAATATCCTCCCTTTTATTTTATTTTTTCTTTTTGACCGGTTAGAGCTTTTTTAGTTTTTCAAGGATTAAAATACTCTTAACTTTATGAGTTTGAGTGGTACCTGTGCCAAGAGCTTTTTGGTCTCAATTTCAATACATAACGTGACATCACGTAATGATGAGGCCCACTTAGAGGTAGATCCCCTTCATTTATTTTCTTCCTGGCCTAATAT
Source organism: Magnolia changhungtana (assembly GCA_030180095.1). Taxonomy (NCBI): domain Eukaryota; kingdom Viridiplantae; phylum Streptophyta; class Magnoliopsida; order Magnoliales; family Magnoliaceae; genus Magnolia; species Magnolia changhungtana. The sequence continues at coordinate 9,098 of JASAUF010000186.1, forward strand.
TTCAACAAGAAGACAAATTTCAATTGAATATATACAAGCTCTCGATAGCCCACACCAACTGATAATGATGACCATTTACTCCTTAATTATCTTATACTGTTGTGGTCCACCTTATTTATGTACGCGACTCATTCTTTGGCCCATGACTATAAATTAAAATTTGAATCCAATGGAGGAGTGGATTCATGACATACCTCATGGTGGGCCCACCACCATTATACCCTTAACACATGACAGTCTAGACCCCTAATCCACAACAACCTAGAGCTGGCATATGATCACAACCGAGACCTCCAACATATGACAACTTAGACCCCCTACACATGATAACCTTGAGCCTTGATACACGGCGACCTAAACCCTTAACACATGACAACATCGACCTAAGATGGTGCGACCCTTAAGATGGGACCCACCCTAATGTATATATTTTGTATCAACGCCATCCATCCACTTTTTTCATATCATTTTATGACATAATCCCAAAAATAAATCAGATTCAATAATGTGATTGGCCATGCTATAACAACAGTAGTAATAAAATCTCATACCATTAAAAACTTCTTAGGGAGCCTTTTTTTCTTTTTCTTTTTCTTTTTCCTTTTTCAAAGGCTGTATATATATTCCAACTACTGGTGGGCAACACAAAAGGAAGCTGCACCCCAACTTTACAACTTCGGGATCCCCCTGAGAAAAAATACAGGGGTAACCTATCGGAACAAGAACTACACAAGAAAGAGGAAAAGAGAGGAGACCCCCAATGAGAGGCCCAAGACGAGCAGAAAGTCTAGGCCTTCACAGATCCTAAACCCAAGTTGTCAAGAAACATATGACCCCTAACCTCCCGAGGAAGGTCCGAGCTGACCGTGAAGATGGTAGTGGACTGGGAGGAGCTACTCAGCCTAGCCAAGGCATCAGCAGGCTTGTTCCCTTCCTTAAGGATATGCTTAAATATACCTTGGCCCTTAGTGGCTAAACCCTTGATCCTAGTACACCAATATTTCCATTTCCAACTTGATGTGGACACCCCAGAGAACGTATTCGCCACCAAGAGGGAGTCCTATTCAATGATTATATTGGCTAGCCCCTTGTTTAAGCAAAGTAGCAACCCGTCATGAACTGCTCTAATTTCAGCCCCGGTATTCGACAAAACCCCATAACCCGCAGCGAACCCAAGAATAAAATTCCCCGCCTCTCCCCTGCATCCCCCTGCGTTACCTGGGTTGGCCAACGAAGACTCGTCTACATTAATTTTGACCCAATTAGTCAGGGGTCTGAGCCATTTCACTACCTGCACCTTTCTTAAAACAGGGCTCAAGATCTCCAATCCAGCTAGAATGCGGCTGTTGGCCCAAAGCTTGGACTGCGTAGGGGCATGGGACGCAATGATTACTTGCACCCATCCTTTGATATGCAAAATTTTCATCAGGCAAGAAGGGTATCGGCTGTCAAACTTCGCTTCATTCCTCCCTTTTCAGATCTCTAAGAGAATGAGACACGGGACCAGCTTACTTAGGACCCCACCCCAGCCTCCAAGAGCCGGGTCGTTCCACCACTGCATCAATCTTTCTTCAATCGAGCTAACAGGCTGCAAGTTTATGCCGAAGATACATGCAAAATGAGACCAAATCGTGACCACCCAACCACTAAGGAGGAAGAGATGAGAAGTTGTTTCACACGCTGGGACATGAGCATTTGCTCTGTCGTAACAAAACACACTGAGAGGCTAAAGAAACCCTTCTGCCTTGCACAGCCCCATCAACTGGGATTGCACCTTTGATGCATCTCCACGCCAACAGGGATATCTTTGGAGGCAAAAGGGTGTGCCACACTTTCTTCGCCCAGCCAACTCTGGGCATAGTAATTTTGATAGAATTCCACATCGTTTTCACAGAGAACTCACCATTCGGGGACAGGGGCCAGACTGGCTGCGCTGGCTCGTCTGAGGTACAGAAATCGTTATGGCAAATAAAATGGATGTCTTCCTGTGAGAGGAAAGTGGGCACAACAAAAGGAGGGAGGGGCTCGGTTGAGCCCAGAAAATCACGAATTTCCAAGTCCGCCAACACCGCAGGAATAGGTGTCGTCACTCTGTTCTCCAAGGGACCTAGACCCGACCAGTTTGTCCTCCAAAGACTGTTATCGCCCTTCCCGATTTGCCATATCACCCTTGCTTCCATGCGCAGGAAAAGTTCCCAAATTTTATTCCATATAGGGGAGGCAGGTGAAGACCTCTAACCCGAATAAACGCCTGCCAACTCTCTACTGTACTTATCTACCATGAAATTCCCCCAGATATTCCTAGTTTTCTGGTACTTGGCGGCCCATACGAGTTTAAGCCGCGATGCAGCCATGACCTCTGCCAATTTCCTGATGCCCAACCCTCCTTCTGATTTAGGTGTCGTAATGTCTGACCAGCTTCTCTAGTGGAGTTTCTTCTTGCCTTCATTCCAGCCCCAAAAGAAATTTGAAAACCTTCCTTCCAAGTCCTTTAACACACCAGAAGGAACCTGGACTGTTGCCAACGTGTGCACCAGGATACTAATCAGCACATTTTGTAGTAACGCAACCCTACCGACTTGAGTAAGGCATCTAGACTGCCATCCTCTGATCCTACAGTCCACCTTGTCTAATAAATGCTGGAAATCTGCTACTTTCCTCCTACCCACACCAACCGGAACTCCCAAATATAGCAAGTCAGAGGATGTCCTAGAGATCCCAAGAGCTCGTTGAATAGAGGAGGCCATGGAGGCTGAGAGGCACCCCGAGCAGAGGAAACTGCTTTTGACTAGATTTACTTTCTGGCCAGAGGCCCTTTGATAGGAAGTGAGGAAACCTTTCATGGCCCTAATCGATTTCAGCCCCCCCCATTAAGGAATAAAAGCATATCATCGGCATACAATAAATGGTAGACCTAGGGACATCTCCTGCCAAGCTGATAAGGGGTGCAGTTGCCTCTGTCCATCAGATTCGATATTCCCCTGCTCAAAGCTTCAACAACTAAAATAAACAAACTGGGAGATAATGGATCGCCCTGCCTGAGACCTCTTATTGATTTGAAGAAACCCGCACTTTCACCATTGACCAGTACCGAGAACCAACAATTAGCCTAGCAATGTTCCACCAGCTTCTCCCATAGGCCTGAAAAACCAAACCTATCCAGAAGTTTCTTAAGGAAGACCCACTCGAATCAATCATATGCCTTTTCCATGTCCAGCTTGACCACAATATTCCTGCCGCAAACCTTATGATTTAAGCTGTGCGAAATTTCTTGGGAGAGGGCAATATTTTCGGCCATCGAGCGCCCTTGGACAAAAGTACTATGTTCGGGGGAAATCAACTTTTGGAGCACCTGCCTCATCCTAGTCAAGATGATTTTAGCAAAAATTTTGTAGACATTGTTGCATAGACTGATGGGCCTGAAATCAGAAAATTTCTTGGGGGCTACGCTTTTGGGAACAAGAGAAATGAGCAAAGTCGTGAAAGTCCTCGTGTAACAGCCCGAATTTTCACGGCCAGAGTTTGTACTCGTGCCCGAGGAAACCGGGTGTTAATAATGAATAAACTAGATGCTCTGAAATCGCACCCTATTTTTTTTTTTATTTTTTCATTTATTTAATCACATCCATATACATTCATGAAGGTAACATTCACAAGAGGGAAATTAACTGTATTAATTATATATCATTAGAGTAAAAGGAAAATCAAGGCCTCATGATGAGAGGTTTATTACAACATCAGAGTTCATAGCGGAAGTATAAAAACTAAGTAAAAAGCTGTCTTCATATTCTTTCAGTGTGATCTTCTTTAAGGAAGTAGTTCTCTAAGTCTTTAATCTGTATGTCACCTGCATCAACTGTACAGTTGGGAGAGGGTCAATGCCCTATCATAGTGAAGGTTACCCTTCAAGATTAACAATAAGTCAAGAGATTCATAACAGGTAAAGTAAGGGGTCTGATATGTCCCGTGCTCCACCAACACGAGGTATCAGCATGCACAAACAACCTACATGAGATGCATGCCTAGCAAAGTATGTGGGGCTCATCATACGTAGTGATCATCACATTGTGTAATATAATTCATAGGAAATCCGGCTCGACCCGCATCCCATAACTACGGATATTTGCCGGCATGGCCAACGCTAGTGTGGATTTATACGAACATCTCAAGGCAACACAACACGCGGTTGGGGGATTTACGTAACACGATGTGTTCATGGAGCGACTGATTGTGACATCCAATTCCGAAAAAGAGTTGATGTAACACGTATACCGATTTACATACATCGATTGTGCACCATGCCAACCAACCCACAGAATTACGTGCCGACCAAGAGGGCCGCTACCCGTAACGCATTACGTCCATGATAAGATAATCGATTCACTAGTTGTGATACCTCATAACACATCACTTGCACTTATAGAGAATATAACTGAATCATGAGGAATATAAACTGAATCATGGAGGTTCTGGAATAACAAAACACATGCCCGTGCCTTTTAAAGATAGACGGCACGAGGCCAATATAATAAGAGAAGAGCGACAATGGTCAACTCAACAAAAGTGGCAATGGCCAACATAATAAGAGGAGAGTGACAATGGTCAACTCAAAAAGAAGAGTGGCAGAGCCAACTCAAATAAAGAGACGAGTGGCATAACCAACTCAAATATAAAGACGAGTGGCAGAGCCAACTCAATAATTGATAAAGCAGGGCAAGGCTGGTATCCATAGCCTCACATGAATTCAAAGAAATTCTCTTGTATTTGACATCATGTCATAATCCCAAAAGAGCCAATAATCAATTGATAGGATAATTCCCAATGGACATATAAACATGGAATACATGATAATTTATATCGTAAAAGGCACGAAAAAGGCCATAATTGATGGTGAAACATATAATAATACGGAAGATTCAAATTGATGTATGAAAGGAATACATGTAAAGGCAATCTTAAATTCATGAAAGCATGTATAAAAGCCAAGATAAAATAATATGAAGACAGATAAAATACAGGAAGGCATGTAAAGGCATGATAGATAAATCAACTTAAATTACTGTAAGCTTAAATGATAAAACCCTCACCTTTAATATTTTGGTTATCTGTTAACAAGGTCGTCTGTCTTGGAAGATCTTAAGGTTAAACCTATTTTTCCTTTATGAAATTGAGATGCTTAGGATTAGAATTGAGTTGCTAATGTTGATAGATTTTATCTAAGCTTAGGGAAGGTGTTTTACCTTAGGATCCACCACTTCTATCGTTGTGGGAAAAGGAGAGTCTGTAAGGGAATGAATTGGAATAGATTTTGAATCTAGTTGAGCTTGAGCAGCGATCCAGAAGTCGGTGAATGGCCTGACAGAGTGTCGGCTCCCCTTCTTTCTTCACTTGTTCTTCTTTTCTCTCTCTCTCTCTCTCTCTCTCTCTCTCTCTCTCTCTCTCTTTCCTTTCTTTCTTTTCTTTCCTTTTCTTCCCTTTTCTTTCTTTTCTTTCTTTATGCTGTGACGTCCAGCAAAGAGTCGGACGTCTCTCTCTTCTCACGTTCCTTTCTCTCTCTCGCTGCTGGATGTCTGATTCTCTCTCTCTCTCTCTCTCTCCTCTCTTTCTTTCTTTTCTTTTCTGACTTGCGGACGGCAGGGCATCCCCTTTTATGACTTGCCTGAAATCCCGAAACTTCTCTGTGTAAGCGAGTTTACACAGCAGGGATGAGGCGGGACTCTTCTTGCGCACGCAGTCCGGCTTCTTGCGTCCGACATCTCATACACGTGTCTATTGGAAACTACGTGAGGAGGCTTATGGTCAGTCGGTTTTGTCTGGTCTTTGAGATGGATGGCTCGGATCATCTGAATGGATGATGATGGTGGGCCACCACTCATCCCAGTGGACGAAATAGCGAGGAGTCCGGTTTCTCTGTTGTTACGGGAGACGAACCAGATTTTGTTGGAGTCTGTGACGGTTGGTGGGCCCACTTGTGGCAGCCCTTTGGCAGATCCACACCGTTCATTTGTTCTGTGTGAGGGTGCTAGGTCGTGGCTGAAGTTTGGGGTCGATCAGACGATCGGATGGTCCACATCGAAGGTGGGAAGATGAGATGAGTCCCTTTGTGTCAATGCACTACAATAAAACTGGAGAAAAGCGGCGCTTCTGTGCAACTTACACCGGCGCTATTTAACTGAGGACCACAGATGTTATAAAAAATTAAAAACGACCCAATTTTCATTTCACTCACAGCTCTGTCTCTCCCGACGACTGTCTCTCTCTCTCTCTCTCTCTCTCTCTCTCTCTCTCTCTCTCTCTCTCCGACGACTCTCTCTCTCCCTCTCCCTCTCCCGACGACTCTCTCTCTCTCTCTCTCCCGATTCTCAGCTTCTTCCTACCCCCGAATCTCTCTCTCGCGCGAGCCGCCATTAATTTTAGGGCTTAGATGAAGATCTGAAATAGGTAAGAGTCTAGATTTCATCAATTTCAACATTAGTGATTTCCTAATTAGGGATTTACAATGTTGAAACCCTAATTAAGGATTTACTATGTTGAAACCATAATTAGGGATTTTTCTATGTTGTTTCATGTGAATACATAGAAAGCGATTTGTTGTGTGATCTGATTCGATTTGTTCGATACTTGATTTGCAGTTTTTCCATCTGAATTCATTTGGATTTCGTGACGGGTGAAGTTTTTCAATCTGAATTCTGTTCAATTTGCAGTTTTATAACTCATTAGGTATCTAGATCTGCTACTCTCTTGTTTCCTAGGGTTTTGGATCTATTTTTTACACTTTGCATTTGGGTTATTTTAGGTATGGTAAAATACAATTTTCAAATTAAAATTTCTTTGAATTTTTGTGTTCTATATTCAGGAAAAATCAACGATGGAAGCAATGCAGATGTTGCTGATGACCATTATCATGGCTACATGGTATATAAATTTATTTTTTATTTTTTTAATCAAGAAAAATCCAACCAGCTCAGTAGATTCCATTGAGAAGATCTGACCCCTCGAATGAGTTGCTAATGTTATATGCAATTTCCACTCCTTGATTTTATTTGTTACACACATTACGGTGATAATCTAAGCTGTGGAGATTTCTCATAAAAGAGAGAAAAAAATCACTCATCATATGATGTCCTTGGTTTGGTCATCCGGACCATTGTCTGATATGCCCCCACCATGGATATGAGATGCGAAAAATCCCTCAAGCCTAACCCTTGGATCGGTGGCCTTAGGTGGTCGAGAGAAAATATGAAGATGGTCTACATCCATCGAAGAAAATAGACTAAATAATTGAATGGTCGGGATTTTAAAATCTAGGAGATTTCAAGCACCCTCCATACATGGTCGGGCCATCGATTTTAAACCCGAAGTAGGACACTCAACACCACCGATATTACAATCGGATGGGCTCACCAAGTTGTTCTTATTCGCAGATACAAGCCCTTTCAGCCCCAAATAGCTATGGGGAAAAATGAGAGAGAGAAAAGAAAAGAAAAAAAAAAAAAGAAGCAGGTGCTAACATATAGATAACTTGTTGATCATGAACAGGAAGACGTTGAGTTGATGCATTCCCTTGGAGTGAATTCCTACAGATTTTCCATTTCCTGGTCTAGAATCCTTCCAAGTGAGTTTTACTTCTCTAAGATTTTACTGTTAGATAAATGTGGGAGAAATCCAACCCGTCAGGTAGGTTGACCCCACCATGAAGATCACATGTGCTTAAAATCAGGCGAATCCACTAGTCACACATGCCAAATTGTAGATTGGACCAAATGAGTTGTTGTCCACGATATTCTTCAGTATGCCACATCCAAAAAGCAGATTAGCCTAATTTTTTAGCTTAATGTTCTTTATTGTGGGGCCCACCTTTGGGATGGTTGGATGTTCTACCCTCTTGCCATGTTCATGTTATAATAAAGACTTAATCCTCGTTTTAATATCTGTGAATTAACAACAGGAGGAATATTTGGTGAGATTAATAAGGCAGGAATTGAATTTTACAACAACCTTTACACCTTAGGAATGTTGCGATCATGGCTTTCCCATAAGACACTGCAAAGCGATTTATATGAAATCTTTCGTTTATCATAGATGACTTTTACGACTTCGGTGTGGCCCATTCTGCCTTCAGAGACCTGTAAATCATAACCGTAGATCATTTATTTATTTTTTTAAAGACAACCTGTATATCATCAAAAGCATTTTTAGCTTTTAAATTTCAGCATCTTTATAAGGAATTTTCAAAAATAGGATATTACATTACCTCTTTATAAGGTACCAATATTTAATACCTTTGTCCTGTTGGTCTTCATCAAATGGATGACTATAAAGAAAACGATCACCAGTCTGTACTCGATGGGCAAAATCAGGTGGTCAGGATCAGCTGATCGGGCTAAATCAAATTAAATGCATCCTTGAGCAATTCTCTTTATATATCTTTGTTGCATTTTTTCTTAAATTTACTTATATCAATGGGCAAAATCAGGTGGTCATGATCACTAAGGAATTTCTTTCTTAATAACAACCTACTCCATGCTTGATTATCAGAGGATGCTTTGTCTAACAACATTCATATTTTTAGCAATGTTTCCTTTTGAAGTACATGTTGAAAGTGGGAAATTAACATACTAGTTGATCAATGAAGAAACAGTTGAATTCAACCTGGCTAAGCACGTTTCCCCCCCTCTTTTTCTGAGAGAGAGTAGGGAGGTTCTCCCCTAGAGGCTCACTCAAGCCACTTGCTTGTTCTGCCCAACCAATTGATAATCCAAACCATTCATCTAGAAGTCATACTCTAGATGGCCACATGGCAAATATCTCACTTGTTGGAATCTCACTATCCTTACAAAGGTGACTTAGAAATTATGATCTAGAAAGCAGTTTCTGAGTCACCATTGTCTGGATGGTGAGGATCTCCGAGCAACGAGCACCCCCCACTTGTCATCTTGAAAGACTTCAAAATATTGGTATGATATCATCAATTAATAGTCTTTTATCCCTCCATCCCTCTAATTATTTCAAAATTTTGTCAAAATTTTGTCTTCTGCTGCAAAGATATCTTTATCTTGGTTCTGCCTCATTTCACTGCATTTTGGCTATTTACTCAGACCATTAGTCTTCCAACCTAAAAGAATTTCAGTAGTTTTAATGAGATTATGTATTAGTTTCCTCTACCATGCATGTAACCACCCATTGCATTGTTTACTCATTTTGGTATCACCTTTTTTTAGGTCATTGAGTTACAACTACCCTCATTTTTTAATAATTTTGATCCCCGTGTCTGCTGTGAACCAACTTCCCTTGAAGTAAGTCCCTTTGCTTTTGTAAAGAATTTCTTCTAAGATTGTCATATGTGCATACCTTTATGAGCCTTTCATTATTATTACATCTTGCTTGATTGTCTCTTATCTTTGGTCTTCTTATGATTTTCAAATTTTGGGTTTGTAGGTGTGCAAGCTTATTTGGCTGGACGATGACTTTCACCTTAGCTGCCTCTCCTTGTAGTACACCCGTGCTTGCTACTCTTCTTGGATATGTGGCTGCATCTAGGGTATGGAAATCTAAATGATTTTAAGTCCACTGCAAACATTATTTTCCATATTTTAGTTCTTATTGGCATGGCCTGTAACTTGCATGGTGGGTTCATTTGCCACAAATTGTGGCTACTAATCCACCTTACATATCACATATGTGCACACCAATCCAGATGATCAAAACTGCCCCCTCATTTTGGGTGGATGGCCTGAAAATCAGACTCATGATCAGTTATAAAATCAAAACTGATCCACCCAAAAAGTTTGATCAGCCATCCCGTTCGATTTTGACCATCAACCTTTTTCTTCACTAACCCTCCATTTGATGGCCCTGCTGATTAGACAGTTAGGACCGTCCAATCAGTGTGGGTTTTGGGCAATGCTCTATCCTCAATGGGGTCAACGAGATCAGTATTGGTGTGAAAGTATTCCAAATTAACTGCAGATGAGTTGCCAGTTGCCACTAACTAATAGTTTTAGGCAAAGGCACATTGTAGTCCTAATGGGTATTAAAACCTGTATTTGATAAGGTGTCTACTCCCTGTTTTCCTTTCTTATTTTTCCACTTTCAATGGACTTAAAATTTCCAGTTTCTCCTTGAAATCATTGAAGATATCAAGCATTTAGCATGTTACTGTGTTTGTTATAACTGGAAGTAGGTGCTCTTGATAATGAGAATCCGGTTATAGGCGACTTACTCTTGACATACACAACTAGTTATGTAGCCCCTCTTCTACTAACAGCTTCCTTTGCTGGTGCATTACAGGTAAGAAATCACTGATTTATGTCATTAACTTGGGCTAAAAACTGGGATTGTGATGTATTTGGTCTGGTTATCCAAAATTGGTGTTGAGAGAACTTGATATAGCCTTTCTTCCGTTTGGCTGAGAATCCTTAGATCCTTATCTCATAGCCCATTGTTCATGGGAAGTTGATCCAAACCCTTCATCTCACCCATACACATGGAAAAATAGAAAAATGCAAGGTTATACAGAGCAGATATGATTCCAATATATAACACTAACATTTGAGAAAATGATGGCCATTTTTCTTTGAAAAAAATAACAAGTATCATTATCGAAAGGCATTTTCATTATATAACACCATGAAGAATGCGAAGTCCTGTAACAACAGGAGTTGTGACGACTTCTCAAATCTTGGAAAGAATCCATTTTTCATCCTAGTAAAAAGTAAATTACTTGCAACAAAACATCACTGAAATCTAAGTCTTTTGGAGCCTCATTGGCTTAAGTACATTTTATTTGAGCATTGTTTTGGCTTAGATATTTTCAAATTGAGCCTTGCTATTGCTGGCTCCTCAGAGCAGGATCATGAATCCTATTCTGACCACATGTCACCTGGATTCAAGATCCAGGTTGTTATTCAGGTCAGCTTCAGTGTACATGCCATTACCCAGAAATCAGACTTGTCCAATCATCAAGTGGACCACATATATACTGAAGATGGCATTCCTCAACTAGATTTGAGAGAGGATTTCTTCTGATTATTGTTTGGCAAAAGTTTAAAACCAGCTACCCACCTAATGTGAACATTCCTTTACCTGGGGATGGCATTGCAATAAACTTGTTCAATGTAATTGACCTCTATGATAGACTATTAGAGCTCCTGATTGTAATAATAGTCTATTACATTGTGCTTGTGGGAGTTTTGTACTCTCATTTGTTACTTGTTTCTGTCTTGTTCACTGTTGAGGGTCAAATATTGCATATCAAACCTCGATTAGTGCCAGATTTTACATACACAATAATGCTTAATGGAGTATTTTAATTGTGTTTTGTTGCAGGATGTAATCAGGAGCGTTGACTGAAAACTGACACTAAAAGTGTGGATTTGACGCTCAGAATTCACCAGAGCAAGGGACGGACCCTAGGGGACCAAGATCGACAAATTTACATGCCAGAGACCCGAGAAAAATCGAAGAAATAGAAGCTCAGTGGCTCAGAAATTGAAATTGGTACATACTGCAAGATCACAGGGTTCCCACCATCAGTTTGGCTCGAAATCTTACATCTGGCCTGAGGACCCTAAATGAACCATACACGTCGAATTTCAATCCCTGGAGCCCTGTGGAAGTAGCTCAAGTGACAGATCAGCCACTAAACCACTGATCTGGGGCCTACTTAATACCTGGATTTGCCTCAATTTTGGACCCAACGGCTAAAGTAGTATGATAGAACAGATGGACAGAGTGGATTCCTCAGCACATCAAGGCGGGTCCCATTTCATGTGGATGGTGTACACAGCAGGTGTACACCTGCCATGTACCACAACAACCAAACCGGTCAGCTTACGCTGACCCGAGGATGACTCCAACTCAAAGAGCAAAGACGCAACAGCGTCCGCACTAACCGACTCCGGTTTTTTACTGTGGGACCCATCCATCATGTATGCTGAAAATTTGGACCATTCAAGGTGATAAAAGGGGGGTAACTACCCTCGCCTAGGTGTCTGAAACTCAGAAGACAGTGAGGATTGCAATCCAACTGTCCAAACGGAAGATGGACGGTGGACCAAAACGGGTGGTGGACCACACTAAAATCAAACTTTAATCAGCCTCTCCTGGACGGTTTTTCGTCGTGAATCTGGTGGACGGTATGGATTTCTCTAATCATCAATGAAGTGGGCCCCATCACACAATCAGCACACTCCCGTGCGAAGGAACAGCGTCCGCACGAACCGGACGATGGTCTTGCTAGTGGGTTCCACTGATGGCTCAGATCAATGATCGGAACCGTCCATTAAGTCCATAGGAGGGGTGCAAACATCGCCTAGGTGGTGGAATCTCGGAAGATAATGAAGATTGTTTTTTGTCCGTTCGAAGGCAAGATGGACGGTGGAAATGTTTGAGATGGTGGGCTGCATTAAACTTAAGAGAAATACACATTTTTCAGTAGTTTTTCTCCACTAGTAGAATGGACGGGGTGGATTTCCCGTCTGTCACTGATTCTGGGCCCCGCCAACGTGCGGCCGGAGGTCCACGAGCTGTCTCATGCCAGAGGTTGCGGGCGATCAGGTGGGCCACCATCACTGATCAGATGGCTAATCTAGGCCATCCATCGTTTAGTTCATTCAAAAATGTCCTAGGGGACGTTATCCTTTTAAAAGAAAAGAAGGAAGATGAACCAGAAACTCGAGATTCAGATATGTACGTGGCTGTTGCTGCGTATTGAGTTAACGCACTCCATCTCCGGCTCTATTGCAGAAGCTCTTCGCCTGGTGCGTATAAAAGAGAGAGAGAGAGACACAGAGGAGAAAAGGAGGAGAGTGGCAGCTGGGCTTGGGGCAGACGTGAGGAGAGAAAGACACAGAGAGAGGGAGCAGTAGTTTTTCATGTTTATTTTATTTTTTATTTTTTTTGTTGAGATATTTAGCCTGACCATGTTGCTAGGCTAAACCTCTTGGCTAGGGCCAAGAGGTGAAGCTTGTAGCATGATGGGAGATTCTATGCCTTCACTTTAATTTTAATTAGTGAACCGAATTTGATTTTGATTTAATTTTATTCTGGGAATGTTTTTAGTCTTTAATGGTCTGTTGTGACTGAAATTACAATGGGTCTGCGATGGCTTTGAGCATATTCTTCTCCCTTTTATGTTTATGACGTCAGGAAGCCCTGTTGTTCACCATCGTCTCCTGGGCATGGTCGGATGACGGTACCCTTCCTAACCTTCATGGCATGTTGATTGGTTGGTAATTAGTTTAATTTTGTTATTTGCTTTGTCTCCTGGACATGGTTTGGTGATGGAATCCATTCTAATTCATATACCTTTCATCTCTTGAAAATCATATCAATGTCAGTTCAGTTAATTTCCCTGATTTTTAATCCAGGCATAAGATCTCCCTGATCTCTACAAGTGGATCCTCTGAATCCCTAGTTTCCCTTCTCTGAATTTTCTTAAGTTTTACATTACTATTTCACTATTATTCCTCAAAATTCATCTGATTTAGAATTCATCTTAGTCTAGTTCTAGTTCTGGTAAATTTCAGATAACGTACAGGATTCTGTCCCTGTGGATTCGACCTCGGTCTTACCGAGTTTATTACTACATCACAACCCTATACTTGGGGAGTGAACATTCACCTTGTTAGATATGCCAAGAGTTCTGATTTACAGGTTAGACACTTACAACTACATATGTTTTTTGCTAGGTATTATTCATCAATATCTTTCATAAATAATTGATCTAGCTTAATTTATATTTTTGTCGCTTCATTTATATGCTTTCCTAGAGGCCCAACTTGTAACTCCTCAGAACCCGCTCTGTCGTAAGATATTACGGTGTATGACGGTTCCAGCAGGTTAAGTTGCAAGTTATTATATAGAGTTGGTTGGATGTCTTTTATTTTTGTAAATGTTATTAATAGTTAGTTGGATGATGAATGATACTTGTGATTGTGAATGACAATAAACAACTTATATATATTAGAATGCCAATTGTGATTAATTATGTAATTGTTTAAGTATAGGACAATCAGTTGCCCATTTGAGAATTTTTATGTGGCCAAGCATAGATATAGTGTGCTTTTGGAGACATAAAAATTCTCAAATTGTCCCATGTTTGGACAATTCAAGGTTGGATAGATTAGAATGCTTTCGGTTCCTGATTTAAATGCACATGCTAGTTCTGCGTTGTATCTGTCCTTTTCTCTCTGGTTACGTTTCTTATATTTATTTCTAATGTTAAATATCGTCACATTATGTGGATACTTGACATGGAAATCAAATGCAAGATCAACGTATTCGGAGAGACATGGGGAGAGCTTCTTAGGAATTTCGGTGTGGGCATTTAAATAGGAACATGAAAGTATTACAATATATCCGGTCTTGATGGGTGTGATTTAGTTAGTCAGTTAAAGATACCATTAGAGATTATATTAGATGCCTAAATCGTCGTCGCTTGTGGGGTGAGCAATAATGGTGCTTGTTTCATTATAATTTCCCTTTAGTACTCTTCCTTAAATTTCTCTTATACTTATTCTAGTTTCTCTCCTAGGAAGCTTTGTCGAGCTCACGTTGTATTTCAACTAACTTGTCGAAGTAGCTGAGGAACATAGTGATGGATAAGAGTTGGATTCATTTGTCAAGGTATCTCAGTAACTTCTCTTTCTAGTTGGTGTTGCCCATTGGTTAAGATGCATTGTTTGATATGTCCTCCAATTGCATTGAATGATTTAGGGTAAGCGATGCATACTTAAGTGGAGCTACGGAATTCCTAGACTTTGTATTTACAAATGCAAGTGATAAAGGGAGGATCCTATGTCCATGTAAGAACTGCAATAACAACTTCTAGGTATCTCGACAAGAAGCATACGATCATATCGTGTGTGATGGATTTAATACGAGTTATACTCATTGGCGTTTTCATGGGGAAGCCACGTCTTCTTCTATGCCTAATCTGGATCCAAATGATGATATGCGCGAATTGTTACACGATGCATTCAAATTTTCGGGCCCAGATGATCAAGAGAGTGATGCAACATATAGACCTACACAGGGGCTTAATCCTGAAGCACAACAATTTTTCAAATTAGTAGAAGAAGCCGATAAGGAATTGTACCATGTACAAGAAGTTTAGTAAGCTCTCTTTCTTTATTTGACTATATCACATAAAGTGCCTTGGTGGATGGAGCGACAAGTCATTTACGATGTTACTTGACTTGCTAAAGGATGCACTTCCCGAAGGTGAAACCTTACCAAGGTCTTTCTATGAAACCAAGAAGATTATTGGGGACTTGGGCCTAGAATATAATAAAATTGATGTTTGTCCCAATGATTGTATGTTATATTGGAAGGAGGCTGTCGATGAGCAATCATGTGGTATATGTGGTGCTTCCAGATGGAAAACATTTGAACATCAATCAAATGACGAGGCGACTTCTTCGACTGCAAAAGAGAGAAAAATTTCAGCCAAAATATTACGTCATTTTCCTTTCAAACCAAGGCTCCAGAGGTTGTACATGTCATCTAAAACAACGTCCTCTATGAAATGGCATTACGAGTGTCGCACTGAAGATGGAATGTTAAGGCATCCAGCTGACTCCCCGACGTGGAAAACTTTTGACCACTATCATCCGACCTTTTCATCAGATAGTCGCAATGTTAGACTTGGGTTAGCAGCTGACGGTTTCAATCCATTCAAGACAATGAGTATTGCTCATAGCACATGGCCGGTTATTCTGATACCATATAACTTGCCACCATGGATGTGCATGAAACAATCTTATTTCATGATGTCCTTGCTTATTCCTGGTCCTTCTGGACCTGGTAATGATATTAACGTGTATTTGCAACCTTTAATAGATGAGTTGAAGGAATTATGGGAGGTTGGCATAGACACTTATGATGCCTCAAGCAATGAAATATTTTGAATGCGTGCAGCATTGTTGTGGACTATTAGTGACTTTCCTGCATATGCGAACTTGTCTGGATGGAGCACTAAAGGATGCCTTGCTTGTCCTTGTTGTAACAAGGACACTTCATCTAAATACTTGAAGCATGGTCGAAAGTTTTGTTATATGGGCCATCGTCGATTCTTGGAACTTGATCATAGATTTAGAAGTAATAGCAGATCTTTTGATGGTACAGAAGAATTTAGTGAGGCACCAACTTTGCTATCTGGGTCTGATGTGTTGGATCAGTTACAAGGAATTAATGTCACATTTGGGAAGAAGACTCCTGGGCACAAGAGAAGACGAGAGGATAATGCAAAAGATCGATATAATTGGAAAAAGAAGAGTATCTTTTTTGATTTGCCGTATTGGGAGCATAATGTGTTGCGGCACAATCTGGATGTGATGCATATTGAAAAGAATGTGTGTGACAATGTGCTTGGGACACTGTTGATCATTGAAGGGAAAACAAAGGACAATTTAAAGGCACGTCTCGATATGCAAGATATGGGTATAAGACAAACATTGCACCCAAGACTGACTTTTTCATCGAACAAAACATATTTGCCACCTACATGCTTTACCATGTCATCGAGTGAGAAAGATGATTTCGCAAGTTTTGAAAGCGAGTGAAAGTTCGGATGGTTATTCACCAATTTTTCACGATGTGTGCATCTCAAAGAACGTAAAATTTCAGGGCTCAAGAGCCATGATTGTCATGTTATGATTCAAAGCAATTACTTAGATAGCGATACGAACAACATTGCCTAAGTGTGTGAGCTCAGTCTTGCTTGAATTGTGCAATTTCTTTAGGGAATTGTGTTCCAAAGTTGGTCGAGTAAAAGATTTTGATCGACTGGAATCTCAAATTGCGGTAACACTTTGTCATCTAGAAAAGATTTTTCCCCGGCTTTTTTGATGTTATGGTGCATTTACCCATTCATTTAGCGGGCGAGGCCAAAATTGCAGGACCGGTACAATACCGATGGATGTACCCCATCGAGAGGTGCGTGTTAATGTTTATAAATTAATTTTATTTGTCATGTTGTTTCAATTGCGCTAATCGACCATATATTTCTAAACTTCTTAATATTGATAATCATAGGTACTGGCTCACATTGAAGTCATATGTACGTAATAAAAGTTGTTTCAATTGCAGAAGGGTACTTGGCGGAAGAATGCTTAACTTTCTGCTCGAGGTACTTACATAATGTGGAGACAAGGTTCAACCGACCAATACGAAATGACGACTATGGTAACACCGTTATAGAACAATCCACTATTTTCCCACGAATAGGTCGTGCATTAGGGAAGCCTGGGGATTGTGTGCTAGATAAAGTTGCATTTATACAGGCACATCGATATGTTCTGTTTAACATGTGGCGCACTCATCCCATTTCTTGAGTAAGAAAACTATAACACTTATTTTATACATGATGGAAAATAAGTTACTATCACGTGTCTTATTAAAATCAATTCATATGCAGAGAACACATGAATGTCGTTAAGCAGAAGAATCCTCGCGCATGACCAAGGGATATAGAACGCATTCACAATTAAACATTTCATAAATGGTTTAGCGATCATGTAAGTAGTTGATATGATAAGTTGATCAACGTGTGCATGTTCATTTATTTTCATTGTCCAGACATGTGATTCTGTTTTAGCATTTTTTAAATAGGTTGAACAGCTACGCCAGGTAGAGAATGAGCAGGTCTCAAAAGACCTTAGATGGCTAGCTCGGGGTCCTTGTGCAACAAGAAGATACAAGGGTTTTATCATAAACGGTTTCAGGTTTCACACTAAAGATTGAGAAAAGAAAAGAAAAACTCAACATAGTGGAGTTATGGTGACCGCAAAGACATCAAGCTTTTGCATCACAACGACGAAACCCTATCAGTAGGAGATGTAACGTACTACGGTGTCTTGATAAACATAATTGAATTGGAATATTGTGGTGATCGGAAAGTTGTATTATTTAGATGCGATTGGATTGATGTTCTATCTCAGAGCAGGGGTGTCAGGAAGGATGGGTTAGGGTTCACGCTCGTGAATTTGAAACGGTTGCCATTCTGGTCGACAGTTGTCTGATGAACCGTTTGTGTTTGCATCTCAAGCTGAGCAGGTGTTCTATGTGTAAGACCCTGTCGAGAAGGATTGGCATGTTGTGGTGAGGGTGAAACCTAGGGACTTGTTTGAGATGCATGGGGAGGAGTTTGCAGATGATGTTGATGCATACTTGGGAAGCTCGCAATGCAATGATCAATGTTCGGAAGATCCGAGTGATGACATTGATAGTTGGGAAATGACAGATATCGATGGTACAACAATTATTACACCTTTACCACCCACCCAGACAATGGTAGATGGCCAAATAGATGATACCGAGTTTTCTGATTGTGATGGAAATGACATTATGTACAATAATTGATTTCATTATATATGGTTGAGTTATTATTATTTTCGCATGTTCATTTATTTTCATCGTATAGAAATTCACATGTCTTTTGCTTGATATGATGATTTTGGAATATGTTCAATTGATATTGGGATTCGCAATTTGTACGGCTTGTATATTTTAATATGCAACTATCCACAAATCAAGTTGTTTATTTTATGAATCTCCATTTAAATGAGAAATATTTAATTATCATATTGCTAGACATATACAGGTGTTAAACATGAGTACTAGACGCAGGGTTAGGCAATCTGTAGGCCCTATGACTGATAGCACTAGCCAGCCTCAGCTGTCCCAAACTAATGTTGGTCCTGCCCAGCCTCAGCTGCCTCAGACTACTAGTGGTATAACAAAAATGTGTTCCTCTCTCGTGGACAATGTGTTTTACCATGTAATTTGCTTTTGTTAATTAGTTTTATATGTACCATTGTGATTTTATTCAACAGATTCAACGTCCAAGAAACCAAGGACTCGAGGCCCCACACGATGCTTTGATGTATGGAAAATGCGTGAAGGTCAACGGATTTCTATTTCGTCAACGATCTAGGGCGACCGTTTGTGACAATGCTAGTAAGTCGACAAATTTCATAGGGACAATAGCACGCAATGGGGAATATGCTCCCTTACATTTAATGATTGGAGGGCGGTCTTAGAATGCGAAGAAAGATTATATGTGGGGGCTTGTCACGGTAATGCTTATGATGCTTTTTTTTTTTTAAGTTTTTTTTTTGTTCATTATGTGATTATCTGCTTTTAACATGTGATGCAGTCCAAGTTTGAGTTTGACGATAATGCTAAGGCTTAGGTGCTAAAGTCAATTGGTAAAAAATGGAGGGAATGGAAGGGTGAGCTGAAGAAACTTCACTACTCTTCTCATGAGACTAATGAGGAGCAACTCGTAGATCTTGATGAGCGGGTCTAAGAGGATCAATGGAAGGCTCTCGTTCAGTTTTGGAACTCTAAAGAGGGGAAGGTATGCCTCATTCAATTATAAAATGTATTTTTTCCAGCGGCTGCCATGCTGTTTTGAAGGGCCTACTGTTGTGGGCCACGTTGTGGAAACAGCGAGTGCAAGCATGCTGTGAAAAGTATAAAAGAAAAAGATCAACCTGATCAAAATATCTAACGGACCATTTTAGGAGTTGATTTATATGGTACAAGGAAAATTGAAAAGAAAAGGGCTATGAATAAGCTACTTGTTAATGTTGGGAACAAACATGCTTTTATCTACTTTTTAGCTGATTATCTGCTTAGTAAGTAGAAATCAAGAGAAGCTACTTGTGGCATAAGTAGCTTAACTAACTTACGGTCCAAACGGCCCCTTTAGATACCAACAAATAAGTTACTTTTCTTACTTGCAGCAGTAGATAAGTAAATTAGGAAGTTTGGTTGAATTTAGATTTCAACTATTAGATTATTTAGTATACTCATCAAGTGAGCTACACATGTGGGCTGAATTTAGTTTTGGACTGGTAGACTATCTTTGGTCTGTGGCAACTCCGGTCAGGATTATTTAGCATGCCTACACATAAAATTTTATTTATTAAGAGTGCCTCAGCATGCATGATATATTAGGCAACCATGCCTCTTCTCGCTCCTCTTTCACTCCTCATAACTGCTTTACGTTCAATCACATTCAAGCATATGGACCGCGTTATTGATCATGCTCTGATGATGCCACCTGCTGTGGCGACTTCCGCACGTCTGTTTGTCACTGTTTGGTCCACGCTCATTGATAAATTATCAAAATGGTTGAATTGCATTCATTTCAATGTACTATGCATAATACTCCTGATACCTTTTGTTTTTTATTTTTCTTTTTCCTATGACGACTAATTCGGTCTTGGGTGCTGTCGATTGGGTACTCCGTGCACTGGATCTATGGACGAGGAGGTTTCGATCTAGATATTAATTGCAGCCTATTTAATAAATGGGATGGGTGTTAGTACAATGCTGCCTTTATTTAATCTCAGCCCAAATCCAAGCGCTAAGAACATCTATTTAGAAAATCTTTTTAACCATGGCCCATTTATGATAGTGTCTAAGCAGGTGTACGGTCATAAACTGCTATTTAGCTGGTCAAGTGGACTCTAAAATGATGGTTCTTTCATGTTACTAGGGAGATTGTTTTTTGCCAGCATACCTAGCTTGTCCATCTATTGGGGACCGTTGGTTATTACCAATGGTCCAAAATTTCCATTTTTTGGCACCCCACAAATTTGTGAATTTTTCGGTTGGGTGTGGACCCATGACCAAGAGATACCAGATTGATGCGGCCTATTGAAGTTGGCAACTATTCCCACATTCATCCATGTAGATGCATGTGAAAACGGGACTGCATTAGAAAGAAAAGGTGCTTTGGTCTTTTTAGTCAGTTTTGCATTTTGGTTATTTAAAAATAAAAATAAAAATTATAGCATGTTTTCTTGACCTTCACACGTGTAAGGCATCTAATCCACGTATCAGTTGACACCCACCTACAGATTACCCCCTGCATAAAAATCAGCCCAATCAATCACCACGTGGGCCCCACATGTGGGAAACTAGTCTCAAGATAAGTTATACTTTAAAAGGCACTTAGTGGATGCATTATATTTACCATGCAATCCATCCCATAGGTCAACCCACCATGAAAAGTAAGCTGATTTACTTTGTGTATGCCATACCTAAAAAGCATTGTATGATTTACTTTGTTGGTGTGTCACATATAGGCTCGTTCTAAAACAAATATAGAGAATCGGAAGAAACAACTGATTAACCACGCGGCAGGCACGAAGAGTTTTGCGCGAATACGTGAAGAGGTAAATTTTATTAATAACCTGATCAACCATGTTAGTATATTTATGTTATATAACTTGTTTACATAATAATAGAGGAAAAATGCCAATGAGGAGGGTCTAAGCCGAGCAGATATGTTTATATTGACTCATACATGCAAAGATGGAAACCCTGTGGATGAGGCCTCATCAGTAGTAATGGTATGTTAATGTATTTATATGCAATAAGAGCTCCGTATAAATGTGTAGCAACAACTATAGTATTTACACATTAATTGTTACCATGTGATAATTATTATTGCAGGCAAAACTCAATGAAGAAATATCTCAGCAACTCGAAGCCTCATAGAATAGCACGACAAAGAATGACCTATTATCTCAAGTCATGGGAGAAGATAGGCATGGTCGTGTTCGCACTTATGGGTTAGGACCATCTCCATCTAATTTGTGGGGCGCAACATCTAGCCAACAAAGGATGACCTCCATTGCTCAGAGGAGAGATAAAAGATATGAGGAACTACATGCCGACATAGTCTCTCTAAAAGAAAATATAGCTGCACTCTCGTCCTTAAGAGAAGCTGAAATGTCATCCCTTAAAGAAACTATGGTTGAAATCTCGTCCGCAAGAGATGCTGAAATTTCTTCCTTAAAAGAAACTCTGATGAAATTGATAGCCACTATGAAAAATGGAAACAATAACCCACCCACAGTATTCGGTGTTGCAGCTAGTTCTAACATGAACCAACCGTCCTCATCATCAAGCCATTGGGTGACCTCTCGGGTAATTATATTATATACATGTATATATTTATATATGCACTATGTCCTAGATTATATATAGTTTAGTTGGTATATAATGATTGATATTGAGTTATCATTTGTAGAAACACTCGACGAATAAGGCGAAGACCACGAGTTGCACTAGTGCCGGGGTAATTCCTTATACCAAGTGAATAGTTCTTTTATTACATTTTGATGTTTTTGTGTTCTTAATTAGATGGTATATTTTATTTTCTAGGATGTGACTGGAGTTAGTCTTACAAGTATCACGAAACCCGGGGTTGCTATTGCTAAAGGAGTTGTTTTGAGCAAGGATCCGCTCACAAAAGTAGGGGGGCATGAACTTGGAATTGGTTTCTGGGAAGTATTAATTCATGTGGCAATAGTACGGGATGAGGTTTTGATAAGACCCTATGGACGATATAAAACAATTGGGGATGCTATTGGAACGAGTATTGTTTGGCCCTCTATTTTGTGTAAGGTAAGATTAAGCATTAATTTCTTGTACAAAAGATTACGAGTACTAATTAATTTTTTTTTTTTTTGTTTTGTTTTGCAGGTTTAAGGAGAGATGGATTGAGCTAAATGAAAGATCCTAGCCCTAGCTGGAGTGTCATCCCTGTTTGGTAGCATTCTCCCCTGTTTTGCTGCATCCTCTGATTGCTTCTGGTATTATTAGTATTTGAAGATGCCTATTTTGCCAATATATGCTATTGTGGGGTTGATTGCTTCAGGGCTGGTGGTGTTATCTGCTGGCAGCTTGGTTTCTAATGTTTGGCTAGTAGAGGTGTGGCTGGAGAATCCAATGCACTCGAGGAGACCTGACTTTTCTTGCTTTCGGGTTTTTGGTGCAACGGAGAAGGCTTGGTTGGGAGCTTTTCCCAAGTGAAGTGAGCTCCTTTTAGGCCCAAGAAGACATGGTGGAAGGGCTGGTTTTTTTTTTTTTTGGAATTGAAAATCAGCTTTTGATAAAACCTGTCATTAATACCTGTCGTTTATGCCTTAGTTTTAGTTTGTGCCTTAGTTTGCGATGAGTACTTGTGCCATGGTTATAGAAATTGTTAATACCTGTCGTTAAAACCTCAGTTTTAGAAGTCTTACATTTTCATGTCTGCATTTTATTTTAGTTTGTGCTTTCGTGAGGCAGATTTCCAGATTAGGCATAGAAGAAGACTCTTGTTCTTTCTATGTTTCTTTACAACATTAATAGGAGGGCATCACATCAATCTTGATGATGGAAAGTGAAGGAGAACAACTACATTTATGTAAGTATTCTTTGTTGTTATCCTTGGTACATATTTGAAGTATTATAAGTCTTAAGCTCCATTTGGTCATCACATCAATCTTGATGAATATAAATTTTTATCAAACCAAATGGATCTTAAGCCCTTTTTTAACTCCGCCAGTGCAACTACTTGCATTGCCGGTCCCAAGCCCGGGTAAAGGAGGAGGGAGAAGGGCTTGATTGGCAGTTACAACTGCAACCTTCCTTACTATTCATAATGAGGAAGTAGTCCTCAATTGGCAGTTGGAAAAAGAGGAACTGTCTGATTCATTTTTCACTGATATTGCCAACTGTGCTCAGCGATGTGCTCTCGCTATGAATATATGTTCTTGAGAGATATGGCCATACCTTCATTCCTTTACTTCAGTCGTGTGTTGACATTGAATCACTAATGGTTAACCTACTAATACTATGTTTTGTTTTACATGTCAGGTGAGAATAATGCGCAGGCTACATCCATGGTAATTTGGATTTGGATACATCTTGGGTTTCTTTTTTTTTTTTTTTGAGTGCTCTTGTTTTCAAAATAAATAATGATCAACTGTGAGAAGGCAGATGCAAATGAGGGGTTCACCATACAGGACTGTTCTGGATGCTTTTCCAGGTAAATTGTGTCACCTCTAACCATTACAAACTTGCCAACATAACCGATTGAATTGATTGCTTTTGCTAACTTCGTTTAGTTGGGTTCTAATGTGTTCTTTAAGGTGCAATTTCAGTTAGGTTGTAGCTGTCTTAATTGTTCCCTACTTGTAGAAAATATCATTATCGAAATCATTTTCATATATTTCTATCGTTTTGTTTATTTTTCTATTTCCAATAGTACCTTATATGATGTGTCTTTCAAAGAAAAAAGAATAAATGATGGATTTTCGTCAACAAATATGAAATGTTTGATCTGTTGGAAGTCAGAAATATGAATCCACTTGTTGTTTAGAATATCGTGTTTTGTGCATAGTGGGATATTTTCTATCATCTTCCTCATTTCCAGATCAGTATTTTATTGTGCTTGAATTAAATATCCTCCTGTATCATATTTTGCTTATTTGGACTATCTACAGCTTGAAACATAAGTACAGAAACAAGAGGTCTTCAGCTGGTCTATTTCTATCATATTTTGTTTGTGTACCCTAGTGCATCTTTCAGCTTTACCATTCATTCTTCAGCTGAAACTTCCATAAACTTGAACATCTTGGTTGACAATGGTTTCCTTCTAATGGTGCTAGATTTTAAAAGAAAGAGAGAGAATAAATTGTGGTCGGTTGTGGAAGGAAATCCTCAAAAATTGGGATCAATACCTAAATCATGATTTAGACAAGCTCCACACCAGATTAGTGTGTAATAAGTGGCGCTTTCTCCTGCTTAATCACAAGTTTGCAATGCTTGAATAAAATAAAACGATTAAAATCCATGGTGAGTGGCGTATTTGCTCAATGTGTGCTAACCTAACTTGGATGGATGGGGCCGAGAAAATCGGGATTAAGAGGGGAATTTCCTTGCTAAACAGAGACCCTTAACAAATTCCCTTAGATCTAGAAATTATTGAATTGCAATTGTTTGTAGCATGTAAAGCTACCATTACTGTGGGCATGATGCTAGAACTGAACTGGCCCAGTTTCTCTAGTCTCCATGTTTGAAATGATATATTATTCTCTACCTTTCTTTTCACATACTTTTTGGAAAGTCCAACCTTATCTTTGCTAGAAAATGGTTTCTTGTTGTGTACTGATGTCTTCTTCTCTTTTAGTGACACATCATTATCAGTGACCATGTAGAAAATTCCATGATATTATTAACAACTCGATTAATTATTGAAGGTGTTTTTTCTTCCTTTCCTGTGGTGGCTTGCGGGGACTAAGTTCATTTTAGCACTGAACTGCTTGGTCTTACATCAATAGAAGACAATTGCAGACCATTCAGTTAGAAAGCTTCTTGTATAATCCAGTGCAATCTTGTTGTATGGACTCGACAAATTGTAATGCTCTCTTAATTATAGATTAATGTAACATGGCCAAACTTTATGTTGAGTGGACGTTAACCATCATTGATGTTTTCAAGCCGATGATGAGTAAGTCCGCAAAAGTGCATAATGTCTCTTCCCAAACTACCTTTTTTATGGTTATACTTTTCTGAGAAAATTTTGAAATAGAGATTCTAGCAAATCATCTTCAGCCTTTCTCGGAACTTGTGGGGTTCTTTTCTTAATGCCTAATTAATGTGGGCCACTTCATAATCTGCTTGTGTGCCAAAGTTGAGAGCTCTAGCTCGGACTCAGCGATTTTACCTTGTTTTGCAGTTGTAGATGTTTCGGTGGTGTTTCATCGGCATGTAACAAAGTGTTTCTAGCGACTGAGTTGCTCGTATTTGTTCAGAGCTGCGTATGTTGATGGAGCCCTAGTAACAGGACATGCGCATATGGACTCTACCCCAGAGGCGTCATTATGGCATGCTTGCGATACCTTCGCCAGTCATCAGTTGAGGTGATCTTCATTTGTGTTTGCCCTAAATTTCTCCATCTATTCAAGTTTTCGAGTTCTGATTTGTGGGTTTTCTCTCAGATCTGTTCTTTCCCTATCTTTCTTTAGCTCTTGATATTTTCTTTACAGGAAATAGTGAAACCACTGATGGATGGGGATTTGAAGTATCAGTGTTTCTGTTGGGTTTTGCGTGGATGAATGGGATTCTCTCTTCTTTTTCTTTTTCTTTTTCTTTTTAATTTTTCATTTAGGTTTTGCTAATGATGAATTGGGCACAAATGCCACCTCCAAATGGGGTGATCTAGACTGTTGATTGGATGTACCCCACAAATGGATTATGCACCAAAAGTCTCCATTTAAAGGGACAATCAATCATTATTTTGTAGTAGAGAGAAGGAATACAACAACTACTGTATCCACCCATTAACAGCCCTATCAGCCATTCGTTGGACTGAACTGCCCATAAAAAATGGGCTGAATCCTGGTCCTGCTTTTAAAGCACTGCTTTTTGTGGTCATTATCATCATTATTGTTGTTCTTTGTTGCAGAAGGATTTCCTTTTCTTTTCTTATTTTATTTTATTTCTATTTCTGTGAACTGGCTTTATGACAGATCTTTGTTTTTTTTATTATTTATTTCAAGAATTTTGTGTGATGGTTTATGGCTATTAGTTGATGGGCCTTTTAGCTGATTGTTCTCATGGTTTCTTAATTATGCAGGTCAGCAACCTTCTCATGTTTTTTTGTTCCTGCTTTTCCTTCTGAATGGGTGAGGTTCAGTTTCCCTCAGATTCTTTTTTTTCAAGAATTTTTTGCACTTTGCATTTGGGTTATTTTAGGTATGGTAAAATACATTTTTCAAATTAAAATTTCTTTGAATTTTTGTGTTCGCAGCAAAGTTGAAGAAAACTTAGAAGATGGAAAAGTAAAAGAGGAGCTTGGAAGTGTAGTGAAGTTTAGAAGATCAAAGATGCAAGAGGCTTTTCAGCCAGGGTCTACACCCATGCAGGCTGGGAAGCGGCGCTTTCTTTGCTACAATATGCTTGGAAGTGTAACCACGATCGAAAATGAAGGATATTCCCATATAGAGGTAATGGCCATATGTACTATTATTTTTATGATGTATCATCATTATTGTTTGTTTTGATGAACTTTACTGAAGAGAACTATTGGATTGTGGGATTGAATGCAAGCAAGTTATTTTGTATTGTATGCAAATCCCCTGATTTGTACCCACTGGTAGTATGACCTACTCTCTCCTTTGATTCTGCTTCATTTATCATCCGTTAAAGCCATGTAGTATTTTATTATTTATTATTTATTTATTTTTATTTTTTGTGCAGGTGACGCCAAAACCAGTTCTTACGCTACTTAGCCTTTCATTTCCCCTTGCATCTTCTGATTTAGGAGCCGACAACCTTGAAAATGAGTTTATAATGAATTGCCTACATCTCTCACGGAGTTCATTGTCTGCTTCTTTACTAGGCGTGTAATGCTACTACCGCCGACATGTCACATCCGCATGAGATTCAAGCCATTCGTTAGGACATGCATGCTCTGTCTCAAAGATAGGTCTGGTCAAATCATTGGGTGGGCTATGTGAACATAATACTGATCAATTCTGAGAATGGATAACAGATGGTCTACATTCAATGTACATGTGTTGCTCACATGGGTGCATTCACCGAGGGGCCTACCTGATGTGTGGTTTGGAGTTCACTTACATGTGTCATGTGGGTTGCTTGTTTAGCATCTGGAGATGCTTATTTGCCAGTAGCAAACCTCTAGCTTGGTTATTAATCTGTTGGGTATTTGAACAACCTTGCAGCTCAAAGAAAGATTGAAGACATGGAAGGCTGGCCTAGACACCATGGCACTAGATGATGAGGCTTTCAACATGGAAGCAAAGTGCTTGACAGATGCATCTTAAGGCTTATCACCAGCTTCTGCAATGGTGATATCCAATCTTTCATGCTTACTTGAAGTATATATTTTGTGTTCACATTTACTCAGCATTTTATTTAGAACATGAACTTTGTATTTTGTGTTCATTGTCTAATGTGCATTCTTCATCATTTTTTGGGAAGGTATAACATAGTATTGATCATTTGTGATTGGCATGCAGTGATTGCCAAGGACAGTGGGAAAGGTTGCCACCTACTTGGTCTCCTTCCCCGACAGGTTGTGGGAAGCTTAATTTACAGTGGTTTCTCAGATGGGAACTTGGGCCAGGCAGGAAACAGTGAGTGGTGAGGAGGATGTCAGGCATCATTTTCTACAGCACATGGATTGATTGACCAGGCATCATACATAATATCATACATAAAACATCATTTGTGATTGTCATTGTTAGCATGTAATATTGCTTGGATTTTTATGTTGTTGTCGTTGTTGTTGCCAGTGAACCAGAAACATCAGGGCAGATGTTCAGAGAAGATATGAATTCTGCTGGGAGCTTTTATGAATCCATTGTTAACACTGACCTCGCTCTGGTGGATGATGTATTCAAAACATTGCCTATTCCAGTTCTATGTGATGATAAAGAGATAATGTCTCTTTCTGAGATTGATGAGCTTGTTCTTCTTTGTCAAATTTCACTATTTATGTTTTATGGATTATTATGGCAGGAAGATTTAATTTTCCATTTTATTTTTCTTTGAATGGTTGGATCTTAGAACTGTACAATGAATCTATATATTTCCATTAACCTTTGAAAGAAGTCTATCTAATGGGCTTTGGCACATTTGTCTTTTGCAGACTTATCCAAATCCTTTGCAAGATAATGCAGCATATTCAGTTGTTAAGTAAGTTAATTTAGCTTTTCTACTCAAGCTGATTTCCTTTGCTCTTTTTTTTATTTATTATTATTTTTTTTTAATTACCAACAACTATGGCATATCTTCTCAGTCATTTAAACTGATGGATGATTTATTGAAATAACTTTTTGTTCACATGGAATTGAAATAGATGAGTTGGCAATGATGATATTTCGCATGCAATAAATATTATTTTAAAAAACAATATTTGAACACTAGAGAATGTGATGGCTTGGAATGTATTTAATTTGGACACAAGCACTGCATAGGCATAAATTTGGCATGCCACATCCGGAGACAATTAGATTATCAAGCTAATGTGCACATTGGGTGAGGTTTCACCTATTATGGAAAGAAGCAGATATCTCACAAACAAAAGTTGTTCATCTGAATTTGCAACTAAATGCAGTCTTTAATACCCATGATTTTCTGTGGGTTTTTTTTTTTGGTTATGGTTTGTTTCAAGACTGTGCTTGCTAGGATATTGTATTATACTGGACTAGAACAAACTTCGTTGACATTTGCATATGTCATGTCCAACTTATTTCCATCAATGACCTTCTTGTTGGCTATCATCTTCGGGTATAACCCACTCATCTCAGCATTTTAAGTTAGGATTTGTTTTGATTCATATAACATATCGAATTTTGGTATTTTCCAAAGGATCATGTAGATTTTGTAATAAGTAGAGAAGCATTGGTTTCTATTTTTGGAACATGGGTTTTCAAGTTTGGTGGATGGATGGTCTTCATCCAATTACTTATGCCAATTTCATGTTATGCAGGAAAAAGCGGAAAGTGAACCTAAACTATGTCAAAGCCTTGGTTTCAGGTAACTTGGTGCCTTTAGTTTTTGTTGACGATGTGCCAGAATATGGAATTATTACCATTCAGATAAACTGTGGACACAAATATCATCCTGCAGATATAATACTTCTGTCTTGGTTACCTTTCGGTATTGTGTTGTTTTATATGTTACTATGAGCAACTGTTTGTTTTGTTGTTGTTGTTATTGTTGCTGTTATTGGCTCGTTAAAATGAAAAATATCCAACGGTCCTATTTCAGCAAACAAGTCTCTACAAATCAGAGGTTAGGATTGTTCAAACAGCCTGATTTTCATATTGTGATTTAGCGATAGTGGATTCTATAGTCTAGTCGGTCTAATTTTAGTTAGTTTATGCCTGACTTTCATACAAGCCCCAAGAACCCAACATGTAATAGGAAAAAACAGCAAATCCAAAAAGACCCGCATCAGAAATCTGCATGAAAAGAGGCTAAACAGCAAATCTAAAAAGACCCACATCAGAAATCTGCATGAAAGGAGGCTAAAACAGAATTTAAAAAAAAATAATAAAATGTCAAGACTATCTAAACAGCAAACACAAAGAGACCCACATCAGAAATCTCCATGATTTCTAAATCTTAGGATACAGTTACATATATTGGTATCCGATTTGCAAGATGCCTTTTATACTTGAGTGTTTGTTACTTAAAAACATTGAACCCTTCTATTGGAATTTAGTTTTATTAAACAAGGTACTGTTTTTCAGTTTTTGTAACATTCAAGTGGCCCGCACTAAAGGAAGCAGTTCTCACAGATCTATTCATACCATTACAATGGATATTAATTGGATGGGAGGCATCTTTTGTTTTCATTTACTGATGTTTTCCATTGCCATTACTTTATCTAATTTTACCTTACTGATCTTTGGTGCAACCAATGTGCCCTCAGACAAATTTTGTGCAAACTTTCATGATATTTGGTGCAACCAAATGCACCCTTACGGATTTTCTGTCCTTAATACAAGCTTGATTGTTTTATGTTATTTATATAAAAAATTCTCAAACTTGATTGTTTTTATAGGGTCAGTTGACACTCTCCACTGCTAAACCTCCTAATCCTACAACAAGTGTGACATCTGATAAAGATGAAGATGCCCCATCTGAATATGGGACTGTAAAATGGAAATAATGAGCAATTTTCAGGACTTGAATGGCCTGTGATCATTGGTGAGCCCTTAGGCCCCATGTAAGGATTTGCATCATGATAATAAGGCAAGAAGAATTCTCATTGCTCCTGTTTCCATTATTTCTATATTTTCTTTCTTTCTTAATTTTTGTAGGCATTTTTTTGGTTTTCTAACAAAGTTGCTTTCTTTTATGCACAACTCCAATAATAACTTTGTGCTCGAGCTGGACTTTTCGCCCTTCACTGATTCTCTTTTCCTCAGCCTACTCTGTCAAAATCCATCGGCAATGGTGTAGAGTTCCTAAATCAGCACATTTCTTTGATTTTTTTTTTCCCCTTAAAAGTCTTGACTAATGATAGTCCGTTTGGTTTTAAAAAATATGGCCCACCGAATAGAAGTGGCGTTGTACCTAAGATCATGTCTC
Source organism: Magnolia changhungtana (assembly GCA_030180095.1). Taxonomy (NCBI): domain Eukaryota; kingdom Viridiplantae; phylum Streptophyta; class Magnoliopsida; order Magnoliales; family Magnoliaceae; genus Magnolia; species Magnolia changhungtana. The sequence continues at coordinate 40,016 of JASAUF010000186.1, forward strand.
CCATTCTTTTATAATCTTCCCTGTTTATTGATTTATTTTTTTTGAAACGCATGAATTGTTTATTGGTCGGCATAAAAATCGTGGCATTATCATGTAAATCCGCTCCATTTTATTTTAATTTCATGATGCTGTCAGATAATGGTTTTCATGGGAGACTTTCTTGTTGGGAACTATTCAACAGGTGAGGAAACATCTCTTAAATCTATGTTTGTTTTCTATATTCCATCGCATGCACCACGTGGTGGAATTTTAAGACGTTGTCGTGTTTCTTTCAAGTTTTGTGTCGATTGATGGTTGCGCGCGCCATCGCCGATTCTCGAACTTCCTTACTCACAGGCCCAACGGTATGTGTTGTACCTTTATTAACTAGTTAAATGAACATCTCGGGTGCGTTTGGGTTCTCAAGGTAGACAAAATGAGTAGCATCAGACTTTGAATTCAAAAGAAGCACATCCAGTCTTATCTTGAACATGTTTTCGGGCATTAAAAAAGCAAAAAAAAAAAAAAAAAAAAAAAAAGATAAAAGATAAAAAGGAAAAAGTGGGAGAATGTTATTAAGTTGGATTTAGTTGGCTTGGGAAGCTCCACCAACCATGATTTGGTGGTACACCCAAACATTGCCGAGAGCATGTTTGGATTAGAAGTGTATTTGATGAAGGGGTCTTGCATTTGGAATTGAGAAAACATGGGCCTTGTTGATGATCCCCTGATTGCAGAGGTCAAAGCCGACATGGTGATCCATGATAGTAGGAGAAATACCAAATTCGGCCAAACCATTCTTGTAAAATCATCTCATGGAATCCGAAAATAAATGACTTAAGAAGGCTGTGTTTGGTTGCAATTCATGATAGTTGGTGCAACCAAACACATCCTAAACCAAACATCCTGTGTAATGCTATTGGGTAAAACCAAAGTATTTGTGATTTGTTGATTTAGTGTTTGACTTCTTGAAGTTTAGGGGGCAGTCTTCAATTGTAGAAATAAATGTTGCCAATAAAAACTTAATGATGGATGGAGAATTTCAAATTGTTGGGCCTGAACAAGAGGTTTGTGTTTATTCTCTCTCATAGTGCTTGGACATTTTCTTTGTCTGAATGTCGATTTCATTCATATTACAGCACACACAGTTAGGCTTGAGAGTGATGTCAAGCGGTAGGTCGGTTATATTTACTCTGGAGCCTTTCTATTCAGTCCATTTGACATGAGATCCTCATTTCTGCAATCCAATGATCTTCTAATCTTACGTGCACTCCATGTCAACAATGATAAGGCAAAAATGTTATTGAAACCTGACAAGAGCTTTTTAAGAAGATCAGCAATATTGTATGTTCTTCAAAAATAAGGACTGCTACTCATGTCATTGCTGGAAGAGTTCCAATTGGCCCTGTGCCGTCTAATGTTGCATTCTAGTATTAGGATTTCCCATGTTGCTCTATTTGTTGAAACCCCATCTTTTTTCCCTTGTCACTCCTACGTGAAATAATAAAATGCTATGCTTTAGTTTATTTATATAATAACATGTGAATTGTGAAAGAATCCTCAAAAAAAAAAAATAAAAAAAATCTCACTTTTATTTATTTCCAAATAATTTTTAAGCTTTTCATATCATATATCACACTTGATGGTGATTGGTGACCTCCTTCTACATCTTGCAGGTGTACATGTCAGATTTAACAACACTAATCACTTGGACATGCGAAAGGCGCAGTGATATGATCAAGGTATTCAGGCATCACAATGCTTATTGGGCTCCCATTTCATTTTACTTAGGGCTAGTGTGAAATTATGGCATTCCTCCTTGATGGCTGGCAAGCTGATAAGTGTTCTTTGATGTTGAACAAGGGGTTTGAGATAATAGAGTTGATCGTTGATGTGCAGTACTGCTTACAGGTGCACTCTCATTTACAATTGTGTATAAAAGAACATTGTTGAGTCATTGATATATTTTATAGCTACTAGAAATCTATAGGCCTTCTGTATAGTGCCATTTTGTTTAAATTCTACATCTTGATTGTCTTAACTCAAACACCTTATTAAACTCTCATGGCCATGAAGTCTGATGGAAATCCAGATCATGTGTAATAAAATGGCAACTTGTGTTGTTTCTTGGGATGTTCTTATGGAATCTCTAAGAGTCAAGGACCCTTTCTGCCTGGAGCTGTCAATTTCAAACTTCCAATATAGCCTTGTTAGGAAAATGGTGGATGGTAATAGGTCCTTTCATGTTTGTACGTGGAGGATAGTTGCATGTCTTTATCTCCGAATCATTTAAGTCATCGACCATTCTCTTTTTCTCATTCTACCATGAATTGCTGATTGAGTTTGCATGTCTTTATCTCCATAGCTCTCATCGTTGGAGATGGACTCTATAACTTCATCAAAGTACTATCTTTCACCATCAGAAGCTTCCATGGTAGATTGAAATGGAAGGACCCTCAGAACAGGTAAAAAACCATGACTTCAGCTTTTTTGACGCTACTCACGCTGGGAGTACCATATAGAGGATTTTTTTATTATTATTATTTAAAGACCATTCTCAATTTATTGTAATAAATATTATATATATTTTTTATTGTGAAGTAATATAGATTTTATTTAATATTTAGTTTAAATTGTTTCAACATTTTTTATGTTTTAAAAAATACAGGTTTCAATTGAATTATATATAATAAAAAAATTACTGGCCTAGCTGGGTTCCCGGCGCTTGTAGAGATCTTTGGCGGCGCTTTTATTAGCAGCGCTTCTGTCAGAAATACCAGTGCTAAAAAAGCGCCGCTGGAACTAACGAGACCGCCACAATAGACTGTATTAGTAGCGACGCTTCTCAGAGCGCCGCTAAAATAGCTTCGCGCCGCAAAAGCTTTTAGCGACATACCCCTCCGGCGGCGCTTGTCTAGCGCCGCTAAAATTATATACCAGCGTTTTTAGGGGTTTTAGCGGCGGTTTTGGCCACCAGCTAAAGTCATTTGTCTTGTAGTGATGTTTCACCGCCCACTGGAGGACGTTCCGCATGGTTGTTGGGAATTAGTGGGGTCCACTTACGATGTTCTTCTAGGGAATCTAAGGCTTCCACCATCTTCTGCACGTCGTGGTAGCCCATGACCCTAAGTTTGAGTCCGATCCGATCTTCAGGTGAGCCATACTATCTGCTAATGCATGGGGTGGTATTCACCGTATAACTCAATCTTTCTTATTACGTTGTTTGCCATGCACTTGTATTTACAAATTTGCCATTTTACTTTTTGGTAACTTCTATCGTCCGTTTCTCCCTATTTCACTGTCCAAAAGGAGTGAAATTTTACCGACAACCCTCATTTCTCGAGATCTCTCAACCGGTTAAATTTGGGCCCCGATCCATCAAGGATGACAAAGATGCTCCCTTAATGGCTAACATACTCCGAAATTCAAAATAACATTTGTACACCTCTGATTGATAAGTTGTCGGGTGGTTTGGACCTAGACCCTGAGATCTTCGTGATGATCGATTTACTATAATGTTCGCGTGGCCCGTTTGGCGGATCCAAACATGACGGATAGTCAAATGACTCACTAAAAATAAGGAAGCTTGATGATTAGCATTCAGACATTGTATATAGGTGGATGTACGGTCAGTTCCGTAAGTGGATGGACATAAAGTGGGTTTCTGGAGTAATTAGGGGTAAAGCATATGTATAGTCAGATTAAAGTGTCTTATTCACATGTGTGAGTTTCTCAGATCATAGTTTTGATGGTGAATTAAGCATATTCATAGATGGCGAACAAGATGAACGGATCAGAATTTTGATCTGATAAGTACACGAACGGATGTAGAGGTCAAGTAGTTAATCTACTATGATCTAAGGGCTTAAACTTGATGTGTATGGTTAATTTATGATAATTAGGCTTGGTATAAAATTTCACATAAAACGGATCATGAAAACTATGTGAATTGGAATTTAGGGGTACAGGTCAATGGCATTTTCGTAATTATTGCTGATCTGTGAGTTTTGGAAAATCCAATAGATCCACATGGTTATGGGCATGTTTCTAAGAAATTCTTATGAATGAATGTATATGTAAATCACTACGGATAGGGAGTTATTCGTCGTGCCCTTTGTGGAAAGGCACTTCGTCAAATCATGCGATGGATGGTCCTTCTTGGAAATCAACGGTTAGATGGCTTAATCTATGAACGAGGGTCCTTCCTAACAGTTAGGTTTGTGTCAGGGTGAGGATATAAGGCTAGGATTGTTGAATTAGTATTGTACACAAGCACATATAAGTAAAAATTTAGGTAACGCTCGAGAACTTTCAATACTCGAGTATTGGAAAGTTCGGGGAGTTACATCTCGAGATGGAGCCACCCTGAAAGATGGACGAAGCATCCTTCAAGAGGTCTAGACCAACAATATCCCAACAACTTGCAAAGAAGGCCCCAGAAGAACCATCGGGGCTAGGCGTGTCATCCGAAGGGAGGTCTCGAACAGCCTGCTTAACTTCCTGGAGGGAAGAGACAGCCAGAAGGTGGGAGTTGTCTTCCGCCGTCACCAACTTAGGGATGTTCGATAATAGGTCCTCCTCCAAGTCTATCTCCCCAGCTGAAAAGACCATATGGAAGAACCGAACGACCTCCACTTTGATAAGATCCTGGGATTCAACAATCATCCCCGAGTCAAGTTCAATAGCCTTGATCATCGTCCTCCTATTTTTATCCATAACCGAAGAGTGAAAAAATTTAGTATTTCTATCTTCTTCTTTGAGCCAACTGTTTCGCGCCTTTTGCTTCTAAAAAATTTCCTCCATGAGCTCCAAGCGACAAAAGTTAACTATCATGGCAGGCAGAAGTTTAACAAAGCTTAGAATTATAGTTAAATCTTATAGAAGAGGTGAATAAGACCACTTAAAAATTATGTATTAGAAAACAATTAATGCTTAGGCCTCCATGCTAAGTAGGTCAAAGTAAATAAACTACAAATTATTCAACTAATTGAACAACTAGTCTATGTGAGAGATGTGAAAATATCAATTGTGTGTGTACTCAATCAAGTGTGTTTAATTGTGAAAATACCAGTTGTATGTGCACTCAAGCAACTAATGCATACATATGAATTAAACAAATCCAACATAAGCATAATTAATTTACGAACATCAACAATCACAAACATAACGATGTATAATGGTTTCACTAATCACCTACTCCACTCTTGGAGGATGTGCTCTCCTTGAGTATACTGGATTTGACTATCTTATAAGTTTTCAAGACGTTCACCCCTAACCTTTATAAGAGTGCACTCTCGTCGGAAGGTCACTCGAAAACTTCAAATATTTTCTATACGCTAACCAATAATGTAATACCCCAACTTTTCAGGACCCGAGTACACAACCCGTTTCCCAAAAACTCGAGTGTTAACTTATAGAGAACCAAATTCTATACCCCTTTTTTTCTTCATCAGAGTTAACAGATAAGCACAGAATGGACAAATCAACATAAGGAAAAATTGCAATTACATTTAGATATACAAAAGTTTGCCCCTAATGACTTTAAAAAAAAAAAAAACAAAAACAAAAAGGGGCAGGACCCTACTCAACGGGCCTCCCCACTCCATTACTCTTCAGAGAGGACTACATTCGGGCAGGACCGCTCACCAAAAAAGGCAGCCCGCCTATCGTAAACTATACAAGAGAGAAAGAACCCCTCCAAAAGGAAAAAGCAACAAAGAAACGAAAGAAAGACACAAAGAAGAACAATTAGGGGTCAGCCTAAACCAGCCGAACTGACCCCAGACCGGCCTTGTCGAGACACACCAGGCCCCTGATCCGGGCAGGAAGATCCCTTAAACGATGACAGACAATGGAAGATTGATCCTCGCTTGCCATCTGGGCTAAGTCGTTGGCTGGGTCGTTGCCTTCTCTACAAATGAGGTGGATGGACATATTCCCTCTATTCATGAGGACCTTGATTCTACTAACCCAGTAAGCATGCTTCCACCTCGGCGTCGCTTTCCCTGATAAAATATCCACCGTGATTTTGGAGTCAGATTCAATTTCAATATTCAAGAATCCAGAGTTGAGGGATAACGCGAGGCCATCGTGAACTGCTCTCGACTTAGCCATGTTGTTGGATCTCGTCCCATAAGACGCCCAAAAACCCACGAGGAAATCGCCGGTAGCGCTTCTTACTAATCCCCCGCCCCCTAAAGGGCCTGGGTTGCCTTTCGCGGACCCATATACATTGAGCTTCACCCGGATCCCCTTGGGCCTGATCCATTTGATTACTTCCACCCTACGAGTTGGAGGTCCTCCCTGGTTCGCAGCTTGGCTAGAAATACCCTGAATCGGCTGACCAGCAGAAGTCGACCTCTTCAACAGCCATGCACCCCACTAAATGACCCTAATTAGGGCATTAACTCTTACTACAACATGATCAAATCTGGCTCAGTTTCTTGACAGCCAGAGTTCCCAAAGAATGCAGCAAGCAGATAACAGGCGGAGCTGAACAGAGTTCCAACCAGCAGGCGCTGCCGCCCTCCATTGGTTCAGTCTGGCTATAACAGAGAAGCAGGGGAGGATGGGAATGTTGTACAGACGACTGAAGTGTGCCCAAACTGTCACCACCAATTCACTTTGGAGGAAAAGGTGGACGATCGACTCAACGGTTAGGCTGGACTGGGAAGTCTTTATGCAGCACTGGTATCTATAAGCTAGGTACACACCCTTCTACTGGTTAGGAGAGTCGACAGGAATAGCTCCCTGCAGGAGTTTCCAAATGAAGTTTGCAATTTTTGGAGGCCATTTCTGCTGCCCTGTTTAGAAAAACGAGGGTCCGTCCCCCACACACTGCCTATTAAACTCCCACGCTACTTTGATGGATAGCTTACCGGAGGGGGATGAGGGCCAGATGCACCTATCAGGACCTTCAGAAATGGCGAAACCCCCTTGGAAAGTCAGGTTGATATCTTGTTGCGAGAGGAAGGAGAAGACTGACGAGGGAGGCTGCGGACCATCTAGGCCAAGGAAATCATGAATTTTAAGGTCAAGGAGAGAAATTGACATCGGCCTGATTGTTCGCGGCAGCAAAGGACCAAGATCGAACCAATTTACCATCTAGAGATTTTGTTTCCCCCTCTCCAACTAGCAACAGACTTTGCTCCTCCACCTTAGGGAAAAACGAGTAGATCTTCTTCCACAACTGTGAGGCGAACGCTAACATGGAGACCCCACTCCCTGACTGGAGGTTAGCTCTGTACTTGGATTTCATTAGGCTGGCTCACGGCCCCATCTCTTCCCCGTACTTCACTTCCCAAGCCATCTTCATCCTCGTCACTTTGACCACCTCTTTAAGTTTCCTAATACCCTTACCACCCTCCTCAATGGGGATAAAAATTTTGCTCCAAGCGATCCATGGTAGCTTCTGTTTACCTTCCGACCACCCCCAGAAAAAGCTAGCGAAACATCTTTCCATGGACACAAGAGTTTGAGCCGGAAACACTGTCGCGGCCAAGACGTGGAGAGGAAGGCAACTCAACACGTGCCTTATGAGGGTTGATCACCTGGCCTAGGAAAGGTGCCTTGCTTTCTAACCGTTGATTCTGGCATAGACTTTGTCCAGGAGAAAGCCGAAATCAGCCACACGAGCTCTGCCACGACTGAAAGGAACTCCTAAGTATGCGAAACCCCCATTCGACATCCCAATTTCTAGGGTCCGTTCAATGCTCCTGATCCTGCTCTCCGATAGTTTGTTAGAGCAAACGAAACTGCTCTTTTCGCGGTTGATTTTTTGGCCCAAGACTAGCTGGAATTGCTCCAGGAAAGACTTAACTGCAAGGAGAGAGGACTTTCTCCCATTCAGGAAAAGCAGGGTGTCATCCTCGAAGAGCAGGTGGGATGCAAGGGAATAGTTCGCTCTCAGCTGGAACAGACTGCACCACCCTCTCTACATGAAGGTCTTGAAGCTCCTAGAGAAAGCATTCGCTACCAGGACGAAGAGGGAAGGGGAAAGAGGGTCTCTGAACTTAAAGAAACCAGAGCTTCCCCATTAATTAAAACTGAGAACCAATTGGACGCCCAACAATTCTCTAAGACGTCGATACATCTTTCACTGAACCTAAACTTACCCAACACCTTTTTCAAGAAATCCTAGCACACTCTGTCATAGGCCTTCTCAAGGTCAAGCTTAAGGATGATATTGCCTCCCTGCACTTTCTGATTCAGGTCCCTGGAAACCTCTTGCGCAAATGCTATGTTCCCCGTGATGGCCCTGCCCGAACAAACGCTCCTTGCTCCACCGAAATCAATTTAGGGAGAAGACTAGCGAGGCGGGAGGCGAGCACCTTGGCAAGGATCTTGTAAATCATATTACAAAGGCTGATGGGGCGATAGTCCCTAAGAGAAATAGCCGAAGGAGATTTAGGAATAAGGCAAATTAAAGAAGTGGTGAAACCATGTGGGAGCTGGCTGCCCTTAAGAAAACTCTGCGTTGCATTCAGGATATCATGACCCACAATCAACCAGCATTGGGAGAAAAACGTAGCTGAGAACCCGTCAGGCCCTGCTGCGCCGTCTTTGGGTATGGAGGACACCGCCTCCTTGAGTTCTTCCAGGGAGATCGGCCCCAAAAGCCCCTCATTATTGGACTCGGAAACCAGCGTGGGAATGACATCCGTGAAGGAGGCTGACCCTGCATCGGCTTCCTTTTGGAAAAGCTTGGAGAAAAAGTCCATAACTGTTAGTTTGATTTCCTCCTTATCGGTTATTTCAACCCTTAAATCCAGCTTAATAACACTTATTTCCACTTTCCTCATCCGGGCTGAAGCAGAGGCGTGGAAGAACTTGGTGTTTCTGCCCCCTTCTTCAAGCCAAGAATTGCACGATTTCTGTTTCCAGAACACCTCTTCCATGAGTTCCAACTTGGACAATTTCTGCCTGGCAGCCGCTCCTTCATGTTGAAGATCATCGGAGGGTGAGCTCTGCATTCTGTCTTCAACACCAATCAGCTCCTCCTTGGCTTGTTTAACTTGGGAGAAGATGTTGCCAAAGACCTCTCTGTTCCACACTCTTAAAACTTGCTTCACCCACTTCAATTTCAGATGAACATTTAACAGAGGGAGAGGGGATAGCTGCCCAGCCTAATCCTCTTTAATAACCTGCATAAAACCTTCATGGAAGGTCCACATTCTTAAAAATCTGAAAGGCTAGGGAGAAGATAGAAGATGACCTGGTAAATGGAGGCGCAACGGCGCGTGGTCCGAGTTGGAGCGGTCCAAGTGCTGCACCCTGAATGAAGGGAAAGCCGTCAGCCAATGGTCATTGAAGATTACCCTGTCCAGCCTAGCCCAAATTCTAGCTGACGTCGCCCTATTGTTGCTCCAAGTGAACCTGTTCCCATCAAAACCCTGCATCTATCAGTTCAACATCTTAAAGAGCAGCCATGAATTCCTCTGAGCTTAGCGTATCCAGCCTGGACGAGCCCATCCTTTCAGCCACTGAAAGGACAACGTTGAATTCCCTAGCAACTGCCCACGATCTTTGGTTGAACCTGCTGATTGTTGCTAATTCAGGCCACAACGATCTTCTTACAATTTTTGCTACACTTGGGGTAAATAATGGAGAATAGGATGGGATCCCTGCACTTGGGAGTCAGGACTTGAAGAGAAATCATCTGGTTTGAGGTTGAGATGACTTTGCCCCTAATGACTTATACAAACTAATGTCTCTATATTAATCATTACAAGATTTACATACATGAGAAATATAAGAGAAATATGTAAATGAAAGCCACAAGATCACGCAACTTCCTTGACAGGTACAACCACGCTTCTGTTGTGACATCATAACAGCTCCTCATCAGTCTGAACCTGCATATCAGTTAAGCCACTTGTACTACCTGTACGATTGTATATTTGATGGATGAGTGGCGAACTCAGTGTGAGTTCCCCTCAATTAAGATTACACACTACTGCATTAGGTAAACATAGTTATAAAATAAAGTATACAAAACAATACATGATGCAAATTTTATTAGATGCATGGATGCGTAAATGTAGTCATCGCATAGGGGATGCACATCCATGCGAAAGTTGGGCTCGTCACCTATGCAATCATCGACCTAGGAAAAACATCTATTTGGATAGAGGCTAGTCGTCAGCGAAGCATACAAGGTGTGGCGTAACGACTGCCTATCGTACATCATGTACGTTAGCGATAGACACTGGTCTGTGCTATGTATGCATGATTAACCAAACCATTATTAGTCCAGTTACAACTAGCCATTTTAAATAAGCTCAAAAGTCACTACGGGGGCTTGTCACCAGTATAGACCAACAGCTCGGGCATAGGTCCCATACCACCATCCCTGGCTTATGAGGCTACCACCTTAGGATGTTTAATGGAAACCCATCGACTAGTGGCCAATCACGTTAAGTATATGAGGCTTACCATCACATGGTTGTATAGAAATGGTACATTAAGCCACATAAGGCAAATACCAAAACTGAGCCACATAGGGCAAATGTCAAAATTGAGCCACATAGGGCAAATGTCAAAACTAAGCCACACAGGGCAAATGTCAAAACTAAGCCACATAGGGTGAATTTTGAAACTAAGCCACATAGGGTAATTATTAAAACCTTGCGATAAAGACCATCCTTGAAAATCACTTAACACAACAACTCATGGATGGTAGGCCCACACCAATATCCAATTCAAATCGTCATTCAACAACCACTAAGTCGAAGGCCCATCATAATCACAATCAATCAGGTAACATCCCAAGTATGGATGTACATTTATAAGTGAGGGTTTTCTACTAATGTATCAGTTTAAGTTCCATAAGCAAACCACAAGTAATCCATAAGTACGAGAAAATATGCAGGATAATTATTAAGCATGTTATCTAGCATATCAATTTCAACAATTAGCACATGTACTCACAAGGCAAGATAACAATTAACAATTCAAAGTTAAAATAAAACTATCACTTTTTTTTAAGAAATCCTGATTCATATATATCATTCTGAACAGTAACCTACATTTCGGGTCTTCCCAGGAGGAAAAGGACCTGACGAAGTCCTAATGTAACAAAAAAATTGGGCCAAACAAATCCCACAATCCACAAAACTCGGAAAAACAGAATAAGAAAAAAACTAAGGAAAAACCTCTCACCTACTGAAAGGAGAGTTGGAAAGCCACTTCCTCTCTCTGATAAAACTTAGCCCTACCCTGTCTAAGACAAGGAGCCCACACACCTGTTGGGGAAGCTCGACCTAAGAACTACTACAAAACTGAGATTGGGACGAACTCCCCTCGCGGGCTAGCGCATCAGCCGAAGCATTCCCTTCCCTAAAAATGTGCTAAAAAACTATCTGCCCTTTTTGGGGGAGCTAGTTTGTTCTAGCCGTCCAACCTCTCCATTTCCAATCCAGGATTAAGTTCTCTTTAACCACCTTGACCACCGACTCTGAATCTGATTCTACCACCACTTTACAAAAACCTTTTTCTATACACATAGCTAGCCCATCGTAGGCTGCTCTAACCTCAGCCCCAATGTTAGACATCACCCCATATCCTACAGAGAAAGCAAAAATGAGTTCACCTTTATCATTCCTACAGACTCCGCCACCCCCTGCCAGACCCGGGTTTCCTCTAGACGATCCGTCAATGTTAACTTTGACCCATCCCACAGGGGATCTATACCATTTAGCTATAGATTGGCTCCCATTCCTGACTCCGACCGAACCTACAGGTAGTTGCGGGTAAACGTTTAAAAGCATACCTGTCCTTCTCCCTTCAACGTTGTTTCCCTGTCTGGATAACCGCCAGGCAACACAAGCGATCACTGACCCTGCCGCAAGAGCTTTACTATCGAACACTGCCTTGTTTCTTGCTTTCCACAGTTCCCACCAGATGAAAGCTAGTACTAAAATCATGTTAATATGGTGAGAGTTGCTGGCCATGTATGTCATTCTCAATTGCGAAATTCTGACTTCCGCCGAGGGTGCCTGCATAACGTTGATACGAAAAACCCTCCCAAAAAATTTCCACACCGCTGCAGCTACCTCATCATCCAAAAATATGTGTGACAAGGATTCTATAGTTGGGCCCTCTTTTAAACCTTCTCTAAAGCAAACACACCTTGACGCTAAGTGAATGCCCCTTGATTGAATTGCATTATCTACCAGGAGAGTTGTTGAAGAGTTTCCAAACAAACAATGAAATTTTTTAAGGTAACTGACTGTGCCAAACCCACCTCACCCATTCTTTCCTTGGAGAAAACGGCCTGCTAACTTCCCATGCCGATTTTGCTAGGAAATTTCCAAATGGAGTGAACGGCCACACAGGGGAATCTGGACCCTTTGATGGATAGAATCCCCCTTGAAAAATTACATCTACAACCTGTTGAGGAAGCATTGAGAACACCACTGTTGGAGGGAGAGGTCCTGTCGGACCTAAAATTTGCTTCACCTTGAGCTCTTTGATCTCTTCTGGAATGTCACCCGTCACATAATTTTCCAGAGGACCAAGACTGGTCCAATTTTCTTGCCGACACCTACAGTCCCCCTCTCCTATGCTCCATTGAACCATATCATTTAAAAATGGCAGCAAGTTCCTAATTCCATCATTGATTCCTGAGGTCGAAAAATCCTACATCATATCATACTTTGTAGCCATGAACGCTACCCAAAAACTGGAGTCCCTTTGAAATTTCAAAGTCCAGGCCATCTTTATCTAAAACGCATGCATTACTTCTGATAATTTCCAGATTCCTAGTCCTCCTTCCGAGTTCGGCCTGGTAATGGTTTCTCAACTTCTCCAATGGAGTTTCCTTTTTCTGTCAGCTCACCTCCAGAAAAAGCAAGAGAAACTGCTCTCTAGCTCTTTAAGAATGCGCTTAGGAATAGTAGCAGCTGCCATGGAATGAATAGGGATGCTCCCCAGCACATGCTTGATTAAGATCACTCTTCCGGCTTGAGATAGAAATCTATTTTTCCACTCCCTAATGCGCCCCTCAACCTTGTCTATGAGGGACTAAAAATCTCTTGCTTTCATCCTTCCCATTGCCAGCAGCACCCTCAGATAGCAGAAAACTCCCCCGACCCTGTTTATCCCTAGCAGGTTAGAGATGGACCTGATCTTGGACGTCGATATCTTATTTGAACATAAGAAGGAGCTCTATCTTCGGTTTATCCTCTGACCAAATGCTTTCTGGTAATCAACCAATACCTCCATTGTTTTGCAAAGTGATGTAATACTCCCATTATCACTTATGCTAATGGGAAAGATGGAAAGCTTAAGGGAAAGAATCATCACCTGACGTATAGGATGACCTATTGGTGTTGCTAGGAAGCGCGTTCCCTTAAAATCAAATCCTACCATAAATCAAGAATTGGTACGATTAGATCCAAGCTCTACAAACTACCTAGAGTTTAAGATCATAGCCTAGGGTTTTAATTATTTTATCTTTAAGGTTTTAGTATAGACTTAGGGTTTTCGTTTTAAGGTTTAGTCTTAAGTTTATATTCTAGGATTTGGACTCTACTTGGTGTATTAGTTAAAACTAAATCTTAATAATTACAAGAATACTATTAGCGTTAGTGTTATAACTTATGTTAGCTAATATGTTAATAATGATAGCTCGTAAGTTCGTATTTAAATATACCGACATTAAATTTTACACTTAGATCTGAACCCTATTTTTGTGTGGCCATTAACGATATTATTAAAGGGAATAATGAATGAATAAACATAATCAAATATATTGGTTATAAATTTTTAGGAATTTTAACAATGGCTACTACCATGTTAAATTATCTAATAACAACCCATGATGAATAATAGTGCTAATAATTCCAAACAATTATCAATATTAGCAATATTCCTAATATTAGCTAGCACAACACTAATAATCATTTTGGTGAAATAAATAGTTTGATTTATCGTCAATATTAATATTTTAAGAACGACAAAATAAAATACTAATATTTTAATAATGATAATTCTAGTATGTATTAACCATTATCCGTATGGATCATTTGCCAATGATTAGTTATATCTAAATTTAATAATCCTAAAAATGATAATTGAAATAATTTCAATCTAGAAAGAAAATACGGGCTCACCTTAAGATGTGGTCTATTGAGCATGACCCGAACTCAACTAGACTCGATCCCAACCCACTTGACTCAGCCACCCCATCTATTCTCTCTCCCATCTCCCATTCCTCCCTTCTCTTCTTTCTCTCACTTTCTTCTTTACTCAGGCCCAAGCACCAGCAGGGTTGCTGGACCAAACACCCACAAGAAACTGCACAATGGTTCGCATTCAACTCTGCGTATGGCCCACTAGATAACCAGATTGGCCTGGTTTACAGATCGTCGGATCTACAAAGTCGAGCCCCCCTGTTGAGCAGATTAACCTCACATACAGGGACCACGTTGGCAAATGCAAGCCACTAGGTCCACTGGTTTCATTTGGCTAATGCAATACATAAAGAAAACCTGCTCTGTTCTTGCCAGGAATCAAACACCACCCAGCAGATAAAGACTCCTAGTCTTCTATGAACTTCCAGACATGATTCTTTCATAGCTTGATGAAACCAGTTCCATGTTGAGTTCATTTAACAATGTGATTTGTCATCAACAAGGAATCTATGCTCAATCCCATTTACCTCAGTGTAGTTACAGCCAGGAACTGTCACCACTCTCTCCTCCACTCTTTTTCTTTCTCTTTCTTAAGCATGTCTAATGGTCCAATAGGGCCCAGACAAGGCTTGGACTCGGACCGAGCCAGTGCAGCTCGGTTTGGGACCCGACTCGGTTCGGACTGGTGCATCAATGCACCGACTCTCCCATTTCTCTTCCTCTCTCCTCTTTGCCTTTTCTTTTCTTCTCTTCCCATCCCTCTCCCTTCTTTCTCATTTTCTCACCACAGTGAGATCGCTGGGCCAAAACCCGGACCGCAACTCGCACCAGCGAGTAAAGTTGAAGTGGTGCAACGGCCTCCTCTTCCCTCTCTACTCTATTTTCTTCTTCCTTTCTACTGTTGCTTCCAGAAATGCTTGGATTGAGTCGTCCCGACTCGAGCTAGTGCAGCAGGAGGTCGAACAGCAACCCCCAACTCTGTGCGGCCCGGTGCAGCTCGAACGGCGAAGGAGGTTGGACGATCATGGCGGATTGCTATCAGGTGGGATTTTCTCAAAAGCGAGGCTGGTGGATATCTTGGATCGGCTTCTGGAAGCTTGCAGGAGCAAAAGAATGGAGCTCCTTTGATGCTTTCATAGTGGGTTCGAACTTGGGAAGGAACGACCATTTTTCTTCCTTCTTTGTCTTTTTCTTTTTCTTTTATTCACCCAGCTGAAAATCTGCTGGTATTGGATGGCTGAGATCTTATAACAGGGAGTGCTGAGATTGCATAGATCTCCCTCACTCGGATTGCTGAGCTGGAAGAAAAATAGAATTTTCTGTTTTTGGAAAAATGGCAGCGCAAACCGCCTTCTTGCGTAAGTATTTGTGAGCACGTGTGCGCACTTCATCGGGTGGACCAACCATAGTTTTAGTCATCCGTGGAAACTCTATCAGATGGACGGTTTGGATCCTCTAACTGGGATGAGATGGTGGGCCGCATCTGGATCGTACGGGGGAGGAAAAACACAATCAAGCCGTGTTTTGAACGGCAGCAGGTGAGAGACGTTTTCCTTTTCTGAAAACGTCGGAGAAAATGACCACTGTAGACAAAACCTTTTACCCAGCGGTTTCTATGAAAGAATACAAACTTTAGTTACCAATCTGGACTAGCACGTGCGGACAGCGACTTTGAGGACGAAACTACCCCTCCTTTTCGCTGCGAAGACGAGCGCTGACGCTCCTCCAACTTAGAGTTGTACGAACGGCTTAAAAGAGATCAAAGTTACATGGCCCCACAGCTATATATTTATTATATCCACAACGTTCATCCATATTTCAAGATGAGCATTATCCGAAAAAAAAAAAAATCATATCCAAAGATCAACTGGACCACACCACAAAGAGCAGCGGGGAAATTGATTTTCACCGTTAAAAATTTTGTAGGGTCCACCATAACATTTATTTTCCATCCAATCTATTCATAAGGTCACAAAGGCCAGGATGAAGAGGAAAAACAAGTTTCATAATGATCCAAAACTTCTGTGACCCCTAAAAGGGTTTCAATGGTAGACGTTCAATCATCCACAGCCTTTAACAGCGTTGTCCACTTGATAGCTAGATCTGTCTTATTTTTCGTCTCAAACCTTAATATGAGTTCGCCAAAAATATGGACGGTTTGGATATAACACATACCTCATAATAGGACCAACAAAAAGCGGTGGGATTACAACAGCAAAAACTTACTAAAAAAAAAAACCGTCGACAAAAATGGTCCAGAACTGTCCAGTGAGTTTTCCTCAAAAATCCTACAATTGTCGATATATCTACAGTCCGTCAATATGTTGAAAAAGGCAATTTACCTTTAGCTACGGATTATAACCGTAGCCATAACTGTACTCAATGCCACTCTATGAAATTTTTTTTTTATTTCAATTTTTTTTTTTTTTACATGGAGAAATTTATTCTACCTACAATTTTCTTTAATACATATTTATATAAATAGGTATATATAAGCATATAAAAATTTTTTTCCCTCTTTTTTTCATTTATTTCTTTAATCATTTAACAAGAATATCTCCTAAACCAAAATTAGTTACTTGACGTTTGATATATGATTTTGGGGTGGGAGAAGCTACTTTAGCCAACTAACCTTGCTATTTTCCAAGATTCCATCAGGTTGATGGTAAAAAATCCATTTCATTCAATCCATGATCATTCGGTAAACCTTTAACAATGAGTGTGGTCCACTTGATAGCTAAAAATGTCTTACTTTTCCACTTCCTTGATGCATCTTTCTCTCCTCTTTAATGCTTAACCTATCATACAATTCATGATCTGAGTTTATACCTCCCACATATAATTATTATATATTACCTATCTTGATAGAATAGAATAGTGGAAAATGATTCATTTAGTCGGATCCCAATTAGTTGGGATAAGGCTTAGGTCAATTCTAGCCTCCCTTGCTCAATTTCTAGTCTCCCTTGCTCAATTCCTAGGTTCCTCGCTCAATTCCTAGGTTTTCTCGCTTAATTTTTAGGTTGCCTCCTTTGAATTTCTTAGCTCAATTCCAAGGCTGTCTCGCTCAATTCATAAGTTCTCGGATCATTGAATTTCAGCTTCCTCGCTCAATTTCTAGCTTCCTCGCTCAATTAGTAGGTTGCTTCATTTGAATTTTACGTTGCCTCACTCATGCTAGGTTGCCTCGCTCAATTCCTGGTTCCTTCGCTCAATTTATATATTGTCTGAATTTCTATCTCAGCAGTTTGTAGCTTTCCTCGCTCAAATCTAGGTTGCCTCACCGAATTTTTAAGTTCTCTCGCTCAATTCTAGCTTCCTCGTGAATTTCTAACTTCCTCGGTCGATTCCTAGGTTGTCTCGCTCAAATCCTAGGTTTCCTTTTGAATTTCTAAAGGTTCCTCGCTCAATTTCTAGCTTCCTCGCTCAAACTAGGTTGTCGAATTTCTAGGTTTCCTCGCTTTATTTCTAGCTTCCTCACTTGAATTTCTACGTTTCCTCGCTCATTTCCTAGGTTCCTCGCTCAATTCCTACGTTGCCTCACTCAAATCCTAAGTTACCTCGCTCAATTTCTAGGTTCCTCACACAATTTGAGCTTCCTTGCTCAAATTCGAGGTTGCCTCGCTGAATTTCTAGGTTCCCTCGCTCAATTTCTAGCTTCACTCGCTCAATTTCTATCTTCCCTCGCTCAATTTCTAGGTTCCCTCACACAATTTGTAGCTTCCCTCGCTCAAATTCGAGGTTGCCTCGTTCAATTTCTAGCTTCACTCGCCCAATTTCTATCTTCCCTCGCTCAATTCCTAGGTTACCTCGCTGAATTCCTACGTTCCCTCGCCCAAATCCTAGGTTGCCTCGCTCAATTCCTACCTTCCCTCGCTCAATTCCTACGTTGCCTCGCTCGATTTCTAGGTTCCTCGCTCAATTTCTAGTTTTCTATGCTTAATGCTCAATTTCTAGATCAATTTCTAGCTTCCCTCGCTCAAATCCTAGGTTGTCTCGCTGAATTTCTAGGTTCCCTCGCTTAATTTCTAGCTTCCCTCGCTTAATTCCTAGGATTCCTTGTTGAATTTCTACGTTACCTTGTTCATTTTCTAGGTTCCCTCACTCAATTCCTAGGTTGCCTCACTCAATTCCTAGGTTGCCTCGCACAATTTGTAGCTTCCCTCGCTCAAATCCTATGTTGCCTCGCTGAATTTCTAAGTTCCCTCGTCAAATTCAGCTTCCTCGCTCAATTTCTAACTTCCTCGCTCAATTCCTAGGTTGATCAAATCCTAGCTTTCCTCGCTGAATTTCTACCTTGCCTCACTCAATTTCTAGGTTCCTTCGCTCAATTTCTAGCTTCCCTCGCTCAAATCCTAGGTTGTCTTGCTGAATTTGTAGGTTCCCTCGCTTAATTTCTAACTTCACTCGCTTAATTCCTAAGATTCCTCGCTGAATTTCTACATTGCCTCGTCCATTTTCTAGGTTCCCTCGCTCAATTCCTACGTTGCCTCGCTCAAATCCTAGGTTGCCTCGCTCAATTTCTAGGTTCCTACGCACAATTTGTAGCTTCCTCGCTCAAATCCTCTGTTCCTCATTTGAATTTCTAAGTTCCTCGTCAAATTCTAGCTTCCTCATTAAATTTCTAACTTCCCTCAGCTCAATTCCTAGGTTGCCTCGCTCAAATCCTTGGTTTCCTCTGAATTTTTACCTTGCCTCACTCAATTTCTAGGTTCCTCGCTCAATTTCTAGCTTCCTCGCTCAAATCCTAGGTTGTCTCATTGAATTTGTAGGTTCCTCGCTTAATTTCTAGCTTCCTGCAATTCCGAGGATTCCTCATTTTTACGTTGCCTCGTTCATTTTCACTTGCTCGATTCCTACGTTGCCTCACTCAAATAGGTTGCCTCGCTCAATTTCTAGATTCCCTCGCACAAATTGTAGCTTCCTCGCTTAAATCCTAGTTGATGGTGAATTTCTAGGTTCCTCGCTCAAAAGCTTCCCTCGCTCAATTTCTAACTTCCTCGCTCAATTCCTGGGTTGCCTAGCTCAAATCGTAAGTTCCTCGCTCATTTTCTACGTTGCCTCGCTCAATTTCTAGCTTACCTCGCTCAATTTCTAGATTCCCGAATGAACTCCTACCTTGCCTCTCTCAATTTCTAGGAAACAATTCTACCTTGCCTCACTCAATTTTCAATTTGCCTACTCAATTTCATATTTGTCCCGCTCAATTTCTAGTTTGACCGCGAAGTGGTTGAAATTGACATCGAAGTGAATGAAATGTATTTTTAACCATCGACCTGATGGAATCTTGGAAAATAACTAGGTTGGTTGGCTAAAGTAGCTTCTCTTATCCCAAAATCATATGTGGTACATCAAGTAACTAATTTTGGTTTAGAAAATATTCTTGTTAAATGATTAAAGAAATAAATGAAAAAAAAAAGAGAGAAAAAAATTTTATATGCTTATATATACCTATTTATATAAATATGTATTAAAGAAAATTGTAGGTAGAATAAATTTCTCCATGTAAAAAATAAAAAAATAATAATAAAAATAAATAATTTCATACCAAGGATTCTACGATTATGGTTACGGTTATAATCCGTAATAAAGGTAAAACACCTTTTTCGATATATCGACAGACCGTCGATATATCGAAAATTGTAAGATTTTTGAGGAAAACTCACCCTTGGAAAGAAGGACCATTTTCGATATAGTGTGTCGTCGATTTTTTTTTTTTTTTTTTTTTTGTTGTAATCCCATCGCTTTTTGTGGGTCCTATTATGAGGTATGTGTTATATCCAAACCGTCCATCTATTTGGCGAGCTATATTCAGAGCTTGAGACTAAAAATAAGATAGATCTAACTATCAAGTAGACCACCTTTGTAAAAGGCAATGGGGAATTTATTGAAACCCTTTTAGGGGTTATAGAAGTTTTGGATCATTATGAAATTTGTTTTTCTTCTTCATCCAGGTCTTTGTGACCTATGAATGAACATAGACGGAGGATTTCTCACAAACATCACAAGGCCCCCAAAAAGTTTTTAATGGTTGACGCTCATTCAACATCTTTGTTTCTGTAATGTGGTACACTTGAGATTTGCATATACCTCATTTTTGGTCGTATACCATAAAATGATATGGAAAAATATATGGACGGCATGGATGAATAGCATACATCGTGGTGGGGCCCTGAGACCACCGACCATCCGCCATTGGTGGTTAGTACCCAATCCGTTTCACGTGAAAGGAGGGGTAGTTTCGTCCTCAAAGTCGCTGTCTGCACGCGATAGTCTAGATTGGTAACTAAAGTTTGTATTCTTTCATAGAAACCGCTGGGTAAAAGGTTTTGTCTACAGTGGTCATTTTCTCAAAACGTCGGGTTAGCGCTGGTTGACCGTTCTAGCAAGTTTGGTGCATAGTCACGTTGGTGCACACCCACTGTAAATGTGGGCCCCAGACTAATGATTTGTGAAATCCAACCTGATCACAAGGAGCGGGGGTTCAATTAGGGCCTCTGTCCAAAGATCGGGAAGAATCAAAACTTCGGTGGGCCATACCAAACGATTAGAGGGTCCAGTTATGGATCTACCTTGATCTAAGGGTCGGATCATTTTGGAGTCGAACTTCAACGGTTAAAAGGGTCCTAGGAATTTGTCTGAGTGATCAGGATGCTTCTATGGTCCACTATGGATGGTCAAATGGCCAAGCTTGTGATTAAATAGGCTCACAATCTAAACCGTTAGATGATCTCGAGATTCAATGGACGGTTTTAAGGTCCTACGGCTAACTTGTTTTAAATCGTCGATTAATGGCCTTGGATCGGCTCACGTAACTAATTACTCGATGATATTGGGTCCTAAAAGTCATTACACAAAGTCTAATACTAAGCCTTGAGTTGAATAGTCAATCCAACCCATTTGAGTGGGGACTTCACCTAACCAGACATCATGGACTACTAGATTGTGGATTAGGTGATCTGGATTAGCCTTCAACGTGCTTAAATGTTAGTGGGAGTTCACTAACGATCACATGATTAACTATCATGACATTCCATGGTCTACAGTGGATGACTAAGTGGTCGATCTTACGATTGAACATATGTGCAATCTAAAGCAAATGATTAATCTCGATGCTGATGGGCATGATTGGCCTTATTTCATGGTCATGATGAAGGTCGTTCATGTTGATTTAGGGCCAAGCTCGATCTGAGATGTTTCACGTGCAATGTTGCACACTTTAATTGCATGTTGAATAATCATTGATGGTACAATGCCACAACGAGAAGTCAAGGGTCGATCAATGGTAGGATGATCTCGAATGGGCTGGTTACGATGAATGAATCGTAGCAATCGAGCAGTGTACCAATGATCGAGCAGTGTACCAACGATCATGTGTCCACACATGTGCTTATGTAAATTTTGATTTAAATGGTAACACCCGAGTTCTGAAAGTACGAGGTGTTATAAATTACCCCCCTTAAAGAGAATTTCATCCCCGAAATTCTGCACTTCCTCTATGAATGTGACCCACAGTCGATCTTAGGGTGTCCGTGTGCACCCGTTGGTCCTCCATACTATTTTATATATATATATATATATATATATATATATATATATATATATAT
Organism: Magnolia changhungtana; assembly: GCA_030180095.1. Lineage (NCBI taxonomy): Eukaryota > Viridiplantae > Streptophyta > Magnoliopsida > Magnoliales > Magnoliaceae > Magnolia > Magnolia changhungtana. The sequence continues at coordinate 61,737 of JASAUF010000186.1, forward strand.
ATATATATATATATATATATATATATATATGCAAGCGCTCATGTCTTACTACTAGGATAAGGGCCATTAATTACCATCTACCCCCCTTAAAGAAGGTTTTATCTTCAGGATTTGTTATCGCTCATCCTAGTTATTTTTGTTACCAGTAGGAGGTTTATCCTAGTGGAGTACACTGTTTCATTTACGTCTAAGTGTGAAATCGCAACGGGCTATAATTAAAATTACCACAATCCTCTATGGTCTAGCAGATCAAGCGATGCATATGGATTTTACTAAAGGTCAGAAACTATTCCAGTATCAACTAAATCTAGGGAATTATTCTAATGCCTATCAACGGAATTTATTTTAAGATTTACTAAAATTCTAAGCTCGCTTAGGTGGCTAATAATGTTATTTCATCTTTCTTTTTATGTTTTCCTTTACTTAGGATGATAGTTCCCCGCCGTCTAAAGTACGATACAAAATTTTTAGTGCTCGAACTGTCACGGGTAGATGGTTGTAGTGGGTTCAAGCTTAATACCTTGATCATCTGCCTGCAAAACAGAGGATTTCTGTATCTATTCATAATCCTGTTAAATCTCGACCTTTTACTTGATCAGAGCATTAAGATCGTTGAGATTTTGCTAGGACTTAGAACTTAAGATAAACTGCGTAAGTGCTAAGACATGGTTCCATCAATTCGTGATCCCGACTATTTTAGACTCCTATGGAATATCTGGTAATCCTCTAATTTTATTATTATTATTATTATTTTTATGAGAGTACCCAAAATTTATGTGAATGGACGTTAACGACCTTCACACTTCCAATGCGCACTCTAGTCACCTAATGCGCTACTTAAAAATTCCAAGATCAAGAATTTCTACGTGAAATCCGAGTTTAAAATTTTGTTAAATTTACCTGGGACTTTAAATCTAGCCTCAATATGCTCGGCCTAAGGTTGAAATCTTACCCAAAAATTATACAACTCTTCCTCTAATTATTTTACGTGTTAGAACTCGTGAGAAATATTATTTTTAGGCAAAGAGATGTATTAGGAAATTCAAATTTCAATTTCTTGGAAGGATTCCTTAGGTTTAGGAAGTGCGCATGGTTAATCTAATGCGTCGAATATGGTGGGTAAGAAAAATTCCTACAATCCTGAGCTCGTTACATTGGTTGAACGTTACAACGATATTATTTCTAACTAAGAAAATTTTGGGAAAGTTCACGTCATGAACCTCTAAGGATTATTCATTGAGAGTCAAGTTCAATGAATGTTCTCATTCGATTCCAAATACATCATAGTGGGTATGCACATAGTTAATTTCTAAGTTCAAACAACCATGTTGTAGTTTATAAGGGAACTAAAGTTCTTGTTTCTAAGTTCGAACGATTGTTTTGTCAATTTTCATGGGAACCAAAGTTCTTATCCCTGAGTTCAAATGACTCATCCTAAGAATGTCAAAGGGCTAAGGTTTTAGATATCTATGTTCTCAAGTTTTTCTTAACGCTAAGGGAATTCCATATAAGTCTAAGGTCTAAGAGTCTATCTTAAAAGTTTCAAGGGAACCTACGGTTGAGGTATCTCTGTTCTCAATTTCTCATGACTACAAAGGAAGTTCACATCAATTCAAAGGACTACCTTAACAATTTATGGGGGAGCCTAAGTTTGGATTTCTACGTTCTCAACCATTCTTCTAAGTCTAGGGAAAATTCACCTATGTTCAAATTTCTAATTTCCAAGATCCTAACTTGAGACATTTAAAGTTTGTATAAGATCATTTTCCAAGGCCTAGTTTGTCTAAACTATGCTCTGATACCAACTGTAACGCACCGACTTTTTAGGACCCGAGTACACGACCCGTTTCCCAAAAACCCGAGTGTTAACTTATAGAGAACCAAATTCCATACCACTTTTTTTCTTCATCAGAGTTAACAGATAAGCGTAAAATGGACAAATCAACATAAGGAAAAATTGTAATTACATTTAGAATATATAAAAGTTTGCCCCTAATGACTTATACAAACCAATGTCTCTACATTAACAAGTACAAGATTTACATACATGAGAAATATAAGAGAAATATATAAACGAAAGCCGCAAGATCGCGCAGCTTCCTTGACAGGTACAACCACACTTCTGCTGCGCCATCATAACTGCTCCTCATCAGTCTGAACCTGCATATCAGTTAAGCCACTTGTACTACTTGTACGGTTGTATATTTGATGGATGAGTGGCCAACTCAGTGTGATTTCCCCTCAAAATTACACACTACCACATTAGGTAAGCATATTTATAAAACAAAACATACAAAATAATACATAATGCAGGTCTTATTAGATGTATGGATGAGTGAATGCAGTCATCGCCCCGGGGATGCACATCTGTGCGGAAGTTGGGCTCATCATCTATGCAATCATCGACCTAGAAAAAACGTCTAGTCAGACAGATGCTAGTCGTCAGTGAAGCATACTAAGTGCGGGGTAACGACTGCCTATCGTACATCACATACGTTAGCGATAAACGTTGGTCTGTGCCATGTATGCATGATTAACTAAACCATTATTAGTTCAGTTACAACCAACCATTTTAAATAAGCTCAAAGGTCACTATGGGAGCTCATCACCAGCGTAGGCCGACACCTCGTGCATAGGTCTCATACCACCATCCCTGGCTCATGAGACTACTAACTTAGGATGTTTAATGGAAACCCGTCGACTAGTGGCCAATCACGTTAAGTATATGTGGCTTACAATCGCATGGTTGTATAGAAACAGTACATTGAGCCACATAGGGCAAATACCAAAACCGAGCCACATAGGAAAAATGTCAAAACTGGGCCACATAGGGCAAATGTCAAAACTGAGCCACACAGGGTAAATTTCAAAACTAAGCCACATTGGGCGAATTTTGAAACTAAGCCACAAAGGAAGATTATTAAAACCATGCGATAAAGACCATCCTTGAAAACCACTTAACACAACAACTCATGGATGGTAGGTCCACACCAATATTCAATTCAAACTGCCATTCAACAACCACTAAGTTGAAGGCCCATCATAATCATAATCAATCAGGTTACATCCCAAGTATGGGTGTACATTTATAAGTGGGGGTTTTCTACTGATGTACCAGTTTAAGTTCCATAAGCAAAGCAGCAGTAATCCACAAGTATGAGAAAATAAGCAGCAGAATTATTAAGGATGTCATCTAGCATATCAATTTCAACAATTAGCACATGTACTCACAAGGCAAGATATCAATTATAACAATTCAAAGTTAAAATAAAACTATCACTTATGCTAATGGAAAATATGGAAAGCTCAAGGGGAAGAATCATCACCTGACGCATAGGATCACTTCCTGGTGTTGCTAGGAACCATGTTCCCTTAAAATCAAATCTTACCATAAATCAAGAACTGGTATGATTAGATCCAAGTCTTAGAAACTACCTAGGGTTTAAGATCATAGCCTAGGGTTTAAATTATTTTATCTTTAGGGTTTTAGCGTAGACTTAGGGTTTTCATCTTAAGGTTTAGTCTTAAGTTTATATTATAGGATTTGGACTCTACTTGGTGTATTAGTTAAAACTAAATCTTAATAGTTACAAGAATACTATTACTGTTAGTGTTATAACTTATGTTAGCTAATATGTTAATAGTGATAGCTCATAAGTTCGTATTTAAATATACCAACATTAAATTTTACACCTAGATCCGAATCCTATTTTTGTGTGGCCATTAACGATATTATTAAAGGGAATAATGAATGAATAAAAAAAATCAAATAGATTAGTTATAAATTTTTTGGAATTTTAACAATGGTTACTACCATGTTAAATTATCTAATAACAACCCATGATGAATAATACTGCTAATAATTCCAAACAATTATCAATATTAGCAATATTCCTAATATTAGCTAGCACAACACTAATAATCATTTTGGTGAAATAAATAGTATGCACTATCGTCAATATTAATATTTTAAGAACAAAAAAATAAAATACTAATATTTTAATAATGATAATTCGTATATGTATTAACCATTATTCGTATGGATCATTTGCCAATGGTTAGTTATATCTAAATTTAATAATCCTTAAAATGATAATTGAAATAATTTCAATCTAGAAAGAAAATGCAAGTTCACCTTAAGATGCGGTCTATTGAGCGTGACCCAAAGTCAACTGGACTCGGTCCCAACCGCCTTGATTCAGCCGCCCCATTTATTCTCTCTCCCATCTCCCTTTCCTTCCTTCTCTTCTTTCTCTCACTTTCTTCTTTACTCAGGCCCAAGCACCAGCAGGGACCAAACACCCATAAGAAACTGCACAATGGTTCACATTCAACTCTACGTATGCCCCACAAAATAACCAGATTGGCCTGGTTTACAGACCGTCGGATCTACAAAGTCAAGCCCCTCTATTGAGCAGCTTAACCTCACATACATGGACCACTTGGCAAATGCAAGCCACCAGGTCCGTTGGTTTCATTTGGCTAATGCAATACATAAAGAAAACCTGCTCTGTTCTTGCCAGGAATCGAACACCACCTAGTAGATAAAGACTCCTAGTCTTATATGAACTTCCAGACATGATTCTTGCATAGCTTGATGAAACCAGTTCCATGTTGAGTTCATTAAACAATGTGATTTGTCATCAACAAGGAATCTATGCTCAATCTCATTTACCTCAGTGTAGTTACAGCCAGGAACTGTCACCGCTCTCACCTCCACTCTTTTTCTTTCTCTTTCTTAAGCCTATCTAATGGTCGAACAGGGCCCAAACTCGGCTTGGACTCGGACCGAGCTAGTGCAGCTCGGTCTGGGACCCGACTCAGTTCGGACTAGTGCATCAATGCACCCACTCTCCCATTTCTCTTCCTCTCTCCTCACTCGGATTTTAAGCTGGAAGAAAAACAAAAATTTCTATTTTTGGAAAAATGGCAGCGCAAACAGCCTTCTTGTGTAGGTATTTGTGAGCACGTGTTCGCACTTCATCGGGTGGACCAACCATGGTTTTTGTCAGCCATGAAAACTCTATCAGATGGGCGATTTGGATCCTCCAACCGGGATGAGATGGTGGGCCGCATCTCGATCAAACGGGGGAGGAAAAACACAATCAAGCCATGTTTTGAACGGCAACAGGCGGGAGACGTTTTCCTTTTCTGGAAAATATCGGGTCATCGCTGGTTGATCGTTTCAGCAAGTTTGGTGCATAGTGGGTGCACATTACGTTGGTGCACACCCACCGCAAATGTGGGCCCCACACTAATGATTTGTGAAATCCACCTCAATCATAAGGAGCGGGGTTTAATTAGGGCCTCTGTCCAAAGATCGGGAAGAATCAAAACTTGGGTGGGTCATACTAACCGAATGGAGAGTCTAGTTACAGATCTACCTTGATCTGAGGGTCGAATCATTCTGGAGTCAAACGTCAACGATTAAAAGGGTCCTAGGAATTTGTATGAGTGATCGGGATGCTTCTACGGTCCACTATGGATGCTCCAATGGCCAAGCTTGTGATTAAATAGACTCACGATCTAAACCGTTAGATGATCTCGAGATTCAATGGATGGTTTTAAGGTCCTACGGCTAACTTGTTTTAAATCGTCGATTAAGGGCCTTGGATTAGCTCATGTAACTAATTACTCGATGATATCGGGTCCTAAAAGTCATTACACAAAGTCTAATACTAAACCTTGAGTCGAATAGCCAATCCAACCCATTTGAGTGGGGACTTTGCCTGACCAGACATCATGGACTACTAAATAGTGGATTAGGTGATCTGGATTAGCCTTCAACTGCTTAAATGTTAATGGGAGTTCACTGACGATCACATGATTAACGATCATGACATTCCATGGTCTATAATGGATGACTAAGTGGTTGATCTTGCAATTGAACAGATGTGTAATCTAAGCCAAATGATTAATCTCGATGCTAATTGCATGATTGGCCTTATTTCATGGTTATGATGAAGGTGGTTGTAAGACCTGTATCCTAGACCGTACCGTTCCGTAGACTTCCGCGGTCTTCCAGGTCGAATTCCAGCAACCTTTGACCCTTAACCGGTAATTGCGCGCGACCCTGATTCACATGCCACCAATCCGAATCAATTTAACCTAAGACTAGTACCTTAGCGACCACACCATTGTCGCGGTTCCGATGCCGCGACTCGCGTGTCGATCCAATTCTCTGGACAGGAGATGTGGGCCAGCGTTCGGTGCGAGGAAAATGTCACGCGTACGAATTTCGAGAGAATCTCTACAAAAGGTCACATCAATCATCCATCAATCAATCCCATCAAGGCTCAAGTATACATCACCTTTCAACTATTTCCAAGCAACCCCAAAGTAAAAAAGTCTTTTACAAGCCCATACCTCTCTTACAACATTTGCCACAAAAGTCAAAAAGTTCTTACACCCATCACTCACCACATCCATCACTCCATCACCCATCACTCTCTCTCTCCCTTTGCAAGTCTCTCTCCCTCTCTCTCTTTCCCAAACTCATTCCCAAGCAAGAAAATACCACACGTCCCAAGCTTCTCTAAGCTTTCTCAAGCAACAAGTGTGGCCCACCTTTCCTACCCCCTCGTCTCCCATCTCAACCATCCAAATCTCATCTCCTCCGTTGGAATCAAAGTTAAGGAGCAAAGGAAGCCTAAGGAGCAAGAAGGAACGGTGGGTGATCTTGGATCTCCACTTATTTTCTTACTTTGTGATTTAAGGGCCCACTTGTAGTGGGACCCACCTTGATGTATGCTTATGATCAAGAGGGGCCCAGAGTGGCGGGCTCCCTTCGATATTGCCGATATCTCTATCTCTCTCTTTCTCGTTCCCTTTCTTGTATTATGGACCCCACTATGAAGTATGATCCACGCCGTCCCACCCGTAGGGCCCACCTTGCAGTCCATCCTTGGGTGGACCTAGATATAGGAGAACACAAGCATCAGCTTGATTCAAAAACTTAGGTGGGCCACGTCCTTGTGGGCCCCACCATGATGTTTGTGTATGAACACATCCCAAAATGCCTGGGCCGGGACGCCGGCCGATGACACCTAGATCCATAGCTAACTGGCAGACTGCGTGGAGATACCTCGTTTCAACACGTGAGGTCTCGGCATCCCTATGGTGGTGGCTAACTTTGAGTGTGTGTACTGACTGTGGTGTGAAGCACAACAACATTTTCTTTTTTTAGGTTTTTTAGTGGGTCATGTGTACAGCCTCCACCTTGATGTTTGTTTCAAATCCACGCCGTCCATCCTATTCTTTGGCTCGGTTGAGCCGAAAAATGAGGTCAATCCGATAATCAGGCGGGCCATACCATAGGAAACTGTATTTCCTACTGTTCAAAGCTATTAGGACCCACCTTGCTGTATCTACACACCAAACATGTTGTATATTGGACTCGTTTGGTGTATTTCGAGCCCTAGAATCCATTGGACAGAGTGGATTCTCAGGTAGCGGGCCTTGCATATGATTTTCTGTAGGAAAACAAAAAAAAGGAAAGAAGATACTTGTGTCGATGTCGAAATCACTGACGGACGGGCGGGGCGGGCTCGCACCACCATGCTCCACCGTGGGCCCCACCATGATGTATATGTGTCATCCAACCCGTTCACTAGGTGGGTCCCTCCCTGGAGTGGGCCCCCTCCAAAAACCAGGTTCATCCAACACTCTGGTGGCCCACACAAAAGGAAACCGTATGAATTGAAGGTCTGCATTTGAAACCCTTTTTGGGTCCACAGAAGTTTTGGATCAAGGTGAAATTTATTTTTACCCTTCATATAGGTCCATGTAACCTTATGGACGGTCTGGATTACATATAAACGTAATGGTAGGCCGCACATGGGACCCACAATGATGCAGGTGTTTTAATTCCACCGTCCGCCTAGACGGTGGAGTCCACTGTAATATATGTGTTATCCCCACCGTCCAGGGGACGGTGGGTGGGGTGTGTGCGTGCGCGTGCGTGTGCATGCGTGTGTGTGCGTATGTATACGTGGGGGGTTGTGCATGTGTGTGTATATATATATGTATGTATGTATATATTTTTATATATAATATATATATATATATATATTATATTATATTAGGTAATATACTGGATGGTGGGCTTTCATGGGTCCCACCATGATGCATGAGTTGCATCCAAACCGTCCAACCACCTTAGAAGCTCATTTTTTGTTGGCATGAGCTAAAGAATGAGTTAGATCTATAGTTCAAGTGGACCCCACTTTGATATATGTACGAGGCCAATCTTGGTTTATTTGTGGCCCATCCATTGAGGCCCACCTTGATATGTATGAGGCCCATTCGATGTATTTGTGGCCCGTGGTTCAGGCCCACTTTGATATATAAGGCCCAGGGGTTATGACCTATTGTAATGTACATAAGGCCCATTGATGTGGCTCACTTGATTTATATAAGGCCCCTATGATGCGGCCCATTTAATGTATCCAAGGCCCATGGGTCGAGGCCCAATGGGGTGTCCTTAGGGTCCATTGCAATGTGTGATTTTCCTATGACTTGTGTGTTGATATTAGGCGGGCCATGCCTTGGGAGCAATGTTGGTTTGACGTCCACATTATAAGAATAATGTTGGTTAAATGTCCACATTATGATTCTCCCAAAGGCACATACTTGTAAGCCATCTAGGCTTATCTTTGTTAAGAACAACATTCATCACCGTATAACATGTTTAGTATAGTTCCTGATTCATGATCATACGCACCATGTATGCTTGATATGAGAAGTGTCTAATCAAAGCATAGGCCTTCGGCCAGATTGATTAGGGGCTCCCGGATAGGCGGTGTTGTCTTACATAAGTGCACGATACGCGTAGGATTGTTGCATGACTGGATAGTGTGATTCATGCATTCGCATTGTGTGATATGGTACTGTACGCCCTAGCGACATCAGGGCCGTAGCCTCCACAGGCGTATTGTGGTTGGCAGGATTGATACCGAAAATCTCGTTCTACATGGGGTGTTATAGATATCCCTGGGTGAAAGTCCTTAAACCCTTATAGTACCAAGAGGTTGCTCCAACGTCTATACCGAGTGGGTGCATGAGCGTCGGAGGCCGATTACCAGAAGGTCGCACTTTCCACTGTGTCATGGTCGGTTGGAAGGGGGTATGGCCTTACCCGCTCGAGAGGAGGGGATAATGCTAGGCTGAGTTTGACCAACTCAAGCAATGGGTCCACTATCAATGATCCGAGCCCGATATTGGCAGGCAGGTAGTGAGGTCTCTTCCACTTACCTTATTGTGTGCGATGGGGCGGCAATCTGGTTTATAGTGTACTAGACCCCGATGATATTCCAGAGTTGAGCTGTATTGATATGTAGACATAGATGAGGATTCGCATGCTTGAGTTGCATTCCGCATCGCATGGCCTTGGTATGGCCGACATCATTCATGCCTTGCATCGCATGGCCTTGGTACAGCCGACATCATTCATGCCTTGCATCGCATAGCCTTGGTACGGCTAATGATATTCATAGACTCATTAGCATGTTCTGCATTACTCTGATATTTCATAATTGCATTACTACCGTACGCACACACTTTCACCACCCTCTAAGCTTTCTATAAGCTTATGCACCACCGTTGCGTGCAGGTGACGTTGGGATGCAACAACGCTGAGGCAGGAGCGCAGATTAGATCATTTTGGAGCTTTTGTCTATTATCATTGTATTTTCCTTTATGCTCATTGTATTTGTAAAGTTTTTGCTCATAGTAGAAATGTGATGGAGTTTTTGGTTGTTGTTTGTAGGTTATGCCTTTGGTTATGCTTATTACAAATTAAACTGATGTTGAAAATCCTCCTTGTAACATCCCAGGATCGGAACCTGGCGTATGGGTGCTGGGAACCGAGAATGGGGTTCTATGGAGGCTGTCAACGCCGGATTCGACGATCGGGAATTTTGTGAGCCCGGTTTCCGAGTTTGGGGCGTGACAGAAGTTGGTATCAGAGCATAACTCAGGAATAACTAAGAACAATATTACAGATCTGCTATGAATTAGAATAAGTGAGTCCTTAGTTCGGATAGCTTGACGATCTTTTATTACCAACCCTTAATGTGCGTGCCTTCTAAAGTTTCAAGTTGATAGGTGTCGTCACTCTTTCCTGTAGGACATGATGCCCAGGAGAGTGACCCGATCGACTCCCACACCACCACCTGAGACTCCCGCACTACCACCGACGATCCCCGCTCCACCACCAGAGATTCCTACTGCCCACAATATGGATGCAGCTCCTCTACTAGAGATTCCTACTGCCCAACCTAGGGATGCAGCTCCTCTACCAGAGACTGGTGTAGATCCGACCATATCCGTGAGTGCTTCTCATTTACAGCAGTGCAGGCTTTGACTGCCGCACTGTAAGGGTAGGGCAGGCACCCTGTTGTTTCACCAGAGCAGGCCGATTAGGATCGCGCGAGTGCCCTTCTTCAGGAGTTTCGACGACTCAATACCCGGCATTTCCAGGGCGAGCCCGACCCGATGGTAGCTGAGAGATGGCGCACCGATGTGGAGAAGATATTCGTTACAATGGGATGCACGACCGAGCGGCGAGTCCGATTACCCATATTTCTTCTCCATGGTGAGGCTGAACACTGGTGGACGTCAGTCTCCCGACTAGCGGGCGCTGATTTTTATGGACCTGGGAGGATTTTGTAGATCGGTTTGACTGTCAGTATTTTCCTGATCATATCTGACGACAGCAAGCGTTGGAGTTCGAGGCCTTAGTGTAGAGCGATATGACAGTGGCTCAGTACGCGGATTATTTCGTAGCACTCTCTAGATTTGCGCCTTACTTAATAGATGATAAGGAGCAGAGAGCCCGCCGATTCGAGGACGGTTTATGTTACGGTCTTCGAGGTCATGTCATTGGGCATGAGCTCCTGACTTTTGAGGGAGTGGTACAGATGGCACAGATTTTTGAGGCTGAGTGGGCCGGTACTTAGTTTGATCGCGATCAGAGTAGAGACCGAAAGAGGCACGCTTCTTCCGGTGACTCACAGCAGCGTCGACCGCAGCAGCAGAGGTGCACACGTCCCCAGCCTTTCGAGCACCAGCACCACCTCTGAGGTAGTTCACCCGCACCTGTTTTGGGTGCGGTGCGACGGGACACTGTATGTGGGAGTGTCCTCGCCCTCAGCAGCAGCAGCAGTCGAGAGGTCCACACCAGCCTCCACCGCAACAGCAGCAGAGACCCCGCACAGAGAGCACGAAGCCGACAACGGCCCCCACCGAGACCACCTCAAGAAGAAGATCATCGGCCTCCGAGGCCACAAAGCAGAGGCGAGAGGCAATAGTTTCGAGCACCTCAGCGACAGTAGTAGCAACAACACACTCAGAGGGGATAGGCACCTCCCCCAACCAGCTCAGGCTAAATTTTACGCGGCACAGCAGGATCCTCAGTCATCTGGAGGTATCGTTGAGGGTATACTTCTAGTCTCTACATGCATTGCTTGAGTCTTGTTTAATTCCGGTGCTTCGCACTCATTTATGTCCGAGGGATTCTATCGTTCGACTGGATTACAGATAGAGTCTGCTAGAGGGGGATTGACCGTATCAACGCCCTTGGGGAAGACTACAGTATTAGACCGCTTCTGCTCGTCTTGCCCCATGCTAGTGAGAGAGATTTTCTTACCCGTCGACTTGTATGTGCTGCTGATTTCAGACTTCGATGCTATCTTGGGCATGGATTGGCTTACCGAGTATCATGCTATCTTGGACTACTCCGTGAGGACCGTCACATTCTATACACCAGGCTTGCCGCAGTTTCAGTTCGTTGCAGAGCCCCGAGGGGAGTCGTTCTCTTGCTTGATGTCCTGCGCCATTAAAGAGCCTGTTACCACTTGTATCGACCAGTTGCTTGTTGTTTACGATTTTCCTGATGTGTTCCAAGAGATTCCGGGATTACCGCCTCGCCGACTCACTGAGTTTCAGATTGATCTCATGCTCGGTACCATACCTATTTTAAAGGCCCTGTATCGTATGGCACCGTTGGAGTTGCGGGAACTACAGAAACAGTTGGATAAGATGCACGAGTTGGGCTTTATCCGTCAGAGCAGTTCACCGTGGGGAGCGCCGGTACTCTTCGTGAAGAAGAAAGATGGCTCGTTGAGGCTCTGCGTAGACTACCATAAGCTCAATAAGGTCACGATCAAGAACAAGTACCTGCTCCCGAGGATTGATGACTTGTTTGATCAGCTGCAGGGTGCACAGTTCCTTTCAAAGATTGACCTGCGTTCGGGTTATCATCAGATTCGGGTCTGAGAGGAGGACATTCCGAAGACGGCATTCAGGACGCGTTATAGTTATTTCGAGTTTCAGGTCATATCCTTCGGACTGACCAATGCACCCGCGGTCTTCATGCAGTTGATGAATGAGGTCTTCCGCCCTTATCTCGATCAGTTTGTTGTAGTCTTCATCGATGACATTCTGATATATTCGAGGACCCATGAGGAGCATGAGCAGCATCTGGAGGTTACGTTGCAGACCCTCTACGCACACCAGCTGTATGCGAAGCTAGAGAAGTGCGAGTTTTAGCAGGAGGAGGTGAAGTTCCTCAGTCACGTGGTGACGAGGGAGGGCGTCGCTGTGGACCCCTCAAAGGTTGAGGTAGCGTTAGATGGGGTTGGGCCAGCCCACGACTGCGTCCGAGATATGCAGTTTCCTTGGTTTAGCAGGTTACTACAGGCATTTCATTGAGGGCTTCTCTCGTATTGCACCCCCGCTGACCAGGTTGAGTCAGAAGGGCGCGAGGTTTATTTGGAGTGACGCCTGCGAGCGAGCATTTATGGAGTTGAAGGATCGCCTCACGTCTACTCCTGTCCTTACTCTTCCCTCTGGGAGTGACGGATTTATTGTATTCACTGATGCCTCACATATTGGTTTGGGTGCTATCCTGATGCAGCACGGTAGACCAGTGGCCTTCGTGTCTCGCCAGCTCAAGATTCATGAACTGAACTACCTCACGCATGATTTAGAGCTGGCTGTAGTTATCTTCGCACTAAAGGTGTGTAGGCACTATCTTTATGGGGTTATGTTCGAGCTCTTCTCCGACCACAAGAGCTTGAAGTACCTTTTCTCACAGTCTGAGTTGAACATGAGGCAGAGACGCTGGATGGAGCTCCTGAAGGACTATGATTTCGATCTTCAGTATGGTGGTAGATGTCCTCAGCCGTCAGCCACGAGGCCTAGTGGCGCATATGATGATTTAGGAGTGGCGGATGCTTGAAGATGTGGCAGAGTATGATTTTGAGTTCGGCCTGCAGTCTTCTATCGTGCAGTTATCGAGCCTGTCGATTCAACCCTCTCTTGTTGCAAGGGTGATGAAGGCTCAGCAGGCTAATGAGTTGTTGTAGAGTTATATGGCTGAGGTGGCATCCGAGAGTCAGGTAGATTGGCAGATTGGTACAAATGGTGGACTTTACTTCAGAGGCCGATTATGTGTCCCGGATATTCCTGAGTTACGCAGAGATCTTATGACTAGGGCGCATCGATGCGATTTTCTATCCACCCTTGCTCGACGAAGATATACCGTGATATGAGGCGACAATATTTTTGGGCGGGGATGAAGCGCTAGATTACCAGTTTTGTGGCCGAGTGTGACACATGCCAGCGTGTCAAGGTCGATCATCAGAGACCCCCTGATCTTTTACAGTCGTTGAACGACCCGATGTGGAAGTGGGAGCACGTGCCGACAGATTTCATTATGGGTTTGCCGAGGACTCAGTGCGGTCATGACACCATCTGGGTTGTTGTGGATCGTATGACGAAGTCGGCGCATTTTCTTCCGATTCGTGTGACTTGGCATTTAGACCGACTTGCGAGGTTGCTCGTTGAGAAGATTGTGAGACTGCATGGCGTTCCAGTCTCGATCGTTTCTGATCGAGAACCGAGATTTACGTCTCAGTTTTTGGGGAGCTTCCAGGGAGCGATGGGGACTGATTTACAGCTCAGCACCACATACCATCCGCAGACCGATGGCCAGACCGAGAGGGTTAACCAGATCCTTGAGAATATGTTTCGGGCCTGCGCGATTAATTTCAGGGGTAGCTGGGATGAGCATCTACGATTGGCTGAGTTCTTATATAATAACAGCTATTAGGCGACCATTAGCATGGCTCCTTTTGAGGCACTATATGGCAGACCATGCAGATCACAGAGTTGTTGGACCGAGGTTGGAGAGCGTCGTCTCCTAGGTCCCGAGCTTGTACAAGAGACATCAAAGGTGATCGATATCATCAGGCAGAGGATGCGCACAGCTCAGAGCCGGCAGAAGAGTTTTGTTGATCGTCGGCGTCGTCCCTTGGAGTTTGATGCGAGGGGACCATGTGTATCTCAAGGTCTCGCCCATGAAGGGCGTAGTTCGATTTGGAGTGAAAGGTAATCTTGCCCCGAGATTCATAGGACCTTTTGAGTTCACTGGGCGCGTTGGCGCCGTGGCCTATCGGCTTGCCTTGCCATCTCAGTTGTCTGACGTCCACAACATTTTTCATGTCTCTATGTTGAGGAAATGTGGGTCAGACATGTTCCTGTTATTGATTGGCAGCCGTTGGAGGTTCGTGAGGACGCTTCCTATATTGAGCAGCCTATTCGTATCCTTGATCGAAAGGAGCAGGTCCTCCGGACTAAGGTCACTCCATTAGTGAAGGTTCAGTGGTGTCACCATTCCGTTGAGGAGGCTTCCTAGGAGCGCGAGGCCAAGATTCGAGAGCGTTATCTCCATCTCTTTGATGATTGATCACGTGTTGTATTTTGTATGTTATCTCTGATTTTATATGATGATATTATATTTCTTCTCCCTCATGAGTTATATCTAGTTGCGATGATTGTGTAAATTTCGAGGACGAAATTTTTATTAGGAGGGGAGAGCTGTAAGACCCATATCCTAGACCGTACCGTTTCGTAGACTTTCGCAGTCTTTCCAGTCGAATTTTGGTAACCTTCGACCCTTAACCAGTAATTGTGAGCGACCCTGATTCACATGTCACCAATCCGAATCGATTCAACCTAAGACTAGTACCTTAGCGACCGCACCGTCGCCGCGGTTCCGATGCCGCGACTCACGTGCCAATCCGATTCTCTGGCTAGGAGATGTGAGCCAGCGTTCGGTGCGAGAAAAACGCTGCGCGTATGAATTCCGAGAGTATCTCTACAAAAGGTCACATCAATCAATCCCATCAAGGGTCAAGTACACATCACCTTGCAACCATTTCCAAGCAACCCCAAAGTCAAAAAGTCTTTTACAAGCCCATACCTCTCTTACAACATTTGCCATAAAAGTCAAAAAGTTCTTACACCCATCATTTGCCACATCCATCACTCCATCACCCATCACTCTCTCTCCCTTTACAAGTCTCTCTCCCTCTCTCTCTTTCCCAAACTCATTCCCAAGCAAGAAAATACCACACGTCCTAAGCTTCTCCAAGCTTTCTTAAGCAACAAGTGTGGCCCACCTTTCCTACCCCCTCATGTCCCATCTCAACCATCCAAATCTCATGTCCTCCGTTGGAATCAAAGCTAAGGAGCAAAGGAAGCCTAAGGAGCAAGAAGGAAGGGTGGGTGATCTTGGATCTCGACTTATTTTCTTACTTTGTGATTTAAGGGCCCACTTGTAGTGGGACCCACCTTGATGTATGCTTTTGATCAAGAGGGGCCCATAGTGGCGGGGTCCCTCCGATATTACTGATGTCTCTATCTCTCTCTATCTCTCTCTTTCTCTCTCCCTTTCTTATATTGTGGAACCCACTATGAAATATGATCCACGCTGTCCCACTCGTAGGGCCCACCTTGCAGTCCATCCTTGGGTGGGCCTGGATATAGGAGAACACAAGCATCAGCTTGATTCAAAAACTTAGGTGGGCCACGTCCCTGTGGGCCCCACCATGATGCTTGTGTATGACCACGTCTGGGCGTCGTGGCCGGACGCCGCCGCGTTGACACCCAGATCCATAACTTAATGGCAAACTGCGTGGAGATACCTCGTTTCAACACGTGAGGTCTTGGCATCCCTGTGGTGGTGGCTAACTTTGAGTGTGTATTGACTGTGGTATGAAGCACAGCAACGTTTTCTTTTTTTAGGCTTTTTGGTGGGTCATGTGTGTAGCCTCCACCTTGATGTTTGTTTCACGCCGTCCATCCTATTCTTTGGCTCATTTTAGGGGTTGAGCCGAAAAATGAGATCAATCCGATAATCAGGCAGGCCATACTGTAGGAAACTGTATTTCCTACTGTTCAAAGCTATTAGGACCCACCTTGTTGTATCTACACACCAAACATGTTGTATATTAGACTCGTTTGGTGTATTTCGAGCCCTAGAATCCATTGGACGAAGTGGATTCTCAGGTAGCGGGCCCCGCATATGATTTTCTGCAAGAAAACAAAAAAAAAAAGAAAGAAGAAGAAACATAGCAACAAAGACTTGCTATGTCAAAATGAAAGGCGGGCTGAAGACAAGTGTGGGCCTGGGCGGGCCCACCACAGCCCACCGTGGGCCCCACCATGATGTATATGTGTCATCTAACCCATTCACTAGGTGGGTCCCTCCCTGGAGTGGGCCCCCTCCAAAAATCAGGTTCATCCAGCACTCTGGTGGCCCACACCAAAGGAAATAGTATGAATTAAAGGTCTGCCTTTGAAACCCTTTTTGGGTCCACAGAAGTTTTAGATCAAGGTGAAATTTGTTTTTACCCTTCATATAGGTCCACGTAACCTTATGGACGGTCTAGATTACATATAAATGTAATGGTGGGCCCCACATGGGACCCACAATGATGCAGGTGTTTTAATTCCACTGTCCGCCTGGACGATGGAGCCCACTGTAATATATGTGTTATCCCCACCGTCCAGGGGACGGTGGGTGGGGTGTGTGCGTGTGCCTGCGTGTGCTTGCGTGTGTGTGCATGTGTATACATGTAGGGCTGTGCATGTGTGTGTGTATATATATATGTATATATGTATATATGTATATATATTTGTATATTATATATTATATTAGGTAATATACCGGATGGTGGGCTTTTATGGGCCCCACCATGATGCATGAGTTGCATCCAAACCGTCCAACCACCTTAGAAGCTCATTTTTTGCTGGCATGAGCTAAAGAATGAGTCAGATCTATAGTTCAAGTGGACCCCACTTTAATATATGTATGAGGCCCATCTTGGTTTATTTGTGGCCCATCCGTTAAGGCCCACCTTGATATGCATGAGGCCCATTCGATGTATTTATGGCCCGTGGTTGAGGCCCACTTTGATATATAAGGCCCAGGGGTTATGACCCATTGCAATGTACATAAGGCCCATTGATGTGGCTCACTTGATTTATATAAGGCCCATATGATGCGGCCCATTTGATGTATCCAATGCCCATGGGTCGAGGCCCAATGGGGTGTCCTTAAGGTCCATTGCAATGTGTGATTTTTCTATGACTTGTGTGTTGATATTAGGTGGGCCATGCCTTGGGAGTAATGTTGGTTTGACGTCCACATTGTAAGAATAATGTTGGTTAAATGACCGCATTATGATTCTCCCTATGCCATCTAGGCCCATCTTTGTTAAGAACAACATTCATCACCGTATAACATGTTTAGTATAGTTCCTGATTCATGATCATACGCACCATATGTATGCTTGATATGAGAAGTGTCTGATCATAGCATAGGCCTTCGGGCAGATTGATTAGGGGCTCCCGGATAAGCGGTGTTGCCCTACATGAGCGCACGATACGCGCAGGATTGCTGCATGACTGGATAGTGTGATTCATGCATTCATATTGTGTGATATGGTACTGTACGCCGTAACGACATCAGGGCCGTAGCCTCCACAAGCGTATCATGGTTGGCAGGATTGGATACCGAAAATCTCGTTCTACATGGGGTGCTATAGATATCCCTAGGTGAAAGTTCCTAAACCCTTATGGTACCAAAAGGTTGCTCCAACGTCTAGACCGAGTGGGTGCATGAGCGCCAAGAGTCGATTACTAGAAGGTCACGCTTTCCACTATGTCGTGGTCGGTTAAAAGGAGGTGCGGCCTTACTCGCCCGAGAGGAGGGGGCAATGCTAGGCTGAGTTTGACCAGATCAAGGAATGGGTCCGCTATCGACGAGCCGAGCCTGATATTGGCAGGCAGGTAGTGAGGTCTTTTCCACTTACCTTATTACGCGTGATAGGGTGGCAATCTGGTTTAGAGTGTACTAGACCCCGGTGATATTCCAGAGTTGAGCTGTATTGATATTTAGACTTAGATGAGGATTCGCATGCTTGAGTTGCATTCCACATCGCATGGCCTTGGTATGGCCGACATCATTCATGCCTTGCATCGCATAGCCTTGGTACGGCTAATGATATTCAATGGACTCATCAGCATGTTCCGCATTACTCTAATAATTCATAATTGCACTACTACCTTATGCATACACTTTCACCACCCTCTAAGCTTTCTATAAGCTTATGCACGACCATTGCGTGCAGGTGATGTTAGGATGCAGCAACGATGAGGAAGGAGCGCAGAGTAGATCATTTTGACGCTTTTGTCCATTATCATTGTATTTCCCTTTATGCTCATTGTACTTGTAAAGTTTTTTATCATAGTGAAAATGCGATAGAGTTTTTGGTTGTTGTTTGTGGGTTATACCTTTGGTTATGCTTATTACGAATTAAACTGATGTTGAAAATTCTCCTTGTAGCATCTCAGGATCGGAACCTAGCGTATGGGCGCTGGGAGCCAAGAATGGGGTTCTATGGAGGCTGTCGGCGCCGGATTCGGCAATCAGGAATTTTGTAAGCCCAATTTTTGAGTTTGGGGCGTGACAGTGGTTTATGTTGATTTAGGGCCAAGCTCGATCTGAGATGTTTCACGTGCAATGTTGCACACTTCAATTGCATGTTGAATATTGTTGATGGTAGAATCCCACAATGAGAAGCCAAGGGTCGATCAATGGTAGGATGATCTCGAATGGGCCAGTTACGATGAACGAATTATAGCAATCAAGCAGGGTACCAATTATAGATCATGTGTCCACACACGTGCTTTTGTAAATTTTGATTTAAATGGTAACACCCGAGTACTGAAAGTACGGGGTGTTACAAATAACCCCAGTCATAATCCAATGACTCACGTTTACTTTCATCCGAGGCTCTCACGAAGAATAATATGTATGCACCTGTGTCTAGTAAATTCAGTCCTACACGAGAAACTATTTGAGTTTGGATTACAAACTCTATACTTTTTTTTTATTATTTTTTTATTTTTTATTTTTTACAAACTCTATACTTAATCCTACACAATGAAAGAGTATATGGACTCTAAAATGATAATTTTACTTGTCGAATTGAGTCTCATTATAGCCACTTGCTTGAGATGCGTCTTCACTTCTTGAATCCGCTTCTTTTGTGATCCCCCGATCTTTGAAGTCAATATTCTTCTACTTTTTGAATTGGCCACCTTTCATACGATGCTCTAATAAGCATACTAAAATAATGGAAAACAAGTTAAATCTCCTATAACTATGGGATAGTTGGTTCCAAACTGGGATTCACCTAGATGGGTATTCTAGATGATGTTTAAATAAGGTTTTATCTATGGATGTAGAGTTTAAACTCTAAAGAATGTAAGATACTATGTTATTCATCAAATGGAGCTTAAAATGCTCATTAGAGTGATAAAACACAGTGAATATTTTTGGGTGATAGCCTAAGAGTGTTGAGAAGTATTGGGATACGCTAGGGCTTCTAATTCACTCAAAACCATTATTTGCTCAAAGATCAAATTGCAACTTATATAAAGAGAAAGCTCAAATAGATCTCTAACAGCTAGTCTCAATCAATCGAGCGATACTTCGATCGATCCAACTAGGTTCAATTTAGAGCAAAATATTGGTGGATGTTTTTACACACCTTTGATCAATTGAGTGAAGGGCCTTCGATCGATCGAGACCAATCGAAGGTTTGCTTGATTAATCGAAGATCGATCAAACTTGTGCATTTTGTTTATCTTTCTTTCAACGCACTTTGCACATGAACTAGCCAACACAAATCTGATGACTAAGGATTTTCCTATTTAGAACAAGTCTAGGGTAGGTTGTTTTAGAAGTAAATAGGTCTAAGGCTATAATTATCAATGCACCTCATGTTTACCTATTGTCTCCGGCCTTAATGCTTCAAGTCTTTGAGTTTTTAGTCTTTAGTGTATTCTTGTGGAGGCTCAACTGACTCACGACACGTAGCACACGTTATTGAAAATTTGAGGTACTAATAATACCCCCCTTTGTCAATTATGTGACAAAAATAAATTAAACCCTATTATAGTCAATACTAATGAAAAACAAAAAATAACTAAAAATATTACATATCAAATATAAAGATTTACAATTTGAATATGTAGAAATGACATAAATACACTTGCAATGCTCCCGTTAAATTGCTTCCCCAATCTTCATCAATTCCTTACAACAAATAGAACTTACAAAGAAGCATTCAACTTGTTTTTGTGGGACTTGTTCTTTCTCCCTCTTTTTGTTAGTAAATAACCAAGGAACAGTTGCATGGATATACTTAGAAGTACAAACATTCGGCATCGTACATTTACCTAATTTAATTTTTTCACATACCAAAATTATTCCCTAATCTTATTTATGTGGGTTAGTTAATTCAAAATCAATGCCTAGTAATTGTTTTACCTGATGTTTGTTTCGTGTAAGATCTAGCAACAACAAAACTAATTGAGAGGGGTAGGAGGAAAGGGCAGCTCTTCTTTTTGCACATTAATCCATGTATTTACCAACAACTTATTTTTTTTCCTTCTTCTGTTGATATTATGAATGCAAATAAAGTGTGCAAATCTTGGCATTGTCGCCTTCATCATCCACACTTCGATAGATTATTTCACATGTTTTCTTCTGGTATTTTAGATAAATTAAGTATAAATAACTCTTTTCTTGATCTATCATGCTCTTCATGTTATTTGTCTAAAAGTAAATCTTTGCATTTTTCTCTAACTACTTCTCGTTCTATTGCACCTTGTGAGATAGTACATACTAATGTTTAGTGGACATCCCTTGTTTTATCCATGTCTGGCATGAGGTATTATGTGATATTCATAAATGATCTCATCGGATATACTTGAATATATTACATGCACTCTAAGTCACAAGTTTTTCATATTTTTCAATAAGTCTACCATATGGTGGTCACTTAGTTCAAGAAAAAAAAAAATTTAAGATTCTTCGATTAGATTTTGGTGGAGAATGTCTCTTTACAATTTGAAGCATATTAATAGGATCCTTGGATCATTCATCAGAAGATTTGTCTAGATATTCCTCAGCAAAATGGTGTCACTGAACAAAAAAATCGTTATATTGTTGAGACGACCAACACTTTGATGGATGACTCCTTTGTTCCAAGTACCTTCTAGGCTTTATTATTATTATTATTATTATTAAGATTCAATTATATTCCATATGAAGAAAATTTTTAAAGGAATTATAGTTCGAACAGGACTTATAGGTTTAGGTAATGTTCCATTCTGTCTATCTCATAAAGCGTATGCCAATAAAAATTCTATAAAATACTTGTCATTACTGTGTTTTCCTTGGTTATCTTCTTTCATACTTATTATTTTATATTTTTTTATGTTCATCTTTCTATACATGAACGAAATACGATACCTCCAAAATTCATCCGCTCATGTATCTCTGTTTTGAATGCACCCAAAATGAATATTGTTATTATGACCCAAATGCACATAGTGTTCATGTTTTAAGAAATGTTGTCTTCTTATAACATGTTCCATTTCATGCTCCACTCTCATCTACTCTGAGAAATACCACTGTTAGTTTGATAGGCCTCACTTAGTTTCTAGATATATCTTCTACTTCACATGTGACTCCTACTCCTTTGTAAAATTCTCCATAATGATAGAAATAAGCACTTCCCTTTCCTCATCCCCCTCCCGTTGCTCAACTTGTAACCCATCTAACTATTTTTTAGGTTCACCGTTCTAATTGTCCATTGTATCCTCTAGACAGACTCACATGCTCTATGTTTTATGCTATTGAGTCTATTTTTGTACCCACCTCATATTCTTAGGCTTTTGCACAACAATGTTGGAGTGACACAATGGCAAACAAGGTACAAGCCCTACTCAATAATCACATATGAGATCTCATTCCATGACCACCTAGCCAATAAGTAATTGGCAGGAAATGGGTGTACCCCGTAGAGATCAAATCATATGACACTCTTGAATGGTACATGACTTGTCTTATTGCACAATAATATAAATAGGAGTACAACATTGACTATGAGGAGATCTTTATCTTAGTAGCTAAGATGAAGATTGTTTGAACTCTTATTATTGTTTTTTCTTAAAAATTTATTTTTGAGCTAAAAAGTGCGCATTTTCTAATTAAACGGACAGATAAAACCCACTTTGTAGGTCGGTTCACCTTGGATAGCCCATTTCAGTAAAGATCGATAGGTTGTGCTTCCTGTAACGATACCCAAATGCATCTGTGACACGTTCTTTTGGCCCAACCATGCTAGGAATGTATTTGTGACACGTTCTACATTAGACCCCTTCACTTGAAAAGAAAAAACTAGCCTTCAAGTTATTCAAGGGACTTGGCTCATGATTCTTAGATAACTTCCAACGCTGTTGTTTATTAGCCATTATCTTGTACTTAACATTAGGCTCTTGAGCTGACACAATACGTATACTCATGCTCTCCTTGACTTAGCTAGTGCGTATCAGTTTATTTGCTTGTCCCTACAAGATCTCACATTCTTTTTGATAATGTGGGCAATTAGGTAAACTTGTCCCTGTAACAAAATCAATATGGTTTTATATATCTCATATGGGAGGTATTTTATTAGGGAGTTTATCAAGCACAATCACCTTAAACTCCTACAACTCTAGTTTCAAATCCTCTGGGATGTTCACAGGCTCCATATAATTTTCCTTTTCAGCTAATGCATATATATCTCATGTTTTCTCATATTGTTTAACAAAAGCTTGTTTTGTTATGAGGGACTGTTCCTCCGCTTTAGAATTATTAGGTTGGTTCTCCGTTCCCATAGGGGCCACATGTCTGCTATTAATGAATCCGGTGGCTTGTTGTAACTCCATTTCAACGATGTCATCTTTCACCGACGTATAATGAGATTTCTCTACATAACTCCTTATTGATTGGTTATCTTGCCAATAATTTTAGTTTTGTTGGAATAATATCTGATCATAATCTCTGGGAAGGAATTGCACGCACAACAACTGCTTCATCCATGACCATGTGTGGATTGACACCTTCATCTATTTCGTTCGCTTGAGTCAAAGTTGTTCCCACCAAGCTAAAGATCTGCCCTTCAACTTGTAAGCCACAAGTTTAATTTTATTCTCTTCCACGATGTCCATGTAATCAAAGAAACGTTCGACTTTAAGCAATAAATCTAGGAAGTCCTTGAAGTAGAGTTAGTTATTGAAACTAGGAAGATCAACTTTCATCTTGAATTCTTGATCCGTTCGATCTATCTAATCAATGCCTCATTTAAGATATTGTGGAATCATGTCGTTAGATCCCACATTCTTACGAGTTATCCTGTGATTCACTGCCAGCATCGCCTTACAATCAGTGCGATTACGAATTTTAGCACTTTCTAGGGGCGAATCATCGGCGCCATGAATATGGAACTGTTGTATGGCCTCTGTCAAGAGAACGATGGAAGCCTGCAGCCTTTGCATGACTTACTGATCCTCTCGATGGTAAGCTTCCATTATTCCTGAAAAATAACGAATCTTTGAATCATTGACCATGGGATTTTGGTTCATGCCTTCGTTGTTTGCCATCAGTCAGAGGAGAGTTCTCGCTCTGATACCAACTGAAGCATGGATGAATGTGATGAAATTGATCTTTGTCCTTAAGGATAACTACTTCGAATCCACAAAGCTTCTCTGCACTCCTCACAGGGACTTCTCGAATCCACGGAGAAAAAGCAAGAAAATGAAAATAATATTTTAGAAAATTTGTAAATTTATTGATAATTGTCTAATAAACCATTAATATAGAAAACAACTAAAATTCATAATTACCAAAAATAGAAAAATTCTAACTCTAATAAAAATCTTCTAAAGCCTAATTTCTAAAAATAAAAATTTCAAATAAATTTTTGTAAGAAGAGTACTAACATGATTACAATTTATTCCTAAAAAAGAAGAAAATCTAAAACTCTAAAAAATATATATTTTAAAATTCAGAATTACTAAAAATAGCAATTTATTCTTAAAATTTTGTTTTTGAGCTGAAAGCGCATATATTTTGATAAGACAGACAAATGAACTCACTTTGTGGGTCAGTTCACCTCGGATGGCCTATTTCAGTAAAGATTAATAGGTTGTGCGTCCTGTAGCGATACCCGGATCAAAAGTTATGATCAAATTATAGTCCACCTTCTTTTGACCCAACTATGCTAGGAATATATGGGTGACAAGGTTTTGCATCCTCGGAATCCCACCCATCACCGAAGGTCACCCCATAGAAAGTGGGACACCTTATATGAAGGGTGATCCACCCATCGTGTGAGACCACATGAATATGGAAGTTTTCCTGTGGACCCACTGTTTGCCATGGCATGGCCAACCAAATGATGGTGTGGACCTATTTTCTGCCATCCCGTCATTATGGCGGATTCACTTAATGGGTAGGTTGGGTGCGTATTGATAGCATAGTGTTTGCAGATAGCAACGTCCACATATGCCAAGAAGGAAGTGGATTGCGTACTGAGCTGTGGGGTCCACCTTGATTTATGTATTTTATCCACTCCGTCCATCCATTTTACCTAATAATTTTATGGCTAGAACCAAAAAGCGAAGTATATCCAAACCTCAAATGGACCACACCACAGGAAACAGTGTGAATTGAACATCAAGCATTGAAAATTTCTTGAGGGCCACAGAAGTCTTGGATCAAGCTTGTATTTGTGATTCCCATTCATCCATATTGGTGTGATCTTATGAACAGGTTAGATGAGAAATAAACATCACTGTGGGCTCTATAATAGTTTCAACGGTGGAAATCATTATTCCAACTGCTTCCTGTGGTATGGTCCACTTAATCTCTGGGTATGTTTAAATTTTTGTCACAATCCCTAAAATAAGATGGAAACATGGATAGACCAGGTACATTCACTGTGGGCCCATCGGAGTTTACTCAGTACGATAAGAGCGTACTGATAACTCAGTACTCACTGGAAACTTTAAATTCCGTTGAATAAGTGCCGTAGAAAAGAAATTGGGTTGCGTACTGAGTTACGCTGTTATCGTACTGAGTAAACTCAGTTGTGCACACCTTGAATGTATGAGATCTATCCACACCGTCCATTCATTTTTCCATCTAATTTAAGAGGTTGAGCCAAAAATCGAATCATATCCAAAGATCAAGTGGACCATACCACAGGAAACAGCGGGGATAATGATATCCACTGTTGAAAACTTGCAAGGCCTAAAAATGATATTTATTTGTCATCCAACCTGCTCATAAGATCATACAAATATGGATGAAGGGAAAAAATAAATATAAACTTGATCCAAAATTTCTGTGGCCCCCAAGAAATTTTCAACAGTAGATGTTCAATTCAACTGTTTCCTGTGCTGTGGTCCATTTGAACATTTTATATGTTTCATTTTTGGGTTGAAGCCCTAAAATTATCTGGTAAAATGGATGGATGGAACGGATAAAATACATAAGTCATGGTGGACCACACAGAGTTTACTCAGTACGCTAAGCTCAGCAATGCTAACATCGTGGAAAAGTAAAGATGATCCTAGCCATGGCGATTTCACACTGGGATTGGATTCAAGCCCAACAGGCCAGTTCTTCATTTGGAAACATGGGGGTGTCAGGCATTGGACGAGCGGGTTTTGGAATGGGCAGATTTTCAGCTCCATTCCTGAAAGAAGATTGTATAATTTCAGCTATGAATCTAATGAAAATGGGAGCTATTTCAGATACCTTGTCAAGGATAATTCTGTTATTTCAAGGCTAGTGATGGATGTTTCTGGCCAAATCCAGCTATTCACATGGTCAGAGGTAACCCAGGTATGGAACAAATTTTGGTCTGAACCAAGAGGAGTATGCGACTTATACGCCTACTGTGGGCCCAACGGTGCTTGCGACGATGGCTCATCATCATCATGCAATTGTTTGAATGGGTTTGAGCCTCGTTCGCGTAGAGAATGGGAATCAAAAGTGTGGTCTGCTGGGTGCGTGAGGCGAATGCCGTTGAGGTGTGGGGATGGGGATGGGTTCAGGTTGATGAAGAAGATGAGATTGCCAGCTCCCTCACATTCCCTCCCAGATTCGAGCCTACAGCTCAAAGATTGTAAGGCTACATGTAGGAGTGATTGTTCATGTACCGCTTATGCTTCTGTTAATGAGAACGGCACTGGATGTCATCTTTGGCACAAGGAGCTGACAGGTCTTCAGGAAAACAACAGCAGCGGGCAAGATATTTATATTCGTCTAGCAGATTTCGAACTGGGTAAGTCTATAGCAGAATCAAAGTAGGAGTACTCCTGACTCAAATGAGTGATAAATGGTTCCAATCGTTTTGAATTTAAATTTTTTAATTCTTGTTGAACTGAGATGATTGATTTTTCAGATGAAGGAAGCAAGAGACGTCTATGGATAATCGCTCCAGTTATAGTCCCTTCGATGCTTCTTGTATTTGGCAGCATCATTTGTTATTTCTGGAGGAGAGTGCTCGTCCGGCGTAGAACAGAGCTAAGACATAAAGGTTGCTTCTCGAGGACATAACTGACATGCTTTGATCTTCTTCAGATAGTTTTTAACAAAGCTTTCTCTTATCGAAATTTACCAAAAAGATTCCTCTGTTCTGTTCTGTTCAATCAGCCAAGAGAGACACAAGAGTGGCCGAATCGCTGCTAGATTTAGGCATTAACATGTCCACTACGAACAAATCTCTGCAAGGTGGGAAGGACAGCTACGACTTTCAAGTATTCAATTTCGCTACTATTTCAGCCGCTACAGGTAACTTCTCCGTCACAAATAAGCTTGGAGAGGGAGGTTTCGGTCCTGTTTACAAGGTAAGTTTTTAGTACTTGATGCAAAATAGAGTAAAGTGTTTTTTATGCTGAAGATATTGAGTTCATTTGAATGGGTCTACTTCAAATGGATTAATGGGTGATCGCTCGTACTTACACAAGTATTGGCAATCTTCAGGGTAGGTTAAAAAAGGGACTAGAAATAGCTGTGAAAAGGCTTTCACAACGATCCGGTCAGGGGTTAGAAGAGTTCAAAACTGAGATTATGCTCATCGCCAGGCTCCAACACATGAATCTTGTTCGGCTTTTGGGTTGTTGCATTGAGGGAGAAGAAAAGATCCTAATCTATGAGTACATGCAAAACAAAAGCTTGGATACCTTCATTTTTGGTTTGTTACTCCACTCCTCTTTTAACTATTCCCTTAGTTATATACCTGATCTTGGTTGAAAGTTACATTTTTATTGAAAATGTGGAACTAGATCCGGTGAAACGGAAGCTTTTGGATTGGGGAAAACGCATGTGGATCATTAATGGGATTGTTCAGGGGCTTCTATATCTTCACAAGTACTCAAGATTGAGAATCATTCATAGAGATCTAAAAGCCAGTAATATTCTTCTGGACTCTGAAATGAACCCCAAAATATCAGATTTCGGCATGGCAAGAGTATTCGGACAGAATGAATCCGAGGCAAATACGAAAAGGGTTGTTGGAACGTGGTATGTATGATCTATTTCCGTAAGTGTGGAATTACACAGGGACACAAACACATCTATGCATTTATTTAAGGATCTTCACTTCTTCTTTTTTCCACCGTGGAATGCAGTGGATATATGTCTCCAGAGTACGCCATGGGAGGACTCTTCTCGGAGAAATCTGATGTCTATAGCTTTGGAGTCTTACTGCTAGAGATTGTTAGTGGCAGGAAGAACACTAGCTTTTTTCATTTCGAAGAATCTCTTAACCTTCCAGGATATGTAAGTTATTGAACTGAATTTATTATGTATGGTTCTGTTTGGACAGCCAAGAAGAGAAAATAGTTATTTTTCTTATAATCATATTTTGGTGGGGCCCAAGTAGGTTGGATAATTAAAACCAACCATCCTATGGGCAATATTCTGAACGGCCTATGGTCCAATAATCGTGCTGAAAAAAAGAAGAACAAAATGCCAGACCAACGATGGTTCATCGAGTAGAAATATGGGCACACAAGTTCAATCGTCCATATCAACAATTTCAGAGTCATCCGTTCAGCATTAAGTTTCTTAGTAGGTACCTTTTGTCTGGTACCGAAATCAGAGACGGTTCAGATCTTATGAGAATATCGGTGAGTGTACTCTGGTGGGATGACACGTGTTGGTGAGTCTGAGACACGTACGGAAAACAAACTCATTTCCTAATGTTGCCGAAATCAGGATTATACTGGAATCCTGATTTTTTATTTATCTGTTTTGTTATCCAAATACCATGAACTTCTCATTCCATCTTCCTTATAACTTCATTTATAACACAAGGCTCATGTGATTGTCACAGGCATGGGAGCTGTGGACGAATGGAAGGGGCTCTGAGTTGATAGACCCATCGCTGAACGATTTATCTCCCACAGAGGAAATCACAAGATGCATCCACATGGGACTTTTGTGTGTGCAAGAAAGTGCAAAGGATCGGCCCACCATGTCAAATGTGGCGGCTTTGCTTAGCAATGAAACTGCGACTCTGCCTACTCCGAAACGACCCGCATTTTCTTTAGGGAAAAACCCATCAATAACAATTCCAGGATCTTGTTCAGTCAATCTGATGACGATTTCTGTGATGGAAGCTAGATAAAGGCCTGATTTGTTTTAAAGACATTTTCTATTTTATTTTAACTAAAATTACTTCACTATGTTCTATGTCTCGACATTCTTATTCTATGTTCTATGACCACGATGTCACCGCAAATGGCAGAACTTGACGGTATCCTATCTTGTTAAGGGAATTCAATATCTTTTCCCAGATTTCACATGTTTTGAATGCCATAGATCACTATAAAAGAAAATAAAATATTCATGATGAATTCTCACAAAGAATAGATTCCCCATAAATTGTTATTGATGTTTTGAATCTTTCAGCAACAGGTCTCTGTATGCCATTGACAAACCACTTGATGGCATCGAGTAAAAGTCAATGCCATCGACTGGTGCTTGAGGCATCGGGAAAATTTTGGAAATTTCATGTTGTTGGCTGGAACGTTTTATTATTGCTACTCAATGTTATTGAAGTAGGTTTTATGCCATAGAAAAATCCTTGATTAGAGATGACAATGAAATGGTGGAACAATGGTTCGTGAAGATTGAGTCCATGGTGTAGATTGTTGAATGGATGTCTTCAATATATGTAGAAATAGGGGACATCAATCTATCGACAACCGTGCTTGATGAATCGAACCTCCCCGGGATTAGACATATTGCTATCTGGACGATTTTGCACTATGACAAATTGATCGAATCATTCAACCAATCGATTGACATTCACTTTGGAGAGAGAAAAGTTAGGATTTTGGGTGATTCAAAGTTTAGTTTTTATTATTATTATTATTATTATTATTATAAATTATAAGTTCCTTATCTTTTATAATATAGTTTCATATAAGATTGGTGAGTTTTCTGTGTGTTTTTACTTGTGTTGATTTTATCTTGTCTATTGAATTCGGTTTTGCTCCCGTGATATTCCCAACAAATCATGTCAATCTTATGGTCCTAAACTTTCCCATCAATGGCAAGAAATTGGATAATCGTGATTGACGGAGAGACAAAACAAGTCCTGTCATCATCTGAAACATCTACCTAATTGATCCTACTTTGTATTTCTTATGATTCCAAAGTAATACTTTGATTTGATGGTTCTAGTTTGATTTATTGCTCCTAAATAATAGACTGTTGTAACAAAATGGTCCCGTTTAAAGGGCATGAATAATCCCATCAGCGTAACTCTTGCATTACGTGGCTTCTTCCGAGTTGTATGTGTGAATTTTGAATGGTTCACATCATGAAAGTTTATAAGCCTTATGTTTTTTGTGACCTAATGAACGGATTGGATGACAAAATAAAAATGCCGTGGGCTTAGGAATGTTTCAACGGTGGATGCCGATATCCCCGCTGTTTTCTGTGGTGTGGTCCAGTTGATCTTTGGATATATTTCAATTTTGGGTTTGTGATCTAATATGATCTAACAAAATGGATGGACAGCATGGATACGACACACACTGCGTGTTAGCCTCAGAGTGTTTAGAGAGTACGCTATTGCCCACGTACAATCGGCGTCCCTAATGGCCACGTGAAAGTCAGAAACAGAACGCCATTGTTGACTTTTCGAAGTGGTCACCTTTTTGCTAAAGACTCTGATTTTTCTAATCTCGGAGTCTTCCTTTTCGATGAAAAGTTTATGATATTTTCTTCAGAGTTCACTAAAGCCAGATTTATTTTTTATTTTTTTTGGGCCACACACACATCAACGGCTCACATCTACAGTATCAAGGCCCAGATGGATTTATAAATAGGAGGAAGGTACGTTGAACCGGACCATGCTCAGCCCACTTTGGGTTAGGTTTGGACTTGATAATTATGCAGTCCAGACCAGAATTGAATTTAGCCCAATCAGAACCATCCCTTCTCCTGTGGATGTTGTAGGCCCCAGTGAATTTTAACATTGCATACTTCTACGTGAAGAAGCAACTGCCATGGTGAGGGCTAGTAGCCAGCTAACCAGGTACTCTAATTGGGCACGTTTCTATTTGCTACTTCAAAGTTGAATAGGCCCACCAGGTTGACGATTTAGATTAAATCACATTGTCTTTTCTCCCATCCCTTCCAAGTAAGTTCCAGGAAGTTAGAGAAACACGTCGGAGTGATTTTGACACCGAAAATGACAGTTAAAATAAGATATACAAGGAATAAAAACAAAACACCCCCTCATCACGTTTACTGTACTAACTATCACTACGTTGAAATTTCTTTCTATTCCCGTTATACCCAATCAGTTCCTCCACACGGTCGGTTCAGTGCTACGAGAATAATGCATGCCTAGCAATAATATGGTAAGGGTGTGTTTTCACCCCGAATGGTTATTGCCTTCTTATGGAAGCTATAACCTTACAATCATTCTTCACTAATGATTCTGACCTTTGAGAATATTGGGGTGTTTGGCAGGGTATTAGATGGGATTAGGAGGGATAGTGATGTAGAGCGGGTCGCAAACAGTTACATGACCAAGATGATCAGAAGAGGCCCGGTCGACGACAGAAGTGATCCAGACCATTGGACCTTAAATCGGGCATATCTCGCAATCCGGAATGAGTTATCTGACGTAAAATATATAATTTTGGAGTAGAACGAGCTACTTTAGCCAACCAACCCCACTACGCCGGGTTGCGACACCCGGAATTACGAAATACCCCTGGATCGACGGTCGTTTCCCTGTTTTAATTTCGTTTTTACTATAAATAGTAAGTTTTAGTTTGATTATAACTCTTCATCCGTTGGGCTTTAGGAGTTGCGCCCAACATGAAAAGAGCTTAGAATAATTAGGAGAATGGTTTGGTGAAGCCAAATAGGACACTTACTATTTTTGGCCGAAAACCTTGCGCACTAGTAGACATCATGACTGTCTATAAATAGTAAGTTTGCTATTTATTGTAAGTCGCGAATTCTAGGAGTTGTAGTTGTAGTTTGATTCTGATTTCTTTCTCATTGTTTGGTACCCCTATTTAAAGGGTTGTGAACTCATTTTTATTAATTAATTAATCAATTTTGAATTTATTAGAATTTATTTCTATTTTCTTCTTTCTTTCCTCGTGGATTCGAGAAGTCTCTGTGAGGAGTCCAAAGAAGCTTCGTGGATTCGGAGTAGTTATCCTCATCACGTTCATCCCTGCGTCAATTGGTATCAAAGCGAGGATTACCCTCGGGTCGATGACAAACAATGAAGGTATGAATCAAAATCCTGTGGATAGTGATCCAGGGATTTGTTATTTTTCAGAAAGAATGAAAGCTTTCCACCGGGAGAGTCAGTTAACCATGCAAGGGCTGCAGGTGACCCTCGACCGTCTTGCGGATGCGCTACTTCCGTCCCGAGCCCTATGCAGTGCTCCACCACCTATGGTTGTTCCACCACTCGTGGTTGCTATACGACGCAACCTCGATTTTTGTAGAGCACTACCAGTGACAAACCGTAGGGCTACACCAGATGATTCAAGTTCTAGCGACGATGACCTTAATGAGGGTTTTGCCCGACGACCAGTCCATGGAGGCGATCATCTAGATCGTGCTGAAAGATACTATCAAGGTAAGGCTGAACTTCCTAGTTTTAACGGTTTATTACGTATAGAAGATTTTCTCGATTAGTTAGCCGAAGTAGAGACATATTTTGATTATATGGACGTGCCAGATCATAAAAAGGTAAAATTGGTAGTGTTTAAATTAAAATCTGGTGCTTCTGCATGGTGGGAACAATTACAACTCTTACGAGCCCATCAGAACAAGGCGCCCATCTCATCATGGCCACGGATGAGACGCCTTCTTCGATCACGATTTCTCCCCAGTGATTATGAGCAGATATTATTCCAGCAATATCAAAATTGCCGACAAGGAAATAAAACCGTCACAGTTTACACTGAAGAATTCCAGCAGTTGGCTACAAGAAACGATCTGTCAGAATCTAAGTCAAATAAGGTGGCACATTTTATAGGTGGGTTGCGACCGACAATTTAGGACCGAGTTCAGATGTACCCGGTTGGGACCGTGGATGAAGTAGTTCAATTGGCGGGTAGGGCAAAAACACAACTTGCAAGAGCTCCTGCTCGTCCATATCTTTCAACTCGACCCCCCATGACGGGTCACACGCAGGATCCAGTGCTGGCACAAGAAAAAGATCCAATAGGAGAACGTTCTGAACCTCCTACAACCGCAAACCGTGATAAGGAGAGCAACTCATCCAGACCTCAACGTGCAGTACCCACAACAGCTGGCCCGGGTAGGATTCTAAATCCTTATGCTAGGCCAAGGTCGAATAATTGTTACCGATGTGGCCAGTTAGGCCACTTATCAAACACTTGTCCTCAACGTCCCATAGCACACTTGACTATAAACGAAGGGGGCACTGAAGATGAGGCCGCAGAAGAAGACCATGGCTTTAATGAAAATGAATGAACCACTGAAGAAATAGCAGGTGACGATGAAGTGATGGTCGAGGATTGTGACGAATTTCTAGTTGTGAGGCGATTACTGTATGCCCTACGAAAGGAATTACATCCACAGCGATACAATATATTTCGTACTCGGTGCACTATCAACGGAAAGGTCTGTGATGTGATCATAAACAGTGGTAGTAGCGAGAACATCGTCTCAAGAGTAATGGTGAACAAGTCGAGGTTACCAATGATGAAACATCCTTCTCCGTACTCAATTGGCTGGATAAAAAGGTGAATGAGACAAAAGTAACTGAACAATGCACTATCTCATTTTCAATTGACAAAAATTATAAGGATCAAATACTTTGTGACGTGGTCGACATAGAAGCTTGTCATATGCTACTCGATCGACCCTGGCAGTCGGACCGTGATGCGACCCATCGGGGACGAGATAATGTCTACATATTCGTCAATGATAGTCGAAAAATAATCCTTGCCCCTATAGCACCAGAGAACCACCCTAAAGCCTCTAAAGTGGAGGGAAGTTCCCTCTTGACCATTCGAGATTTCATGGAAGAATCCAAGGAAACCGGCGAGGTATACGCCGTAGGAAGGGCAAGGAGGAGGAACCCTCAAACATCCCTCCAAGCTTAAGACTGTTGCTAAACGAATTCAAAGAAGTCTGGCCTGAGGATTTACTTGATGGATTGCCCCCCATGAGGGAGATCCAACATCATATAGACCTCGTCCCTGGGGCTAGCCTGCCCAACCGCCCTCATTATCGGATGAGTCCGAATGAGTGTGAGATACTTTAGGGGCAAGTGGAAGAATTGATCCTTAAGGGTCTCTTAAGAGAGAGCATGAGCCCATGTGCCGTATCAGCATTATTAATGCCAAAAAAAGATGGAAGCTAGAGCATGTGTGTCGACAGCCGGACAATCAACAAAATCACCATCAAATATCGGTTCTCATACCACGGTTGGACGACATGCTCGATATGCTAGAAGGGGCCAAGGTGTTCTCTAAACTAGATCTAAGGAGCGAGTACCATCAGATTCGTATCCGACCCGGTGATGAGTGGAAAACGGCATTCAATACCAAGGAAGGATTGTATAAGTGACTGGTCATGCCCTTCGGCCTATCGAATGCACCAAGTACTTTTATACGTTTGATGAATCAAGTTCTAAAACTGTTCACTGGCCAATTTGTGGTAGTATATTTTGATGACATATTGATATATAACCAGGATGAGGCGGAGCACAGGAAATATCTTAGGTAGGTGTTGCAGGTCCTACAAATTAATAAGTTGTACCTCAACTTGAAGAAGTGTAATTTTTTAACTGACAGCCTATTATTTCTAGGATTTGTTGTAATGTTCACAGACATTCGTGTGGACGATGAAAAGGTACGAGCTATTAGGGAATGGTCGATCCTGACAAACATTCATGAGGTGAGGAGTTTTCACGGGTTGACGACTTTCTATCGTCGATTTGTGCAAGATTTTAGCACCATAGTCACGCCTATAATAGATTGCATGAAAAAATGACCGTTCCAGTGGACCGATAAAGCTGACAAGAGCTTTCATGAGATCAAGCATCGTTTATCTACTTAACACTGGTCTTAGTGCTTTCTAATTTTGACAAATTGTTTGAGGTTGAGTGTGATGCTTCATACGTCAGAATTGGAGGAGTATTATCACAGGAAGGCAGACCAGTAGCCTTCTACAGCGAGAAGCTCAACGAAGCTTGAAAGAAGTGGTTGACTTATGAGCTTGAGTTGTACGCAATTGTTCAGGCACTGCGACATTGGCGGCATTATCTGATTCAAAGAGAGTTTGTTCTGTACACTGACCATCAAGTATTAAAATTTATTAATAGTCAGACTAACGTGAATCGTATGCATGCTAGATGGGTTACGTTTTTATAGAAATTCACATTCGTTCTCAAACACAAGTCAGGGAAGTAGAACAAGGTGGCTGATGCACTTAGCCATCGTGCATCATACTTGTTACGATGAGCAACGAGGTGGTCGGCTTCGACTGTCTCAAGGAGTTGTATGCCGAGGATAATGATTTCAAAGATTCTTGGATGAAGTGTCAAGAAGGTCACCGCAGTGACCTTAATATACAAGACGATTTTTTCTTCAAAGGAAATCGATTGTGCATCCCCTAAAGTTCTCTGAGGGAGCAGATTATTCAAGAGTTACATGGAGGTGGCCTCGGTGGACACCTTGGGCGAGACAAGACGCGAGCTCTTGTGGAAGAGCAGTATTACTGGCCACAATTAGTACCTGATGTGGGAAAAGCCGTACAACGTTGTTATATTTGTCAGACTTCCAAAGGGCAATCTCAGAATACGGGCCTCTACACCCCGTTACCTGTGCCTGATGGCCCTTGAGAGGATTTATCAATGGACTTCATGCTTGGTCTCCCACGAACACAACGTGGCATGGATTCGGTGTTCGTGGTAGTAGATCGTTTCTCCAAGATAGCGCACTTTATTCCATGCAAGAAAACTCTCGATGCAACACACGTGACAAATCCATTCTTCAGAGAAATTGTGCGGCTACACGGGGTTCCCAAGATTATTACTTTTGACCGTGACACGAAGTTCATAAGTCACTTTTGGCGAACTTTGTGGACTCAATTCGATACACGACTTCAGTTTAGCAGCGCCTACCACCCACAAATTGACAGTCAAACTGAGGTTATGAACCGCACGTTGGGAAACCTCCTTCGATGTATTTCAAGAGAAAAAACGAAGCAGTGGGATTTGGATTTGTCTCAAGCAGAATTTGTATTTAACAACATGGTGAACCGCTCGACAAGGAAATCTCCATTCCACGTTATTTACGGACGAGTACCTCGCCACATACTAGACTTGGTTCCTCTGCCCAAGCTCCCCAGCATGAGCATTGCAGCAGAACATATAACAGACAAGATCATGGGCATTCATGCAGAGGTACAAACAATGTTACATGCCTCGAACGAGAAGTATAAGGAGCAAGCGAACAAGCATCGGCGACGAAAAGTGTTCGAGGTGGGCGACCAAGTAATGGTCCATCTGCGCAAAGAAAGATTTCCGACCGAAACGTACGACAAGTTGAAGAATAAAAAGATTGGACCGGTACCAATCATCCGAAAGATCAATGACAACGCCTATGTTGTTGATCTTCCAGATGACATGGCGATTTCACGGACTTTCAATGTCGCGGACCTGACCGAGTATCATGAACCAGAGCATGACGAGAACTCCAGGACGAGTTCTTTTAAAGTGGAGGAGAGTGATGTAGAGTGGGTCGCGAACAGTTACATGGCTAAGATGGATCAGAAAAGGCTCGGTCGATGACAGAAGTGATCCAGACCATCGGACCTTAAATCGGGCGTATCTTGCAATCCAGAATGAGTTATCTTACGTAAAATATATGATTTTGGGGTAGAACGAGCTACTTTAGCCAACCAACCCTACTATGTCAGGTTGCTATACCCGGAATTGCAAAATACCCCTGGATCGACGGTCGTTTCCTTGTTTTAATTTCATTTTTACTATAAATAGTAAGTTTTAGTTTGATTATAACTCTTCATCTGTCGGGCTTTAGGAGTTGCGCCCAACGTGAAAAGAGCTTAGAATAATTAGGAGAACGGTTTGGTGAAGCCAAACCGGACACTTACGATTTTTGGCCGAAAACCTTGCACACTAGTAGACATCACGACCGTCTATAAATAGTAAGTTTACTATTTATAGTAAGTCGCGAATTCTAGGAGTTGTAGTTGTAGTTTGATTCTGATTTCTTTCTCATTGCTTGGTACCCCTATTTAAAGGGTTGTGAACTCATTTTTATTAATTAATTAATCAATTATAATTTATTTCTATTTTCTGCTTTCTTTCCTCGTGGATTCGAGAAGTCTCTGTGAGGAGTCCAGAGAAGCTTTGTGGATTCAGAGTAGTTATCCTCATCACGTTCATCCCTGCGTCAGATTGAATTGCATTTAGTTCGTGCAATTCCATCCAGCAATTGAGAGGATGAGATTAGGAGGGATGGAATTGTATTTAGTCCCATGGAATTGCATTTGGCTCCATACAAGATTTCCATAGATTTTGAAATCTACTACACATGTGGGCACCACATTGATGCATGTGTTAATCCATGCCGTCCATATATATACACCATTTACACGTGACATTCTTGTTATATATGTGTACAAGTGAACAACATCCATTGTAAATTTGGTCCATTGATTACAATTCCATGTCTACCAAAAATAGTTTTGCTTATTTTCGTGTTGTTCAGTTACAAAATTTTTACTCCAAACATGGAATTGAATGGCTACAATAACATGGAATTTCTAGGCATGCAATCATTGAGCAATAATGATGTTAATCCCATCTAATAAAACTCAATACCATTCGATTCCATGAACTAAACATAGCAATAATGATGTTCCAGATTTATCATCCTACCATCTGTTTGTCAAAGGTTTTGTGGGATGGCGCTTGCAACGGATTGGCTACTCCTCCTTGCCACGGGCCAATGGCCGATGGTTGGTGCTCTATGGGCCCCAACATGATGTATGTGTTTCATCCATTCTGTCCATCTATTTTTTCAGATCATTTTATTGTATGAGACAAAAAATGAGGTATATCCAAATCTCAAGTGAAACACATTACAAGAAACAGTGTTGAATGAGCGTCGACCATTACCTTATGGGGGCCATAAAAGTTTTGGATCAGTATGATCTTTGTTTTTTTGATTAATCTGAGCCTGTATGACCTAATCAACAGATTGGATTTCAAATAAAAAGTACATTGGGCCTAAGGAGGATTTTAATTATGGATATCCAATCACTATTGTTTTCCTGTGGTGTGTTCTATCTAAGCTTTATATCCCTCTCATCTTTGGGATCAAGCACTTAAATGATCTTTAAAAATAGATGAACGGAATGGATTAAACAAATACATCATGGTGGGGGCCACAGAGAACCAACCACCAGCCACGAGGCTGGTGGAAGGGGGAGTAGCCAATCCGTTTCCCTCGCAACGTAGACTCCGTGACTTGAATGGTTCAACATCTAAGATGCGTACGGTTGCAGCCATCTGCAGGTCATTATAAGAATATGCACGGGATAGCACATGAATGTTTAAATGATTGTACGGACATATTATTAAAATTGTACCTAATCATACTTGTAAAATGCTCATTTCTCTTTTGCTTAATTATTTTTAAATGATTGTACGGACATGTTGTTTGGGCATCATGTCATCACGATGGGCTCACTTGATGTGTGAGCAGGATGGCGTACAGACAGTATAAGGCATCCCACACATAAAATTGAATAGCATCCATACGTGGCTGAATAATCTCGTGTTCTACGTGTCTCAATGAACCTTACAGGCTGGTGAATGAGAGTTGGAAAAGT
This sequence comes from Magnolia changhungtana, assembly GCA_030180095.1. NCBI lineage: Eukaryota > Viridiplantae > Streptophyta > Magnoliopsida > Magnoliales > Magnoliaceae > Magnolia > Magnolia changhungtana. The sequence continues at coordinate 100,378 of JASAUF010000186.1, forward strand.
CCTTTTCAGGCCTGTTTGATTTTCTAAAGCAAAGTAATTGCATTATAAATAATTATTTTCATGTGTAGTTACCGCACACATCCTTTTCGAGAATTGAGTTGACTCTTACTTTACTCGACGTTAAAATTGAGATGCTGCTAAATATTTGTGTGGCTCACTGTGATGTATGTGGATTTTCCGGCCGTTCATCTGTTATGCCAAATGAATTTAGGGTATAACCCAAAAAATGAGCTAGATTTAAACTTCAAGTGGACCACACTAAGAAAAAGGGAATCAAACAGTCACCATAGAAATTTCATGGGGCCACTGTTTACTTTGGTGTGACCCACTTCACTATTGGATCTGCTTCAGTTTTCGGCTCATGCCTCCGAATATCATGGTAAAGTAGATGGACAACACGGATATGTTATATACATCATGGTGGTGCCCATAGATTTAAGTTAATCTTTTTGGACCGTTTTCCTCAGCAGAAGTACCTGTCTATTTCCAAATAGAGTGAAATTGGGAAATTTGGGACTGTGGACCCCACCTTTTATCTAGCTGTTTTTATGAAACAATACAAACTTAGTTTGGGAACTTAGACCTGCACGTACGGACAACGAATTTGAGGACGAAAATACTCCTCCCTTCCTTTCGAAGACGAGTGCTGACGCTCCTCCAACTGAGAGTTATACGAACGACTCGAAAGATATCAAAGTTACGTAGCCCCACAACTATGTATTTATTATATCCACAACCATATTTCGAGATCATTTTGGAGCATTATCCCAAAAAAAAAAAAAAAAATTCATATCCAAAGATCAACTGGACCACACCACAAAGAGCAGCGGGAAAATTGATTTTCACCGTTAAAAATTTTGTAGGGCCCACCATAACATTTATTTTCCATCCAATCTATTCATAAGGTCACAAAGGCTTGAATGAAGAGGAAAAATAAATTTCATAATGATCCAAAACTTCTGTAACCCCTAAAAGGGTTTCAATGGTAGAAATTCAATTCCCCACTGCCTTTTACAGTGTGGTCCACTTGATAGTTAGATCTATATATCTTATTTTTCACCTCAAGCCTTAATATGAGTTTGCTAAATAGATGGACGGTTTGGATATAACACAGACCTCATGATGGGACCCATAAAAGGGGGTGAGGATTACAACAACAAAAAAAATATAAATTAAAAAGAAAAAAAAAAAAAAAACCAAGAACCTATGGCTACGGATTATAACCGTAGCCTTAGTCGTAGCCCCCGCTTCTTCGATATATCCTTCGATATGTATCGAAGGTCTTTCGATATGACCGAAAAAATGTCCAGAACTGTCCAGCGAGTTTGCCTCAAAAATCCTGCAGTTTTCCCTATGGCTACGGATTATAACCGTAGCCATAACTGTAGTCCGTTGCCATCTGTGCATTTTTTTAAAATATTTTTTTTATATATTTTTTTTTACATGGAGAACTTTATTCTACCTACATTTTTCCTTAATACATATTTATATAAATATGTATATATAAGAATATAATATTTTTTTTTCTCTCTTTAATTCATTTCTTTATCGATTTATTCAACAAGCATATCTCCTAAACTAGAATGATTTACTTAATGTATCATATATGATTTTGGAGTAGGAGAAGCTAATTTAGCCAACAAACCTAGTTATTTTCTAAGATTCCATCGGGTCAATGGTCGAAAATCCATTTCATTCACTTCGTGGTCAATTTCAATCACTTCGCGGTCAAACTGGAAATTGAACAGGGCAAACATGAAATTGAGCGGGGCAAACATTAAATTGAGCGGAGCAAACTAGAAATTGAGTGGGGCAAACATGAAATTGAGTGGAAACAGCAAGATAACAAAAGTGTACAGGCGAATGAGAATAAGATCGAAAGGAAATTTGCCCTATATGTTGGGCACATAGTATCTGGACAGAGAGGAAGGGGCAAAAACAGCAATAGAGGATTTCTTTGCAGATTCGGAAAATGAGATGAATGAAATGCAACTCACGCCGACTCGACGAAAAAATCAGGAGGACTCACAGCTATCAGACGGTTTTAACTCTCCCTTAAGAGAGGATTTGATGCTCAACCATCAGTTGGATATAGATTTATCTCCATATTTTGGGCACCAATACTTTGAGCATGAGGCTGGAGAAAGGGGAGTCTTGCGGCCCTCAACAGCTAAATCTCAGCAGAAGGGAGGTGATCCAGCAGGCCAAAATGCAGAATCTCAGCAAGAACACCCAGAAAAGGAACAGAATTTAGAACAGGTCCCAACAAAACACCCAAAACACAGGAATGTGGAAACTCAAAAAGAAAAATCCCTGGAAATGCAGCCGAACAGAGGTATCAACGTCCAAAGGAGATGGCCGCGCATTTTCTATAGCAGAGGCGATTGGGAAACCAGGCTAAGAAGACTTAAACGAAGGGCAAGATATTTATATTCGTCTAGCAGATTTCGAACTGGGTAAGTCTATAGTAGAATCAAAGTAGGAGTACTCCTGACTCAAATGAGTGATAAATGGCTCCAATCGTTTTGAATTTAATTTTTTTAAATTCTTGTTGAACTGAGATCATTGATTTTTCAGATGAAGGAAGCAAGAGACGTCTATGGATAATCCCTCCAGTTATAGTCCCTTCAATGCTTCTTGTATTTGGCAGCATCATTTGTTACTTCTGGGGGAGAGTGCTCGTCCGGCGTAGAACAGAGCTAAGACATAAAGGTAGCTTCTCGAGGACATAACTGACATGCTTTGATCTTGTTCAGATAGTTTTTAACAAAGCTTTCTCTTATCGAAATATACCAAAAAGATTCCCCTGTTCTGTTCTGTTCAATCAGACAAGAGAGAAACAAGAGTGGCCGAATCGCTGCTAGATTTAGGAATTAACATGTCCACTACGAACAAATCTCTGCAAGGTGGGAAGGACAGCTACGACTTTCAAGTATTCAATTTCGCTACTATTTCAGCCGCTACGGGTAACGTCTCCGTCACAAATAAGCTAGGAGAGGGAGGTCGGACCTGTTTACAAGGTAAGTTTTTAGTACTTATTGCAAAATAGTAAGTGTTTTTTATGCTGAAGATATTGAGTTCATTTGAATGGGTCTACTTAAAATGGATTAATGGGCGATCGCTCGTACTTACACTGCTATTGGCAATCTTCAGGGTAGGTTAAAAAAGGGACTAGAAATAGCTGTGAAAAGGCTTTCACAACGATCCGGTCAGGGGTTAGAAGAGTTCAAAACTGAGATTATGCTCATCGCCAGGCTCCAACACATGAATCTTTTTCGGCTTTTGGGTTGTTGCATTGAAGGAGAAGAAAAGATCCTAATCTACGAGTACATGCAAAACAAAAGCTTGGATACCTTCATTTTTGGTTTGTTACTCCACTCCTCTTTTAACTATTCCCTTACTCAGTTATATACCTGATCTTGGTTGAACGTTACATTTTTATTGAAAATGTGGAACTAGATCCGGTGAAACGGAAGCTTTTGGATTGGGGAAAACGCATGTGGATCATTAATGGGATTGTTCAGGGGCTTCTATATCTTCAGAAGTACTCGAGATTGAGAATCATTCATAGAGATCTATAAGCCAGTAATATTCTTCTGGACTCTGAAATGAACCCCAAAATATCAGATTTCGGCATGGCAAGAGTATTCGGACAGAATGAATCCGAAGCAAATACGAAAAGAGTTGTTGGAACATGGTATGTATAATCTATTTCCGTAAGTGTGGAATTACACATGGACACAAACACATCTATGCATTTATTTAAGGATCTTCGCTTCTTTTTTTTCCACGGTGGAATGCAGTGGATATATGTCTCCAGAGTACGCCATGGGAGGACTCTTCTCGGAGAAATCTGATGTCTATAGCTTTGGAGTCTTACTGCTAGAGATTGTTAGTGGCAAGAAGAACACTAGCTTTTATCATTTCGAAGAATCTCTTAACCTTCCAGGATATGTAAGTTATTGAACTGAATTTATTATGTATGGTTCTGTTTGGACAGCCAAGAAGAGAAAATAGTTATATTTCTTATAATCATATTTTGGTGGGGCCCACGTATACCCCATGTGATCAACAGTCGAAGATGGTTGGATAATTAAAACCAACCATCCTATGGGCAATATTCTGAATGGCCTATGGTCCAAATACCAAGAACTTCTCATTCTATCTTCTGACTTTATAACTTCATTCATAACACAAGGTCTTGTGATTGTTACAGGCATGGGAGCTGTGGACGAATGGAAGGGGCTCTGAATTGATAGACACAACGCTGAACGATTTATCTCCCATGTGGGAAATCACAAGATGCATCCACACGGGACTTTTGTGTGTGCAAGAAAGTGCAAAGGATCGGCCCACCATGTCGAATGTGGCCGCTTTGCTTAGCAATGAAACTGCGACTCTGCCTACTCCAAAACGGCCCGCATTTTCTTTAGGGAAAAACTCATCAATAACAATTCCGGGATCTTGTTCAGTCAATCTGATGACGATTTCTGTGATGGAAGCAAGATAAAGGCCTGATTTGTTTTAAAGACATTTTCTATTTTATTTTAACTAAAATTACTTCACTATGTTCTGTCTCGACATTCTTATTTTATGTTCTATGACCACGATGTCACTGCAAATGGCAGAACTCGACCGTATCTATCTTGTTAAGGGAATTCAATATCTTTTCCCAGATTTCACATGTTTTGGATGCCATATGTCATTATAAAAGAAAATAAAATATTCATGATGAATTCTCACAAAGAATAGATTCCCCATAAATTGTTATTGATGTCTTAAATCTTTCAAACATAGGGTCTCTGAATGCCATTGACAAACCATCGAGCAGAAGTCGATGCATACGACAGGTGCTCGATGCATCGGAAAATTTTGAAATTTTCATGTTGTTTGCTGGAACGTTGCTACTCAATGTTATCAAAGTAGGTTTGATGCCATCGAAGTCCTGTGGAGCGTGGGCATAATTGTATAAATACAGAATTTGTTTCCTGTTCCAGTCAACAATTTCCGTGATGGAACCTAAATAAAGGGATGGCGATATTTTTAACAACATCAAAGACATTTTTTAAAAAATTTTGTTTTCACTAAAATTACTTCACTATGTTCTATGAATGTCGACATTAGCATTCTATGTTCTATGATGATGATGTGACTGCTAATATCCTGCCTTGTCAAGGGAATCCAATATCATATCTCGGCATTCTTAGAGCATAAAATGCATGCTACAGATAATTATTAAAATGGACCTATGTGATCTCTGGTAAATCTTTCTCCCCTCTTCTATATAACAGGTGTTTTTATTGGATCCAGCTCCATGGCCCAGTAGTAGACATACTCTGTTTTAATACTAAATAATGGGATAGTCTGTGGGTGTGTGTAAAAGAAAATAAAAAATCTGTCTTTGTTAGGCACACACTGCTTCACGTAGTGAATAACCGAAAGGCCTTTTGTTTTGATTCAAGACCCTTCCATATCCTCTAATTTTAGCAACAACAAAAAAAAAGTTTATTACATGCAAAATTTTATTCCTAGCAACTCTTGTTTTATATATATATATATATATATATATATATATATATATATATATATAGTAGAGATGGTCCCACTCAGCTTGTGGCCATGAGAATAAAATATGTGGACGGTTAGAAAACTTTGTCAATTTTTTTCATAGTTGTACATTTGTTTGTAAATTGTGGTCCACCTGACAATTAAATAGACATGATTCTAAGGGGGCTTTCATTATAAAATATATGCACAATTTGTTTTCCATTCCGATTGTGGTAGTATATATATTGGGTGTAATCAAGATTATAATATTTTAAGTGAATGTTAAGACGTTCCTAAGGCTTCTAGAGAGAAAAAAATCTAGGGTTTTGGTTTATTCAAATAAGGCTCACATTGTTATTAGCTCTCTCTCTCTCTCTCTCTCTCTCTCTCTCTCTCTCTCTCTCTCTCTCTCTCTCTCTCTCTCTCTCTCTCTCTCTCTCGCTCTCTCTTGTAATATCGTTTCATAGTAGATCGTTTGTCACTTTGGGCTATAATTTTTTTCCCAAAAGGGTTTTTCCACGTAAGATTTTTTTTTTTCATAACTTCAAAAGAGATTTACAGCCTTTCGGGTGGGCCCCAACAAAAAGAGAAGAGTGACACCTATCATGTAACAGGAGCAAAAAGGAGGCCAAAAAGCAACACAGAAAACAAAACGGAACAACAGAGGTAGAGAAAACACTCGCTGTCTACTGACGGCGGGTTTTCCTTATCGCTCCCAGATTGAGGTTATCCAGGAAGGTGGAGACTCTGGTTCTAGGCAGAAGATGATGAATGACTTCAAAAAAACTAAGGCTTTGGTTAGCGCTGCCCATTCGGGCTAAAGAATCCGCTGGAGCATTTCCTTCTCTAAAGATATGGGCGAAGTTGACCTCAGCTGACGCCATGAGAGATCTGATTCTGAAGAGCCAAGCACACCATTTCCAACCTGGCCTGGCCGCTCCCGAGATGAGGTTAATAAGAAACAGAGAGTCGGATTCGATGATCATCTGCTTAAAACCTTTGGATAGACAGTAGAAGATGCATCTGCTTAAAACCTTTGGATAGACAGTAGAAGATGCCATCGTGAAATGCCCTCAGTTCCGCATGGACATTTGATCCAATGCCATAGCCGGCAGAAAACGCGAATATAAAATTTCCTTTTTCACCACGGCAAATCCCCCCACCGCCAGATGGACCCGGGTTTCCCAGGGCCGACCCATCTACATTTATTTTAACCCACCCGAGAGGAGGCTTATACCACTCGACTATATCCGAAGCATCAGAAGAATGCAGGACAGACTGACCGCTGTTACTGGTGTCATGACGAAGGGGCGAATTGCGAGGCCTTGGCACAATCAAGGAGGCAACCGGGAGCTATAACGAGTGGGTGCTGAGAGTTGCGTGAGGAAAGAAACAGGCAGGAAGATTTGCTTTTCTGCAAATAGAAGACAACGACCTATGGAGCGAAGGACGCACCCCATCACATTTGGCTCTATTTTTGGCATTCCAGATCTCCCACAGGATGTAGCAGGGGAGGAGTTTGAACTGGATGGAGATATCCTTCTGAGCCGCTTGGCAGGCCCACCACTGTTTGAGCCGATGTTTAACCGTTCCCGCGTTTTGAAGCTGAAAGCCCATGTGCATAGCAAAGTGCCTCCAAATAGCCATTGTCAGATCTCTATCTGTGAATAGGTGAGAGAGGGACTCGGGTTTGTGATTTGGGTGGGCAGAGGGAGGGGAAATATCGCAATAGTGACATTTAGAGGCCAAATGAATGCGTTTACCTTGAACTGCAGCATCCACAAGGACTGCATTTGACAACGCTCTCCAAATCAGATGAGACATTTTAGGAGGGATGTGTTGGTGCCAGATTCTCTTGAAACATTCTGAGTTGTTTTCTTGGGATCTATTGAAATTTCATGCTGATTTCATGGTGAAACAGCCAGATGGAGTGAACGGCCAAAACCGAGAGTCTGGCCCCGAGCCACGACAGAGGCCCACTTGGAAAATGAAGTGAATGATGTGATCGGGGATGAGAGTCAACACAATTGAGGGGGGGGGGGGCAGGGACCGAATGAATTTAGAAGGTGCTTAATTTGGAGATGGTGGACGTCTGGCGGAATTTGGCAGCCATCTATGGAGAGAATAGGCCTCAAACTTGTCTAGTTAGAATACCACAGATTGCTCTCCCCAGTGCCAACCTGGATTTGAGCAACTGCCTCTACCTGGGGAACTAGGTGGAGGACAGATTTCCACAGAGGCGAGGCGAGGCGTGGACGTGGCTGCTGATGGGGCTAAGGTGGTTCATGTCATGTTCATATTTTGCTCTCATGAAAGTGTTCCAAAGGCTCTGATTAGTCAGGTCGGTGATCTCCTAGGCCATCTTCATCCGAAAGGCTTTCATGACATCTGCAAGTCTCCTTATACCGAGACCACCTTCCTCTCTTGGGCGGGAGATGTACTTCCAATTTTTCCAATGATGCTTTCTTTTACCTCCAGACCAACCCCAGAAAAAACGAGTGAATCTAGTTTCCAAGTTAGGAATGACCTGCGTAGGAATGTGAGCCGCCGCGAGCGAGTGGACCGGGATGCTCCCAAGAACATCTTGTATAAGAACTGTTCTCCAAGCCTGAGAGAGGATTCTTGCCTACCAACCTGCGATTCTAGCATCAATTTTTTTCCAGAAGAGGTTGGAAAATGGTTACATTACGACGCTCACTGACTAAGGGAACCCCCCAGGTAAGTGAAGTTGCCAGCAGCTCTCCCTATCCCAAAAGTGTTTTCAACAGCCCTGGTTCTCCCCGTCGGTTGTTTGGAGGCTAAAATGAAGGAGCTTTTCCTGTAATTAATAGCTTGCCCTGATACTTTTTTATAGGAATCCAGAAACAACTTCATCACCTTAACAGATTTCAGGCCACCATTCATGAAAATGAGAGTATCATCTGTGTATAACAGATGAGAAATTCGGGGGCAACCTCTACGGAGTTTGAAAGGCATCGCCAGACCTTTGTCCATCAGATTAGTGATTCCCCGGCTGAGCACCTCTGTAGCAAGGATAAAGAGAGATGGGGATAGAGGGTCTCCCTGACGCAGTCCCCTAGAGGAATTGAAAAAGCCGTAAGCTTCCCCGTTGACTATAATCGAGAACCAGACCGAATTCCAACACTTTTCAACCATGCCAATCCAAGAGAAGGAGAAATCAAATCTAGTGAGAACCACCTTCAGAAACTTTTAACTAACTCTGTCGTATGCCTTTTCCAAATTCACCTTGAGCACTAAGTTTCCACCTCTAGATTTCATGTTTAAATCTCTGAAAATTTCTTGGGCAAGGGCAATGTTTTCTGCAATGGGCCGCCCTTGGATGAAAGTGCCTTGTTGTATGGAAATGATGGAAGGGAGGATGGAGGCAAGTCTCTTGGCAATGATTTTTGCTAGAATTTTATATAGACAGTTGCAGAGGTTTATAGGTCTGAAATCTGAGAAGGAGGTCGGGGATTCAGATTTTGGGATAAGACAGATAAGGATTGTATTCACAGCTCTCGGGATATCTCCACCCTGAAATAGATAGACCACAGCCTTATGGATGTCATGCCCAACAATGTCCCAACACTCTTGGTAGAAAGCAGCAGAAAAACCGTCAGGGCCAGCTGCCCCTTCCTTTGGAATATCTTGGATAGCTTAGCGCACTTCGTTAACCGGGGGGGGGGGTTCTGATGTTGGGTGACGAGGTGAGGAATGACGTCCAGCAACTCATTGTCCGATGAAGTGGCAGATGCTGTGTATAGTTTGATGAAATGGTCCGTAGCGGCCCTCTTGATGCACGTAAGGTCCTCGGTAATCTCTCCTGACTCTAGCCTGCAGATTTTGGAAATTATTGCTCGTTTCTTCTTAATTGTGGCAGCAGTGTGGAAAAAGGCCGTGTTTCTGTCACCTGCTTGCAGCCAGTCAACCCTTGATTTTTGCTTTCAAAAAACACTACAAAACAAAATCGCGGAAAAGCGGCGCTTTGGTGCAACTTACAGCGGCGCTCTTTAACTCAAGACCACAGATGTTATAAAAAATTAAAAAAGACGCGATTTTCATTTTCATTTCCATTTCACTCGTAGCTCTGTCTCTCCCGACGATCTCTCTCTCTCTCTCTCGCGAATCTCTCTCTCTCTCTCTCTCTCTCTCTCTCTCTCTCTCTCTCTCTCCCTCTCCCTCGACGCTGACTCTCCCTCTCCCTCTCCCTCTCCCGACGACTCTCTCTCTCCTGATTCTCAGCTTCTTCCTACCCCCGAATCTCTCTCTCGCGCGAGCCGTCATTAATTTTAGGGCTTAGATGAAGATTTGAAACAGGTAAGAGTCTAGATTTCATCAATTTCAACATTAGTGATTTCCTAATTAGGGATTTACAATGTTGAAACCCTAATTAGGGATTTACTATGTTGAAACCCTAATTAGGAATTTTTCTATGTTGGATTTCGTGACGGGTGAAGTTTTTCAATCTGAATTCTGTTCGATTTGTAGTTTTATAACTCATTAGGTATCTAGATCTGCTACTCTCTTGTTTCCTAGGGTTTTGGATCTATTTTTTACCCTTTGCATTTGGGTTATTTTAGGTATGGTAAAATACATTTTTCAAATTAAAATTTCTTTGAATTTTTGTGTTCTATATTCAGGAAAAATCAACGATGGAAGCAATGCAGATGTTGCTGATGACCATTATCATGGCTACATGGTATGTAAATTTATTTTTATGTTGCTGATGACCATTATCATGGCTACATGGTATATAAATTTATTTTTTATTTTTTTAATGAAGAATAATCCAACTAGCTCAGTAGATTCCATTGAGAAGATCTGACCCCTCAAATGAGTTGTAATGTTATATGCAATTTCCACTCCTTGATTTTATTTGTTACACACATTACAGTGATAATCTAACGGTGGAGATTTCTCATAAAGAGAGAAAAAAAAAATCACTCATCATATGATGTCCTTGGTTTGGTCATCGGACCATTGTCTGATATGCCCCCACCATGGATATGAGATGCCTGATAGTAGCAGTTTTCAAATGCCTTACGGGTGTGTGTGGTAAGTGTTTAAAGTATGACCTAAGAAGTGACAAAAAGATCCAGTTTCGCCCTGAGAAGTCCTTCAAATTCCTAAAAACACTCAGAAGTGGATGAAAACCAAGGACCTGTTTGGATTAGTGGAAGCCAAAAAGCAGATGAGGAAAAGAAAATGTCACATATGATGAAATCTATATAAAAAATCTATATAAAAAAAAAACCAGCTTATCTTAGAGAGAAATTGCACCTTTAATGAAAAAAAAAACTATGCTAATCCTCACCCTCAAAGAGTGAGACTCCTATCCTGTTATTGTTATTGTTATTGTTATTGTTATTGTTAACTGGCTATTCTAAATGAGCTTTGGTTTTCATTAAGATCATGCTCGGAGAAGAAGACCACATTTAGTAAGCATTTTGCGCTCCCACTTAGTAAAGAAAATGATGGGAGACGATAAGACAATCAAATATCCAACAAGGTCTGCTAATCTTATATTTTGACTTAAATCAGTTCCAGATTCAACCCTGTATTCTTGCATGTATAAGTATTTTTAGGGTATGCCGATTAATTTCTAAAAGGCGATGCAATGAGAGATTCAACCCTTAGGGTCAGATTATAGGAGATGTAACCTTGTAATATTACGTATAATTCTTGGTCAGTCATAGGTTAAATTAATCAATGGGTTTGAGTTAACAAATTCCATGTCAGTATACATATGTGTAAACAGAAGTATACATTTACATATAGATGGACGGATGAGTAGATAGTTTGAGAAATGGTTATTTGAATGCTCGTCAATGGTTGTGACTTCGCCCAACAACTTTATAATGTTGATATAAAACTGATCATAGCTCAACTGTCTATGTTACAACTTTATGGGCATGTTTTGATATGTGGAATCCAAGGAAAGAGAAAGGAAAAAGATACTAATTTTCTAATGATGATTTTCATAAACACTATTGATACATGGATTCCAATTTTAGAGTTGTTGTTTTGATAGCAAATGGAGATATCATATCCCTCTCACAACAGTCACCTAGTTTCTTGTACCAAGAATCCAAATGATGGAGAAGTGTAAATTTGCTTTGTGAATCCATCTTTTTCTTTACTATCCAAACAACATAAATTGTCACATTGAAGGAAAACCCTTTTCCATTTCCATTGTTTGGCATGGAATCCTTGGTATCCAAACATTTCCAACGGGTTAAGCAGCGAGAAATTCAAACATCTAAAGAATTGATTATGGAATTTCAGAAGTCGGAATTGTCCAAAGAAATAGCAAGAAATAACATTACAAACACATGCGCATGTGCACACACGCATATGTAATGTCAAAACTTCCACAAATCTGCAAGACTACTTACACTGTTCGCTACACGTGTACTAAGGTGCGTAACATTATCTGGGAAAAGTTTAGCCAAGCCAAAGTCTCCAATTTTTGGCACAAAATCCCCGTCAAGAAGTATATTACTTGCTTTGATGTCTCTGTGCACGATAGGTGGGTCAAGCTCTTCATGAAGGAATGCCAGACCAGGCAGCCCCCATACAGATTGCAGATCTTCTGCTCCAATCTAAGTCAGCTTTTTTGCCTTTTGAACCTACAAGGGAAAAGAAGAATAGATATACTTATAATGCATCTTATTTAGCAAACAGTAAATATCAACAGAAACAGATAACAACAATTGATATCATTATTGTGCCTCCTTTGGCATAAAGAGCTCTGCTAAGTGCACTAACACAATTGCGTTTTCCGAGGGATTTGTGGCTCACAGTGTCAACATGGCATGGGTGTGTGAGATCAATCCACTAAAGTGGGCCCCACGTTGTAGATTCCGTAGGCCAAAAATCAGCTCAGTTCACTAATCTTGTGGACAAAAATTTAACTTGGATGCATATGTCTGTCATTTCCCATTCATCAATGTATATATATATTTTTTGTACAAACGTGATCCACATGATGAACAGACCGGACTGATTTTTAGGCCAGGGTATCTACACAATTGGTCCGACCTGATGAGTGACTTGGGATCTCACATGTCTGCAATGCTAACATGTGTGGGTGCGAGTCTCTTAGAGTGCACTTTGCTTTTCTCCCGCATAATTGATATTAACAGTTTGTTCAGCTCTTGCTCTAGTCTTTTGTAATTTTACCTAGCTATAAGCGATCAAGACTGTTGTTTTCCAAATGCTCATACACCAAAACCCGATTGCTTCCTTGAACACAGCAGCCAATTAATTCAACAAGGTTTGGATGCTTCACATTTGTGATCGTATCGATCTCAGTCAAAAACTCTTGGATTCCTTGCTTTGATTCAGCAGAGAGCGTCTTCACGGCAACTTCAGTTCTATTCTTAAGGGTTCCCTAGCAAATAGAAAACAAGGAAAAAATGTAATTAAGGATAGTAAAGTGCCTGATATGCCCCCACCATGGATATGTTAGATATGCCAAGAGTTCTGATTTGCAGGTTAGACACTTACAACTACATATGTTTTTTGCTAGGTATTATTCATCAATATCTTCCATAAATAATTGATCTTGCTTAATTTATATTTTTGTCGCTTCATTTATATGCTTTCCTAGAGGCCCAACTTGTAACTCCTCAGAACCCGCTCTGCCGTAAGATATTACGGTGTATGACGGTTCCCAGCAGGTTAAGTTGCAAGTTATTATATAGAGTTGGTTGGATGTCTTTTATTTTTGTAAATGCTATTAATAGTTAGTTGAATGATGAATGATACTTGTGATTGTGAATGACAATAAACAACTTATATATATATATATATGTGTGTATATATATATGTGTTGTCCTTGGAGGATTTGTTTTTAAGGGGACATGATATTCTTGACCTATGGTATGGTGTCCCAATATTGCTCATATGTTACTAGTATGTAGTAGATATTACTAGGTTAATTTATCAAAACAAAATTCGTTTCTTTAGTTTAAAATTCATTATGTTATTATTTAGCTTGATGATGAATGCCAATTGTGATTGATTACATAATTGTTTAAGTATAGGACAATCAGTTGCCCATTTAAGAATTTTTATGTGGCCAAGCATAGATATAGTGTGCTTTTGGAGACATAAAAATTCTCAAATTGTCCCATGTTTGGACAATTCAAGGTTGGATAGATTAGAATGCTTTCGGTTCCTGATTTAAATGCACATGCTAGTTCTGCGTTGTATCTGTCCTTTTCTCTCTGGTTACGTTTCTTATATTTATTTCTAATGTTAAATATCGTCACATTATGTGGATACTTGACATGGAAATCAAATGCAAGATCAACGTATTCGGAGAGACATGGGGAGATGCTGCCGGAATTTCGGTGTGGGCATTTAAATAGGAACATGAAAGTATTACAATCTATCCAGTCTTGGATGGGTGACTGATTTAGTTAGTCAGTTAAAGATACTATTAGAGATTCTATTAAATGCCTAAATCGTCGTCCCTTGTGGGGTGATCAATAATGGTGCTTGTTTCATTATAATTTTCCTTTAGTACTCTTCCTTAAATTTCTCTTATACCCATTCTAGTTTCTCTCCTAGGAAGCTTTGTCGAGCTCACGTTGTATTTCAACTAACTTGTCGAAGTAGCTGAGGAAGATAGTGATGGATAAGAGTTAGATTCATTTGTCAAGGTATCTCAGTAACTTCTCCTTCTAGTTGGTGTTGCCCAATGGTTAAGATGCATTGTTTGATATGTCCTCCAATTGCATTGAATGATTTAGGGTAAGCGATGCATACTTAAGTGGAGCTACGGAATTCCTAGACTTTGCATTTACAAATGCAAGTGATAAAGGGAGGATCCTATGTCCATGTAAGAACTGCAATAACAACTTCTGGGTATCTCGACAAGAAGCATACGATCATATCGTGTGTGATGGATTTAATACGAGTTATACTCATTGGCGTTTTCATGGGGAAGCCACGTCTTCTTCTATGCCTAATCTGGATCCAAATGATGATATGCGCGAATTGTTACACGATGCATTCAATTTTTCGGGCCCAGATGATCAAGAGAGTGATGCAACATATAGACCTACACAGGGGCTTAATCCTGAAGCACACCAATTTTTCAAATTAGTAGAAGAAGCCGATAAGGAATTGTACCCAGGCTGCAAGAAGTTTAGTAAGCTCTCTTTCGTTATTCGACTATATCACATAAAGTGCCTTAGTGGATGGAGCGACAAGTCATTTACAATGTTACTTGACTTGCTAAAGGATGCACTTCCCGAAGGTGAAACCTTACCAAGGTCTTTCTATGAAACCAAGAAGATTATTGGGGACTTGGGCCTGAAATATAATAAAATTGATGTTTGTCCCAATGATTGTATGTTATATTGGAAGGAGGCTGTCGATGAGCAATCATGTGGTATATGTGGTGCTTCCAGATGGAAAACATTTTAACATCAATCAAATGACGAGGCGACTTCTTCGATTGCCAAAGAGAGAAAATTTCCAGCCAAAATATTACGTCATTTTCCTTTGAAACCAAGGCTCTAGAGGTTGTACATGTCATCTAAAACAACGTCCTCTATGAAATGGCATTATGAGTGTCGCACTGAAGATGGAATGTTAAGGCATCCAGCTGACTCCCCGGCGTGGAAAACTTTTGACCACTATCATCCGACCTTTTCATTGGATAGTCGCAATGTTAGACTTGGGTTAGCAGCTGACGGTTTCAATCCATTCAAGACAATGAGTATTGCTCATAGCACATGGCCGGTTATTCTGATACCATATAACTTGCCACCATGGATGTGCATGAAACAATCTTATTTCATGATGTCCTTGCTTATTCCTAGTCCTTCTGGACCTAGTAATGATATTGGCGTGTATTTGCAACCTTTAATAGATGAGTTGAAGGAATTATGGGAGGTTGGCATAGACACTTATGATGCCTCAAGCAATGAAATATTTCGAATGCGTGCAGCATTGTTGTGGACTATTAGTGACTTTCCTGCATATGCGAACTTGTCTGGATGGAGCACTAAAGGACGCCTTGCTTGTCCTTGTTGTGACAAGGACACTTCATCTAAATACTTGAAGCATGGTCGAAAGTTTTGTTATATGGGCCATCGTCGATTCTTGAAACTTGATCATAGATTTAGAAGTAATAGCAGATCTTTTGATGCTACAGAAGAATTTAGTGAGGCACCAACTTTGCTATCTGGGTCTGATGTGTTGGATCAGTTACAAGGAATTAATGTCACATTTGGGAAGAAGACTCCTGGCATGTATGGGCACAAGAGAAGACGAGAGGATAATGCAAAAGATCGATATAATTGGAAAAAGAAGAGTATCTTTTTTGATTTGCCGTATTGGGAGCATAATTTGTTGCGGCACAATCTGGATGTGATGCATATTGAAAAGAATGTGTGTGACAATGTGCTTGGGACACTGTTGAACATTGAAGGGAAAACAAAGGACAATTTAAAGGCACGTCTCGATATGCAAGATATGGGTATAAGACAAACATTGCACCCAAGACAGCTTTCATCGAACAAAACATATTTGCCACCTACATGCTTTACCATGTCATCGAGTGAGAAAGATGATTTCTGCCAAGTTTTGAAGCGAGTGAAAGTTCAGATGGTTATTCAGCCAATATTTCACGATGTGTGCATCTTAAAGAGCGTAAAATTTTAGGGCTCAAGAGCCATGATTGTCATGTTATGATGCAACAATTACTTCCGATAGCGATACGAACAACATTGCCAGAAGTGTGTGAGCTCAGTCTTGCTTGAATTGTGCAATTTCTGTAGGGAATTGTGTTCCAAAGTTGGTCGAGTAAAAGATTTTGATCGATTGGAATCTCAAATTGCGGTAACACTTTGTCATCTAGAAAAGATTTTCCCGCCGGCTTTTTTTGATGTTATGGTGCATTTACCCATTCATTTAGCGGGCGAGGCCAAAATTGCAGGACCGGTACAATACCGATGGATGTACCCCATCGAGAGGTGCGTGTTAATGTTTATAAATTAATTTTATTTGTCATGTTGTTTCAATTGCGCTAATCAACCATATATTTCTAAACTTCTTAATATTGATAATCATAGGTACTGGCTCACATTGAAGTCATATGTACGTAATAAAAGTCGACCCGAGGGTTCAATTGCAGAAGGGTACTTGGCGGAAGAATGCTTAACTTTCTGCTCGAGGTACTTGCATAATGTGGAGACAAGGTTCAACCGACCAATACGAAATGACGACTATGGTAACACCGTTATATAACAATCCACTATTTTTCCACGAATAGGTCGTGCATTAGGGAAGCCTGGGGATTGTGTGCTAGATAAAGTTGTATTTATACAGGCACATCGATATGTTCTGTTTAACAGTGGCGCACTCATCCCATTTCTTGAGTAAGAAAACTATAACACTTATTTTATTCATGATGGAAAATAAGTTACTATCACGTGTCTTACTAAAATCAATTCATATGCAGAGAACACATGAATGTCGTTAAGCAGAAGAATCCTCGCGCACGACCAAGGGATATAGAACGCATTCACAATGAAACATTTCATAAATGGTTTAGCGATCATGTAAGTAGTTGATATGATAAGTTGATCGACGTGTGCATGTTCATTTATTTTCATTGTCCAGACATGTGATTCTGTTTTAGCATTTTTTTAATAGGTTGAACAGTTGCGCCAGGTAGAGAATGAGCAGGTCTCAGAAGACCTTAGATGGCTAGCTCGGGGTCCTTGTGCAACAAGAAGATACAAGGGTTTTATCATAAACGGTTTCAGGTTTCACACTAAAGATCGAGAAAAGAAAAGAAAAACTCAACATAGTGGAGTTATGGTGACCGTAAAGACATCAAGCTTTGCGAATGTCAACACAAAAACCCTATTGCAGGAGATGTAACGTACTACGGTGTCTTGATAGACATAATTGAATTGGAATATTGTGGTGATCGGAAAGTTGTATTATTTAGATGCGATTGGGTTGATGTTCTATCTCAGAGCAGGGGGGTCAGGAAGGATGGGTTGGGGTTCACGCTCGTGAATTTGAAACGGTTTTCCCCTCTGGTCGACAGTTGTCTGATGAACCGTTTGTGTTTGCATCTTAAGCTGAGCAGGTGTTCTATGTGCAAGACCCTGTCGAGAAGGATTGGCATGTTGTGGTAAGGGCGAAACCTAAGGACTTGTTTGAGATGCATGGGGAGGAGTTTGCAGATGATGTTGATGCATACTTGGGAAGCTCGCAATGCAATGATCAATGTTCGGAAGATCTGAGTGATGACATTGATAGTTGGGAAAGGACAGATATCGATGGTACAACAATTATTACACCTTTACCACCCACCCAGACAATGGTAGATGGCCAAACAGATGATACCGAGTTTTCTGATTGTGATGGAAATGACATTATGTACAATAATTGATTTCATTGTATATGGTTGAGTTATTATTTCGCATGTTTATTTATTTTCATCGTATAGAAATTCACATGTCTTTTGCTTGATATGATGATTTTGGAATATGTTCCATTGATATTGGGATTAAGTAATTTGTACGGCTTGTATATTTTAATATGCAACTATCCACAAATCAAGTTGTTTATTTTATGAATCTCCATTTAAATGAGAAATATTTAATTATCATATTGCTAGACATATACAGGTGTTAAACATGAGTACTAGACGCAAGGTTAGGCAATCTGTAGGCCCTATGACTGATAGCACTAGCCAGCCTCAGCTGCCCCAAACTAATGTTGGTCACCTTGACCCTTTTGCCTCAGACTACTAGTGGTATAACAAAAATGTGTTCCTCTCTCGTGGACAATGTGTTTTACCATGTAATTTGCTTTTGTTAATTAGTTTTATATGTACCATTGTGATTTTATTCAACAGATTCAACGTCCAAGAAACCAAGGACTCGAGGCCCCACACGATGCTTTGATGTATGGAAAATGCGTGAAGGTCAACGGATTTCTATTTCGTCAACGATCTAGGGCAACCCGTTTGTGACAATGCTAGTAAGTTGACAAATTTCATAGGGACAATAGCACGCAATGGGGAATATGCTCCCTTACATTTAATGATTGGAGGGCGGTCTTAGAATGAGAAGAAAGATGATATGTGGGGGCTTGTCACGGTAATGGTTATGATGCTTTTTTTTTTTTTAAAGTTTTTTTTTTGTTCATTATATGATTATCTGCTTTTAACATGTGATGCAGTCCAAGTTTGAGTTTGACGATAATGCTAAGGCTTGGGTGCTGAAGTCAATTGGTAAAAAATGGAGGGAATGGAAAGGCGAGTTGAAGAAACTCCACTACTCTTCTCATGAGACTGATGAGGAGCGGCTCACAGATCTTGATGAGCGGGTCCAAGAGGATCAATGGAAGGCTCTCGTTCAATTTTGGAACTCTAAAGAGGGGAAGGTATGCCTCATTCAATTATAAAATGTATTTTTCCCACTTGTGTCATTACTACCGTTTCTTCCAGTGGTATGGCCCACTTGAGCCCTGGATTTACCCAAACCTAACCCAATTTCAAATGCAGGTTGGAGTCTTCCAACCTTAACCTGAACCCTTGGGTTGGGTCAGTCGGTTTCATATCGAACTGTCGACAAAACTACTGAAATGATATTATTGTCCACGTATCATGAGATTTTTAAATTCTTGGTGGTTTTTCATTTTTCATGATTTTATTGTATGGTTATTCTGATTTGAGAAATACTCTATTGATCTCAGAGCACCATTAGGACACTTAGTCCATGGGCTACCAAGCAAATATCACATTGATCTGATGGATATTAACCATTTGATCAATGGCCTTAAACATAAGTGGTGAAGATGATTTACACAAAGTGGAGACCACCATGGATTACTCATGTTTCTAAAGAATCACATTTGTTCGACAATTGTAACCATCTTATCTATGACTTTGAAAAAGGATGGTTATATATAGAAAATAAGGCCAAATCAAGGATGATTAGGTCATCCAATATTTTTTCATGGCAGCCCATGAAATGAGTTCTGAACTTGAGTTCAGATCAATCAATTGGAAGATACAAGTTAATGAATGCAACTGGGAGCACTATAAGCATTTCACTTCTGATTTTAATATTAAAATTTAAAATTTTAAGCAGGTTTATTTATTTATTTATGAGGAAGACCCTCTAAAATATTAATCTTACCATAAAATGATTTTAAATCTAATATTTATCAGATCATGCTTTCTGTTTTATAGTTGAGGGTAAAAGTATATTTTTACCCATCCATTCTCATCCATCCTCTCGTACATGTGGAGACTGGTTGTAAATGAGCCTGAGTATATACTTGCCCTCCATAAAATTCTTAAGATCACTTCTCCTCATTTTATCTTCGTCTCTCTTCGAAATCTCTCCTCTCATGATCTGCCCCATTTACTTGTAGCTCCCAACACAATATCCTTGAGAAATCAACTCTATCCATCAATTTCACCTACTCATATTAGGACAAACTAAATTTAGGCAGATTCAAAACTCATATGAGCCCAAACAACAGGAAAAGGTAAGAATATAAACGCCTATCATTGAAACCTATCTGGGCCACACCTTATGAAACACAATGTGATGGGTCCCATGCAGCGTTCCTTTTTTCTTTTTTCTTTTTTCCTAGCTAGCCACGATTGGTTTCGCACCGGCCTAGAAGGGTAAATTCATTTTTTCACTTTTTATTGGTACAGTTAAAGGAATGTTTTGATAAATACAGATACCAAATACTGTTTTTGAAACATCTTATAGTCACACAGGAATTTTCGAGTACCAATCCCTTTTAAAGAGCTAACATATGTATTTAAAATTTAAAAACAACTTAATTCTTTTGTAACATCAAATTTTAAAGCTGTATTTCCAGTTGATTTTCCTAATAACATTCAGTAAAAGACCTCAAAATCTGAAGAGATCTCATTAGAAATTTACAAACCAATGGACTGCAGAGAGAGAATAGAGATCAATTATTTTGTTGATTATTAAATTAATTATGTAGTTTTCTAAGCTAGGAAAATTAATAATTGCATTTAATAATGAATGCTAAAAGCACAGCTGTGTTGCCTTAGATTCTCTTGGATTTGAAGGAAAAGGACAAAATAAAAAAAGGGACTTCAGTGAAAACTACAGATTATTTTATGCATCCACGCTGTCTATACATTTTTTAGATCATTTTAGAGCATGTTCTCAACAATTAAATAAATCCAAATCACAGGTTCACCATACTCTAAGAAGGTGGTGATTGAACGGTTAGCCATCAAAATCTATCCGGGGCTTGTGGTAACATTTTCCTAATTTTTATTTTCCATCCAACCGGTTGAAAGTCATAAAAACCAAGAAATATATATATATATATATATATATATATATATATATATATATATATATATATATATATATATATATATATATATATATGAGATTAATCCAAAACTTTTGTGGCTCAGAAAATACTTTTAATGGTCACTCACCCACTCTTTCTTATGGTATGGTCCACATGAGATTTGGATCTGTCTTATTTTTTGATTCATTCACTGAAATGTTCTGATTATGGACATCCGAATCGTTTATTTGACTGGACTGATTATGGATGTTCTATGCTCCAAGAGTCTTCACTGGCAGATTATTTTATCTGACATAGATTTGAATCTGATCATGGGTAAAACATAACAGTGTCCAATGTCAGGAGATGATTCATGGAAGCGATTGCCTGGTGACAGCAGTGGCCGGATTTAATTGGGCCATGCGCAGCTGTTAAACATGCACATGCGTAACCTTTAAATTAGTGTGGTTGAATTTGATTGAGCCATCTGTCATTGTTGGAATTGAGCCCATACAAATCATTTGTGAAAGTTGCTAGGCCATCTCTACAATAGCACATAGCGGAATCAAATCCCACCACCTCAGGTCACCAGGCAATCTATATCCCCTTTTAAACATGCTTAGTATGTCCATCTCAGACAAAGATTCGTGGCTCAATCAAATCGCGCAATGTCGGGTCACCAGGGATATCATGGTGATTTCGTCAAGGCATGCAATCCGCTTCATGATTTGGGGCTGCATGTTATCTAACCAACAAATCATCGGTATGATATTTTCTTTTTCTTTTTTTTTTAATGTGGACCATTGCTGTAACTGTCTATTTACTGTCCATCAGTCGAAGGGTCCATCAGTTGAAGGGTCACATTTTCCCATATGGGAGCTTTTTGTTGTATATGCCATCGACGTGGGGCAATTAGATTGGTCACTGGATCATGGGTTCCACTGATGCAAAATGAAGGAAACTTACTGCCAGAGCATTGTTTGTGTACCATGTAAATCCATAGGTCAACCCACCATGAAAAGTAAGCTGACTTTGGTGTGTGCATTGTGTATGCCATACCTAAAAAGCATTGTATGATTTCTTATGATTTACTTTGTTGGTGTGTCACATATAGGCTCGTTCTAAAACAAATATAGAGAATCGGAAGAAACAACTGATTAACCACGCGGCAGGCACGAAGAGTTTTGCGCGAATACGTGAAGAGGTAAATTTTATTAATAACCTGACCAACCATGTTAGTATATTTCTGTTATATAACTTGTTTACATAATAATAGAGGAAAAATGCCAATGGGGAGGGTCTAAGCCGAGCAGATATGTTTATATTGACTCATACATGCAAAGATGGAAACCCTGTGGATGAGGCCTCATCAGTAGTAATGGTATGTTAATGTATTTACATGCAATAAGAGCTCCATATAAATGTGTAGCAACAACTATAGTATTTACACATTAATTGTTACCATGTGATAATTATTATTGCAGGCAAAACTCAATGAAGAAATATCTCAGCAACCCGAAGCCTCACAGAATAGCACGACAAAGAATGACCTATTATCTCAAGTCATGGGAGAAGATAGGCATGGTCGTGTTCGCACTTATGGGTTAGGACCATCTCCATCTGATTTGTGGGGTGCAACATCCAGCCAACAAAGGATGACCTCCATTGCTTAGAGGAGAGATGAAAGATATGAGGAACTACATGCCGACATAGTCTCTCTAAAAGAAAATATAGCTGCACTCTCGTCCTTAAGAGAAGTTGAAATGTCATCCCTTAAAGAAACTATGGTTGAAATCTCGTCCGCAAGAGATGCTGAAATTTCTTCCTTAAAAGAAACTCTGATGAAATTGATAGCCACTATGAAAATGCAAACAATAACCCACCCACAGTATTCGGTGTTGCAGCTAGTTCTAACATGAACCAACCGTCCTCATCATCAAGCCATTGGGTGACCTCTCGGGTAATTATATTATATACATGTATATATTTATATATGCACTATGTCCTAGATTATATATAGTTTAGTTGGTATATAATGATTGATATTGAGTTATCATTTGTAGAAACACTCGACAGATAAGGCGAAGACCACGAGTTGCACTAGTGCCGGGGTAATTTCTTATACCAAGTGAATAGTTCTTTTATTACATTTTGATGTTTTTGTGTTCTTAATTAGATGGTATATTTTATTTTCTAGGATGTGACTGGAGTTAGTCTTACAAGTATCACGAAACCCGGGTTGCTATTGCTAAAGGAGTTGTTTTGAGCAAGGATTCGCTCACAAAAGTAGGGGGGCATGAACTTGGAATTGGTTTCTGGGAAGTATTAATTCATGTGGCAATAGTACGGGATGAGGTTTTGATAAGACCCTATGGACGATATAAAACAATTGGGGATGCTATTGGAACGAGTATTGTTTGGCCCTCTATTTTGTGTAAGGTAAGATTAAGCATTAATTTCTTGTACAAAAGATTACGAGTACTAATTAATTTCTTTTTTTTTTTTTGTTTTGTTTTGCAGGTTTAAGGAGAGATGGATTGAGCTAAATGAAAGATCCTAGCCCTAGCTGGAGTGTCATCCCTGTTTGGTAGCATTCTCCCTTTTTTCTTTGCATCCTCTGATTGCTTCGTATTATTAGTATTTGAAGATGCCTATTTTGCCAATATATGCTATTGTGGGGTTGATTGCTTCAGGGTTGGTGGTGCTATCTGTTTGCAGCTTGGTTTCTAATGTTTGGCTAGTAGAGGTGTGGTGGAGAATCCAATGCTCTCGAGGAGACCGGCTTTTCTTGCTTTCGGGTTTTTGGTGCAACGGAGAAGGCTTGGTTGGGAGCTTTTCCCAAGTGAAGTGAGCTCCTTTTAGGCCCAAGAAGACATGGTGGAAGGGCTGCTTTTTTTTTTTTTGGAATTGAAAATCAGCTTTTGATAAAACCTGTCGTTAATACCTGTCGTTTATGCCTTAGTTTTAGTTTGTGCCTTAGTTTGCGATGAGTACTTGTGCCATGGTTATGGAAATTGTTAATACCTGTTGTTAAAACCTCAGTTTTAGAAGTCTTACATTTTCATGTCTGCATTTTGTTTTAGTTTGTGCTTTCATGAGGCAGATTTCCAGATTAGGCATAGAAGAAGACTCTTGTTCTTTCTATGTTTCTTTACAACATTAATAGGAGGGCATCACATCAATCTTGATGATGGAAGCTAAGCGAAGGAGAACAACTACATTTATGTAAGTATTGCTGTTGTTATCCTTGGTACATATTTAAAGTATTATAAGTCTTAAGCTCCATTTGGTCATCACATCAATCTTGATGAATATAAATTTTATCAAACCAAATGGATCTTAAGCCTTTTTTTTTTAACTCCGCCAATGCAACTACTTGCATTGCCGGTCCCAAGCCTGGGTAAAGGAGGAGGGAGTAGGGCTTGATTGGCAGTTACAACTGCAACCTTCCTTACTATTCATAATGAGGAAGTAGTCCTCAATTGGCAGTTGGAAAAAGAGGAACTCATCGATTCATTTTTCACTGATATTGCCAACTGTGCTTAGCGATGTGCTCTCGCTATGAATATATGTTCTTGAGAGATATGGCCATACCTTCGTTCCTTTACTTGATCGTGTGTTGACATTGAATCACTAATGGTTAACCTACTAATACTATGTTTTGTTTTACATGTCGGTGAGAAAATCGCATGAGCTACATCCATGGTAATTTGGATTTGGATTTGGACACTTCTAGCACATGAGAGTTGTCTATCTAGTGGGACCCACAATTTATATCATCTAGCCTAAAACTCAGTGGTGAAATTTAAATGGGCCACACCGCACTGCAAAACAGTCATCCACTTGAGCGGGCTCTTGCACATATCCCTACTTGGATCGAACACCTTTGTTTGAACTGTGAATTCATTCCAATTTTTTTTTTCAGAGAATTTGGAATATTAATTTATAGAGAAGTGTAAAGCATAGACAAAAAAGATACTAGAGGCTAATACCCAAAAAAAATGCAGATATGAAAATGAATTTTATAACGGTCCACAGGACCACAACCGTATACACACATTATCACTCTCGAAACATCATATTTATTCTCGCACTTATTTTAGATTTGAAATTATTTGTTAATGAATGCATGTTTGGGTGATTTCGAATTCTCGACTAAGGGCATTGGATTGCCTTATATCAATGGGTACCTCGACTCCATCGGGACCAACTTCACCCACGGAGCCAACCGCTTGTACCGCATCAACAATCGAGAGAACCAACCTCATCCTTATTCCAGGAGGAGGGGTCCATTTTCCTTAGATGTGCGTGAATCATCCATAAGGTCATGGCAATTTGATCAGTTCATGAATAGATCACAAACAACGGCCAAAAAGGGTAAGTACTAATACTAGTTTAATAGCATTTGGAAATGTGAAAGATGAAGATAATGATTGGTGTTGTTTTGGGGTGCTTGAATTCCATATGGAGGAGTCTTTAAAGATTTGTTACCAAAGGAGGATTATTTCCCACGAGCTCTGTATACATATGACATAGGGCGAGAATGACTTGACTTTAGGCTTTTTTTCTGGTTTGACCGAAGATGAAGTTATAGCAACTATACTTGATATTCTCAACAAGTTTACCATAGCAGTTGAGGTAAACAAAGAGAATTTTAATTATCTTAAGATGTGGTAATGTCAACTAATGCACATGGCACCACATATGTCCTTTGTGGCAGCATTGTGAAATATATAAGCCATCCATTAGAAGAGAACCACATATGAAGAGAACCACATATGTAGATTTTTCTATTTCCAACAGTACCTTATATGATGTGTCTTTCAAAGAAAAAAGAATAAATGATGGATTTTCGTCAACAAATATGGAATGTTTGATTTGTTAGAAGTCGAGAAATATGAATCCACTTGTTGTTTAGAATATCGTGTTTTGTGCATAGTGGGATATTTTCTATCATCTTCCTCATTTCAGATCAAGTATTTTATTGTGCTTGAATTAAATATCCTCCTGTATCATATTTTGCTTATTTGGACTATCTACTGACTTGAAACATAAGTAAGAAACAAGAGGTCTTCAAATCTGGTCTATTTCTATCATATTTTGTTTGTGTACCCTAGTGCATCTTTCAGCTTTACCATTCATTCTTCAGCTGAAACTTCCATAAACTTGAACATCTTGGTTGACAATGGTTTCCTTCTGATGGTGCTAGATTTTAAGGGCCCGTTTGGCCGGGTGGATTGGAAGGGAGTGAATGGTATTAGGGTGGATGGCATGGATTTCTAGGTAACGATGGTGTTGTCTGCGGATTGTCTTGAGATCCATGGGATTGCTATATCCTTGGATTGATACATCCGATCCGTTTAAAGATACGCCCATGCATCGACTTGCCAATCCAGATTAAAGCTTCCGATCCCTTCCAATCCCACTAACCAAACACGTCGCAAGCTAATTTGAACGGATTATGATAGATTGGATGGGATTTAAACGTAATGATGGTGTTGTCAATGGATTGTCTGAAGATCCATTGGATTTGGATCAGATCACCTACACTTTGTTTGTATGTAAGCCATTCGGGATTTACCATCCAATCCCTTCCACTACCATCTAATCCCTTCCAATCCAACCGGCCAAACGGGCCCTAAAAGAAGAGAGAATAAATTGTGGTCGGTTGTGGAAGGAAATCCCCCAAAATTGGGATCAATACCTAAATCCTGATTTGGACAGGCTCCACACCTGATTTTTTCAGATTCTCAATGCCTCCTTGAGAAAGTCACACACATGTTGTTTGCAAGCCAACCCCAACTAGGTGGTAGCCTTTGTACAAGGCTATGAAATACAACGATGATGGTGATGATCCATGTGGTTTTTTTAACTTGCTATTATAAATGGTGAATGTGTATCTTTGATGGAAATCGTCTTGACACAAGTTCACTTTTGATGCATCTTTTTTTATCCTTAGGATTTCCTAAGAACTTCCATTAATTGGTTCATCGTATTATGAGCAAATTCGCTTATGATCTTTGGAGAGGAAGTGGCCGAGCCAAAATAAACACCGAGAATGAGTATACATAATTATTAAACATGCACAATATATGGCTTATTTATTTTTCGCAAAAGCTGTAATTTTCCACCAATCATATATAACTTCAGTCTCATTAATTTTTTTTCCTTGAAGGATCAATTTGGAAGGACATCGTCCGCGGTTGAGGCCATATACTGCTGATGGTTTGAAGAAGCTCGTAAGAATTGGAAAAGGTGAATGCCACAATGATCTTTTGACTAATATCTAGGAAGCCCTCAGAAACTATTTTCCTGACTTTCAAAATGCCCTTCTCTATTATTTCATACTTTTATTGCGCTCTATATTCCAATCAATTACTTTGACTTCCTGGTGTGGTTTAACATCTCTGTTCTATAGAAGAGATTATTCTACGGAAGAACACCACATTAACTAGTTATACTCGCTATCATCTGTAACAATTCTTCAGCATGATAGTGTTCGTACTAAAAACGCCCTTCTATACGCATATATAAATTAGGACTTGCTGAAAAAATGTGTTTGTGTCAAAAAACATGTTTGTAATCCCACAGTAGAAAAAAATGGGTGTTTGTGTCAAAAACATGTTTGTAATCCCACAGTAGAAAAAATGGGTGTAGACATACTGTTAAAGTATTGTTGAATATTGTATTTTAAAATCCTCTCTTTGGTATCGATAATTTAAGGATAATGGTTGGTAATGTGGCTCAATATGAACAGTTGATTGATGCTTTCGGGAATGGGAGCTAACTCGATGTTTTCGAGAATGGTAAGATTAGGATAGCTGTTGATTTGTTAGGTATACAGGATTGCTAGATCTCTTACACTATTTTAAAATCATAGATGCTAAGAATTCTTTCAAAAGAGATGAACTTGATAATTTACTTCTTTTTTTCCCTTGTGCAGGATTTTAATCAATTGTACCTAAATTTGAGCTTACAAGCACTTCAGCCTTTTGACGCCACTCGCGCTAGGAGTATGCCATATAGAGGATTTGTTTATTTATTTATAATTCAAGACCATTTTCAATTTTATTGTAATAAATATTATATATATATATTTTTTGTGTAGTAATATAAATTTTGGTTAATATTCAATTTTAATTATATTGCAACATTTTTTGTTTTAAATATTAAAAAATTGCAGGTTTCAATAGAATTATATATAATTTTTTTTAAAAAAATTACTGGCCAGCACTGGCTTTTCAAATCAATAACCGCGGCGCTTCTATATATCACGGGCAGCGCTTTTGGGATTTCAGCGGCGCTTTGTTCGGATATACTACCGCCCAGAAAAAGCGCCGGTCTAACCCGCCTAATACTTTCTAGTCAGCGGCGCATATAAAAGCGCCGCTAAAATACCTAAGCGCCGCTGTATCTTTTAGCGACATACCCCTCCGGCGGTGCTTGACTAGCGCCGCTAAAAATTAGTAGCGGCGGTTTTGGGTCTTTTAGCGGCGGTTTTGGCCACCGGTGAAAGTACTCTGTCTTGTAGTGACTGATGTTGGAGATTATCAGCCGGCGGATCCACCATGGGGTTTTCCTGCGTTTTGGACTCGATTTCAGCCAGCTCCTGTTCAGCTCGGTTGGGTTGGTCAAAAATGTTTGCCTATCTTACATGGTTTTTCCACGTAAGATAGGTGTGTTCTCTAAGTGCTTTTGCTTTCATTAATTTCGTCTTGTTTAATTGAATTCATGTTTTCTTTCGCAATATTCTAAATAAGTGGTGTTAGATCTAATGTTGGGTGTTGAGTTCTAATCTAAGACATGTCAAAAAATGGTCTAACATGAAGTATGAAATGGAGAAATTTACTAGTTAAAATAATTTTGAAATATGGAAGGTGAAGATGAGAGACCTTCAAGTTCAACAAGGATTGCCACATGCTCTTATAGGTAAGGTGAAGCATACTGCATCTATGAGTAATGAAGAATGGATTGAACTTAATGATATGGCTATAACCTCAATCCAATTGTGTTTAGAAGGCAATGTTCTCTACAATGTCCTGAATCAAAAAACTTCTGAAGGGGTATGGACGGAACTTGATAGTTTGTATGTGAAAAAAATCTTTGGTCAGTCGTTTGTATCTTAAGAAAGAGTTCTACAATCTTAAGGTGATAGATGAATTTGATATCAACGAACACATGAGCACATTCAACGAATTGCTCTATAAACTGACAAATGTAGAGGCAAAGATTAGAGATAAAGATCAAGCCTTAATTCTAGCGAATTCGCTTTCACCGTCTTACGAGAATGTTGTAGACATTCTAATCCATGACATGGATAACATCGATGTTGAAACTGTCATCTCAACCCTTCATGAGAAGAAATTGAGAAGGAAAGACAGTTGCAATGGTACCTCTACAGATGTGTTGGTTTTCAGGGGAAGGAATTCTGAACAGGAGAAGGAAAATTCTCTATATAGATCCAAATTGAAAGAAAATGGTAAAATGATGTGCGTAAATTGTAGCATGACATGACACATGAAAAAGGATTGTCGATATCCTAAGGTTCAAAAGGGAGAAAATCTAATTATACGCCAAAAGAATCAAATATAGTGGAACGAGTGAGTTTTGGATATGGGGGCCTCATATCATATGACTTTTCAATGAGACTAATTCACCATTTACAATGAGTGTGATGGTGGACAAGTGTTTATGTACAATGACATTGCCTGTAAGGTTGTTAGAATCAATTCAGTGCGTATTACGGTGTTTAATGGGGTGGAGCATATTCTGATGGATGTGAGACACATTCCTAACCTCAAGAAGAATCTTATCTCTCTTGGGGCATTAGAGGAACTGGGGTGCAAGTTTATTGGTTTTGATCAGGCCTTAATGATTTTAAAGGAGTACTCAGAGTGATGAAAGCACAATGGAATAAAAATCTTTAGAAGTTGATCATGAATACCATATCGGTTGGAACTAATGCGTCTATAGTGGAGTCCACATCGGTACATTTGTGGCACGCGCATCTGGGTTACATGAGCGAGCTTGGTATAAAGGTACTTTCTGATTATAACTTGATTCTTGCTTTTAACAGAATTGATTTTCATATATGTGAGTATTATATATTTGGTAAACAAACACGAATAACTGTTAAGACTTAAAAGCATGCATGTATATAAAGGAGTGCTTGAATCTATGTATTAAGATATATTGCGCACATCGTCTATTGTTTCCTATACGAGTCATTATTTTTTATCTCATTCATAGATGACTACTCCATGAAAGTGTGAATTTATTTCTTGAAAAATAAATCCGATGCATTCGCCACATTCAAGGTGTGGAAGACAATGGTTGGGAAGTAGATATGATCGAAACTAAAGGTTCTAAGGACAAAAAATGAGGTGAATTCACTTTAAAAGGAATTCAATCAGTTTTCTAAAGGTGAGGGGATTATATGGCATAATACGATGAAGCACACACTTAAATAGAATAGTGTAGTGGAACGAATGAATCAGGCTCTCTTAGAAAGAGACCGAAGCATGTTGAGTAATGCTAGATTGGGTAAGGATTTATGGATCGGCTGTGAATACAACTTGTTATCTGTTAAATAAGTCCCTGTCTATGTTGATAAACTGTAAAATTCCTAAAGATGTGTGGAGTGATCATGATGTTGAGTATATAGGGTTGTGTGTATTTAGTTGCAGCACTTACTCTCATGTACCATTAGTTGAGCTAGATAAACTAGAACAAAGGGCAAAGAAACTTACCTTTGTGGACTATGGTGAGGGCATGAAAGGGTACAGGCTATACAACCGGAGCACTCAGAAAATTACTTTAAGTCGCGATGTCAGATTTGATGAGGTTTCCTTATTCCGCAAGGATGAAAGTAATGAACCATAAAAATCAACTGTAATTGACGTTGAAATCGAAAGGGTGGGACACAGTTTAAAGTTGAGCCACAGATGGAGGTACAAGAGCAAGTGGAGCAACCACCTCTCAGAAGAAATCCACCAAGAGATCAAGAATTACTAGATAGATATATAAATTACTCGAATGTTGCTTTTGCTCTCATATATAGATGAGGGGGATCCTTCTACCTTTTAAGAAATATTAAATGGCTCTGATGATGAGAAGTAGATGACAACAATGCATGACAAGATGGACTTTCTACATAACAATGTGGCACAGGAGCTGCTAAAGCTGTCAGTGAGGCATAAAGCGATTGGTTGTAAGTGAATTTACAAGAAGTGGGATAGATACAAGGCGATATTGGTCAAAAAAGGATATATGCAAAATAAGGGTGTCAACTACAGTGAGATTTTTACGGTCGTATTTTAGCAAGTGTCTATCAGATTTGTTTTAGTTCTAGTTGTCCGATATAACCTAGATTTGGAATAGATGGATGTGAAGATTATTTTTGTACATGAAAAATTGGAGGAGCAGA
This sequence comes from Magnolia changhungtana, assembly GCA_030180095.1. NCBI lineage: Eukaryota > Viridiplantae > Streptophyta > Magnoliopsida > Magnoliales > Magnoliaceae > Magnolia > Magnolia changhungtana. Next base: position 131,687 of record JASAUF010000186.1, read on the forward strand.
TTTACATAAAGTAGATAGAAGGGTTTGAAGTACAAGGGGCTAAGAATAAATTTTGTAGATTGATGAGATTATTATACAACTTGAAAAAATCGCTTAGACAGTTGTATAAAAAGCTTGATACTTTCATAATGGGTCAGCAATTTATCAGGAGTGAGTATGATCATCATATCTTTTACAAGACACTGAATGATGGATAGTTCATTGTACTAGTATTGTACGTAGATGACATGTTTATCTATAGCCATAACATGTCTGAGATCAATGCGTTGAAGACTCGATTATTAAAAATATTTAAAATGAAAGATCTGAGGGCTATAAAGAAGATTCTCAGTATAAATATTCATAGAGACAAATAGATGAGCATGACATAGTTATCATAGGTAATATACCTTAAGAATGTATTGGTTAAGTTTAGTATGGATAAGGTAAAACTGATTAGCACACCTCATGTGCTCACGTTATGCTTTCTTCAGAACAATGTCCTACTACATATGTGAAATTCTGTAAGGCAATAGGCCCGCAATCTATATGTATGAAAGCTTGGTAGAGCTAAAGAATAAAGGTTGTCCTAAAGAGGTGATTATGATCAAATGTAATTTAAGCCTTTTACATACAATTTCCTAACTTAAACTAATATACCATACAAGTTAAGTAAAACAATTTAACATTAAGGCTTCCAAGCTATTAATGAGTCCAATCACGTAGATTACAAAAAATATTCACATGAAGCAACTAGTCTATAAGATAATATATATGTATATGTGGGGGATGTGCTAACTATTAACTCCTAGCATTCATCTAATCATGCATGCATATAATCCATTGAAATAATCACATAAGTATAATTAAACAAGTGCTCAAATAATAATCTCAAATACAAGCATGTAAAGTAGTTCGGCTTCATTACTCCACTTTAGGCAGACACACTCAACCCATGACTATACGGGATTTTAGTATTAGAGGTTTTAAATCAGGTTTGCCTCTAACATTTACAATCTTATATAAGAACCAATTTCCTAGAAGACTTACATGTTTTCTATAGGCTAGGAACGAATCCCGTTCCTACTTAAGAACCTACAAGTATATACTTGTGTCGATGCCATACACAAGGACTTTATTTAAGTCATACATAAAAACCTAGTCGATTTTGGCAATTAAACTCTTACACTCAATCCTATATAAGGAATAAGTGTACATATACTTAATGATACTTATTTGTCGAATTGAGCTCCGTTGATGCATTGTCTTGGGTTACTTGATTGATGTTATCCCGTACTTTAATTAGCTCCCATTTGCTCCTTCGATGATGTCGATGTTTTGCAAAGACCTTAACTCCAAGATCAAATACTTTGCATGTAGCAATCCTTTGAGGTGACCAATGTGATGAGATGTTGGGTGAATCTCCTACCACTAATGGAAGGTTAAAATCTTGGAAGATTCACCTATATGAGTGTTATAAAGGGTTTAGATAAGAATTTTACTGTTGGTTCAAGTATAATATGTAAAACAAAGTGGTGATCAAATGCATCTTCTCATTGATGATGGAATTCTCTTTCAAGTGAATTATCACAACGAAGATAACTTGAATCTTTTAAACATATTAGCTTAGGATGAGAGATGTGATCTTTGAATCGCCTAGGCTTCTATTCCACCAAATGCCCAAGAACCAAATGTCATTTTATAAAAAATTGATTCACAACGACTAGTTAACTACTCTATTGATATGATTGAAATGGCCTTCGATGGGATCGAAGATCCTTCGATAGGATCGAATCCTCTGTCGATTCCATTAAGAAATTTAAAATATATCTCTATTGGTTGTTGGAATCCTTATTCAATTATATCAAGTGGACCTTCGATGGGATCGAAGATCCTTCGATAGGATCGAATCCTCTGTCGATTCCATTAAGAAATTTAAAATATATCTCTATTGGTTGTTGGAATCCTTATTCAATTATATCAAGTGGACCTTACAACATTGCACTTTTACTAATCTTAATAATCATATTCCAATTAGGCTCTTAAGGCTAAAAGATGATCAATGAGATTTACTTATAGGGTTAGGATCATCTACAAGTTACATGGCTTGTTTTGGGTTAAGGGTTAGAGTCACCAAGGTACCCCATTTACCTATTCTTTCCTCATTGATGCTCATGTTCACTTTTGTATTTGGTCTTGAACTTTCAAGGGCTCAACTGACTACATGATACATAGACTCACGTGATTGACAAATAAGGTCACAAATCAATGCACTAATAAGACGAAGAGAAGCAAGTGATGTCTCATGTGCTTTATTCGACCATCGTGGGCAGTTTGATGTATGTCATAGTTTCTACGAGACCAAAAATTTCACATGCAATGGGTGTTGGGAGTAGATATATGGCTAACCCCGACAAGTTAGGAACATTGGGAGGCAGTGAAATTGTTACTTCGATATATACAAGGTATAATGGATTATGTCTTGACATTTGAAAAGTCAGAGGATAAGTTGATAAGCTATGCGGATTTCAATTACGTGGGTAATGTGGATAATGGAAGTTCGATTTCTGGCTATTTCGTTTATTCTAGCAGGTGGTGCGATCAGTTGGATATCGAAGCTTTAGTATGTGGTGATTCTTTGCACAACTGAAGTTGAGTATCTGGCGGTGACAGAGTATTCAAAGAAGATGTTTGGTTGAGATGAATGATAAATCATCTTGGGCTTCAACAGGAGGCCGTGCCGGTTAATTGTGACAGTAAAAGCATAATTAATTTAGCTAAAATCTCAGTTTACCATTCTTATACTGGACATATTGATGTTCGTTATCATTTTATCTAACATGTGCTTGAGAAAGGAGGTGTGACTCTTGAGAAGATTCACATAAGCATGAATCTGACCAACATTCTTACGAAGGTGGTGCGTGTAGAAAAGTTCAAGTTACGTGTAGTTTGTTTAGGCTTGGCGAAGGTTTACTTAAGGCAAAGTGTGTATAAGAAGCAATGGTGAATCTATGATGAAAGGCGATTAGAGATGACAATGGAATGGTGGAACAATGGATCATGAAGATTGAGTCCATGGTGTAGATTGTTGAATGGATGTCTTCAATATATGCAGAAATAGGGGACATCAATCTATCGACAGCCATACTTGAGTAATCAAACCTCCCCGAGATTAGACATATTTCTATCTAGATGATTTTGGACCACGATAGATTGATTGAATCATTTAGCCGATCAATTGACAATAAATAGAAAAATACCCTGAATTCTCTAAACTGTTTTTAGCGTGCTTGATTGATCGAACATGCGTCCTCGATCAATGTCGATCGATTGATGACATGCATAGAACTGTGTATGTGCATGATTTGTTTATATTTCGGTTGTGATAGTATAAATATATATATTAGGTGTACTTGAGATTACGGTATTCTAAGTGAATGTTAAAAGGTTCCTAAGGGTTTTGGAGAGAGAAAAGTTAGGATTTTGGGTGATTCGAAGTGGTTTTTTTTTTTTATTATCATTATGAGTTCCTTATCTTTTATAATATAGTTTCATATAAGATTGGTGAGTTGTCTATGTGTTTTTACTTGTGTTGATTTTATCTTGTTTGATTGAATTCGGGTTTACTCCCGTAATATTCCCAACAAATCATATCAATCTTATGGTCCTAAACTTTCCTATCAATGACAAGAAATTGGATAATCATGATTGACTGAGAGACAAAACAAGTCCTATCATCATCTTGAAACATCTACCTAATTGATCCCACTTTGTATATCTTCTTCTGATTCTAAAGTAGCACTTTGATTTGATGGTTCTAGTTTGATTTATTGCTCATAAATAATAGACTGTTGTAACAAAATGGTCCTGTTTAAAGGGCTTGAATAATCCCATCAGCATAAGTCTTGCATTATGTGGCTTCTTCCTAGTTGTATATGTGAATTTTGAATGGTTCATATCAATGAATGTTTATAAGCCTTATGTTTTCCGTGACCTAATGAACAGATTGGATGACCAAAAAATAAAAATAAAAATACCGTGGGCTTAGGAATGTTTCAACGGTGGATGCCGGTATCCCCATTGTTTTCTGTGGTGTGGTCCAATTGATCTATTTCAATTTTGGGCTTACGATAAGCCCAATATGATCTAACAAAACGGATGAAACGGCATGGATAAGACACATGCACCGCGGGTTAACCTCAGAGTATTTACTGAATACGCTATTGCCCATGTGCAATCGGCGTCCCTAATGGCCATGTCAAAGTCAGAAACAGAACGCCATTGTTGACTTTTCGAAGTGATCACCTTTTTGCTAAAGACTTTGATTTTGCTCAGCTTCTAGGCTTCCTTTTATATGAAAAGTTTACGGTAAGATTTTTTTATTTTATTTTTTTATTTTTTTTTTTTGGGCCACCTACACATCAACGGCTCACATATACAGTATCAAGGCCCAGATGGATTCATAAATAGGTGGAAGGTACGTTGAACCGGACCATGCTCAGCTCACTTTGGGCGGGTTAGGTTTGGACTTGATAATTATGCAGTCCAGACCAGAATTGAATTTAGCCCAATCAGAACCATCCCTTCTTCCGTCGATGTTGTAGGCCCCAGTGAATTTTAACATTGCATACTTCTACGTGAAGAAGCAACTGCCATGATGAGGGCTAGTAGTCAGCTAACCGGGTACTCTAATTGGGCACGTTTCTATTTGCTACTTCAAAGTTGAATAGGCCCTAGACGATTTAGATTAAATCACATTGTCTTTTCTCCTATTGCTTCCGAGTAAGTTCCTGGAAGTTAGAGAAACGCGTCGGAGTGATTTTGACACGAAAAGTGACAGTTAAAATGAGATATACTAGGAGTAACAACAAAGCACCCCCGTCATCACGTTTCCTGTACCATCACTGCGTTGAAATTTCTTTCTATTCCCGTTATACCCAATCAGTTCCTCCACACCGTCGGTTCAGTGTTACGAGAATAATGCACGCCTAACAATAATATGGTACGGGTTGTGTTTTCACCCCGAATGGTTATTGCCTTCTTATGGAAGCTATAACCTTACAATCATTCTTCTCTAATGATTCTGACCTACGAGAGAATATTGGGGTGTTTGGTGCAGGGTGGCGCAGGGTATTAGATAGAATTAGGAGGGATAGAATTGCATTTGGTCCCGTGCAATTGAATTGCATTTGGTCCCATGCAATTCCATTCAGCATTTGGAGACGATGGGATTAGGTGGGATGGAACTGTATTTAGTCCCAGGGAATAGCATTTGGCTCCATACAGGATTTCCATAGATTTTGAAATCTACTACACATGTGGGCCCCACATTGAAGCATTTGTTTATCCATGCCGTCCATCTATATACACCATTTACACGTGATATTCTTGTTATATATGTGTATATTGAACAACATGTAAATTTGGTCTATTGATTACAATTCCATGGTCCACCAAAAATGATTTTGCTTAATTTCATGTTTTTTGGTTGCATATTTTTTTATCCCAAATATGAAATTGGATGGCTACAATACTATGATATTTCTAAACATGCAATCATTGAGCAACAATGATGTTAATCCATCTAATAGAATTCAATACCATTCAATTCCATGAACCAAACATAGCAATAATGATGTTCCAGATTCATCATCCTACCATATGTTTGTCAAAGGTTTTGGCGGGATGGCCCATGCAACATGAACAGGTTGGATATCCCCCGGCCACTAGCCAATGGTTGGTGGTCGGTACTCTATGGGCCTGAACACGATGTATGTATTTCATCTATGTTGTTCATCTATTTTATCATATCATTTTATGGTATGAAATAAAAAATGGGTATCTCCAAATCTAAAGTGGAATACATTACAGGAAACAACGTTGAATGAGTCTGGACCTTTAAAAACTTTTTGGGGGCCATAAAAGTTTTGGATCAATCTGATATTTGTTTTTTCCATTAATCTGAACCTGTATGACCTAATCAACAGATTGGATTTCAAATAAACAGTATATTGGGCCTAAGGAAGATTTTAATTATGGATATCCAATCACTATTGTTTTCCTGTGGTGTGGTCCATCTGAACTTTATATCCCTCTCATCTTTGGGATCAAGTGCTTAAATGATCGTTAAAAATAGATGAATGGAATGGATTAAACAAATACATCATGGTGGGGGCCACATAGCATTGACCACCAGCCCGGGGGTTGGTGGCAGGGGGAGTAGCCAATCCGTTTCCCTCGCAAATAGACTCCGTGACTTGAATGGTTCAACATCTAAGATGCGTACGGTTGCAGCCATCTGCAGGTCATTATAGAATATGCACAGGATAGCACATGAATGTTTAAATGTTGTGCGGACATATTAATAAAATTATACTTGATTATACTGGTAAAAATTTCATTTCTCTTTTACTTGAGTATTCTTAAATGATTGTACGGACATATTGCTAGGGCATCATGACATCACGATGGGCTCACTTGATGTGTGGGCAGGATGGAGTACAGACAGCGTAGTGCATCCCATACATAAAGTTGAATAGCATCCATACGTGGCTGAATAATCACGGGTTCTACCTGTCTCAATACACCTTACAGGCTGGTGAATGAGAGTTGAAAAGTCTATTTCTTAGGAATCGTTAGCAGACTATCTGGCCTCCACAGAAAGAGCAAAACAGAGTTCAAAATCACCCTATCAAAACAAGATCCATTTCATTTGAATAGAGGAAATCAGGTTTTAAACATCACTAGCTCATGGGCAGCATCACAGGATGGGTTTCCTTTGTTTTTCTCTTCATCTTCTCTTGCTTCTGCATGACTCTCTCCCAATGCAGAGACACCCTTAAACAAGGCGAATCAATACGAGACCGGCCAAGGCGTGGCGAATGGGTTGGAGAGGCACAGAGCCTGGTCTCAGCAAACCAGAACTTCGAACTGGGTTTCTTCAGCCCAGGCAATTCCAACAAACGGTATATTGGGATATGGTACAAGAAAGGCACAGAAAGAACTATATTATGGGTTGCGAACAGAAAAACACCGCTCTTAGATTCTTCTGGATCCTTAACTATCATTACCAATGAGAGTTTGATGATTCAGGGTCGTAGCTCTGATACTAATAATTGGGAAGTCCGCATACTATTGTCATCTGTGCCTGCGGAAAGCAATTCAAGACTGACGCTCTCCGATTCAGGAAACCTTATATTAACCGAAGGAAATGGAGATGTCTTGTGGCAGAGCTTTGATCATCCTTCCGATACTTATCTACCCGGCATGAAACTGGGGCTTAGTGTGATTGGGAGAAGCCCAACCACGCTTACATCATGGAGAAGTAAAGATGATCCTAGTCCTGGGGATTTCACGCTGGGATTGGATTCGAGCTCGACTGGCCAGTTCTCTATTTGGAAACAGAGGGGAGTAAGGCATTGGACGAGCGGATTTTGGAATGGACAGATTTTCAGCTCCATTCCTGAAACGAGATCGTATAAATTCAGCTATCAATCTGATGAAAATGGGAGCTATTTCAGATATTCTCTCAAGGATGATTCTGTTATTTCAAGGCTAGTGATGGATATTTCTGGTCAAATCCAGCTATTCACATGGTCAGAGGAAACCAAGGCATGGAGCGTATTATGGTCCCAACCAAGAGGAGATTGTGACTTTGACACCTACTGTGGGCACAATGGTGTTTGCAGCGAGGGCTCATCGTCGCCCTGCAAGTGTTTGGATGGGTTCGAGCCTCGTTCGCGTAGAGAATGGGAATCAAACGTGTGGTCTGCTGGGTGTGTAAGGCGAACACAGTTGAGGTGTGGTGATGGAGACCGGTTCATGTTGATGAAGATGATGAGATTGCCCGCTCCCTCACATACCTTCACAGATTTGAGCCTACAGCTCGAAGATTGTAACGCTAAATGTATGAGTGATTGTTCATGTACTGCTTATGCTTCTTCCAATGGGAATGGCACCAGATGCCATCTTTGGCACGGGGAGCTGATGGGTCTTCAGGAAAACAGCAACAGTGGGCAAGATCTTTATGTTCGTCAAGCAGATTTTGAACTGGGTAAGTCTATTACAGAATCAAAGAGTTAGTCATGAATCAAATCAGTTAACTTGCTGACTCCACTGCATGATAACTGGTTTTTATTGTATTGAATTAAAAAAATTGAACTTTTTTTTTTTGTTGAAATGAGGTCATTGATTTAATCAAGCCTAACCTTGTTTTTCAGATGAAGGAAGCAAGAGACAGTTATGGATAATCGCTCCAGTAATAGTCCCTTCGATGCTTCTTGTATTTGCCGGCATCCTTTGTTATTTCCGGAGTGCGCCTGTCCGGCGTAGAAGAGAGCTTAGACATAAAGGTAGCTAGCCTCTCGAGGATATAACCAACATGCTTTGATCTACATCCGATAATTTTTAACATGTTCTCTTATCAAAATATAACTAAACAGATTCCTCTGTTTTGTTCTGTTTAATTAGCGAAGAGAGAAAGGAGCGAGGCAGCATCGCTGTTTGATTTAGGTATTAACATGGCGATAACCAACCAATCTCCGGAAGGTGGAAAGAACAGCTTCGACTTCCAATTATTCAATTTTGCTACTATTTCAGCTGCTACAGATAACTTCTCTGTTGCAAATAAGCTGGGAGAGGGTGGCTTTGGCCCTGTTTACAAGGTAATCTTTTAGTCCCTATTGTGGAATACAAAGTGTTTTTCAGCTGAAGACACTGAGTTCTTCTATATGGGACTCTTTGAAATGGATTCATGGGCGATCGCTCATACTTACAGAAGTATTTGCAATCTTCAGGGTAAGTTAAACAAGGGACCAGAAATAGCTGTCAAAAGGCTCTCAGAACGATCCAGTCAGGGGTTAGAAGAGTTCAAAACTGAGATTATTCTCATCGCTAGGCTCCAACACATGAATCTTGTTCGGCTTTTGGGTTGCTGCACTGAAGGAGAAGAAAAGATCCTCGTCTATGAGTACATGCCAAACAAAAGCTTGGATTCATTGATTTTCGGTTCGTTACTTCATTTTTTAACTATTTCCTCAATCAGTTATATGCTTGAGCTTGGTCGAATATTCATTGGATCCTAAATATATGTTTGTATTTGTACATTTTGTTGAAAATGTGGAACTAGATCCAGTGAAACGGAAGCTTTTGGATTGGGAGAAACGCGTGCGGATTATAAATGGGATTGCTCAGGGGCTTCTATACCTTCACAAGTACTCAAGATTGAGAATCATTCATAGAGATCTAAAACCTAGTAATATTCTTTTGGACTCTGAAATGAACCCAAAAATATCAGATTTTGGCATGGCAAGAATATTTGGACAGAATGAATCCATAGCAAATACAAAAAGGATTGTTGGGACACAGTAAGTATAATCTATTTCCGTCAGTGTAGAGGTGCACATGAATTCACAAACACATCCATTCATTTATATAAGGATATGCCCTTTTTTCTTTTTCCTTGGTGGAATGCAGTGGATATATGTCTCCAGAGTACGCCATGGGAGGACTCTTCTCGGAGAAATCAGATGTCTATAGCTTTGGAGTGTTACTGCTAGAGATTGTTAGTGGCAAGAAGAATACCAGCTTTCATCATTTCGAGGAATCTCTCAACCTTCTAGGATATGTGAGTTACTGAACTGAATTTATTGTGTATGGTTATGTTTGGACAGCCAAGAAGAGAAAACCATTATATTCCATATAATCATGATTTTGGTAGGGCCCATCTGTACCCTACGTGATCAACATGCAAAGATGGTTGGATAATTAGATGCAACCATAATATGGGCACTATTCTGAATGGCCTATGGTCCAATAATCAAGCTGAAAATAAATCATCATGACCAATGATTCATCAACTTGAATAATGAGTATACAAGTTCAACCGCGCCTAACATCCATGGTTAGAATCATCCATGATTTTTATCATGTACATTTCTGTGGAACCCAAATCAAGATGGTTCAGATCATCTGAAAATATCAGCAAGTGATGTTGGTTGCTCGGATTTGCCATGTGGGCAAAACAAACTCCTTTCCAAATGTTGCTGATATCAGGATTATATTGGAATCCTGAATACTAAGAACTTATCTTTCAATTTTTTGACTTTAATTTATAACTTCATTTACAACACGAGGTGAATGTGATTGTTACAGGCATGGGAGCTGTGGAAGAATGGTAGGGGCTCTGAGTTGATAGATCCAACGCTGCGTGATTCATCTCCCGTATGGGAAATCACAAGATGCATCCACGTTGGACTTTTGTGTGTGCAAGAAAGTGCAAAGGATCGGCCCACCATGTCGAATGTGGCCGCTCTGCTTAGCAATGAAACTGCGACTCTGCCTACTCCAAAACGACCCGCATTTTCTTTAGGGAAAAACTTATCGATGACTACTCCAGGATCTTGTTCGGTCAATCTGATGACGATTTCTGTAATGGAAGCTAGATAAAGGCCTGATCTATTTTTAAAGACATTTTGCTATTTTATTTTAACTAAAATTACTTCACTATGTTCTATGACCATGATGTCACTGCAAATGGCAGAACTCGACAATAAACTGTCTTGTTATGGAATCCAATATCGTTTCCTAGTGGATTTCACGTGTTTTGAATGCGTAGATCATGATAAAATAAAATAAAAGATTCGTGATGAATGCAAAGAATGGATTCTGCATAAACATTTTGGGAAATCAACGCATTCCAGTCACAGTAGATGTGGTGAAGAGAGAAAAGTGATCTAAAAGACCAGAGAGGAGGAGAGGTGGTTGCAAGAAGCATTTTCTCTGATAGGTGTTGTTAGAGTATGGGATACGATATATAGTTATTTAGATGGGACTCATATAGTCTCTCACAAACCTCTTACCTTTTCTATACATAAGGTGCCTTTGTTACAGTCGCAGTACTTCACCTTCTAAATGCCTTTATTTTGGTTTAGAACCCTTTCCAGAAAAAAAAAAAAAAAAAAAAAAAAAATTCAACTATCTAAATGTCCTCTAAATGTAGGGAACAAAAAAAAATACTTGCATGAAATTTTTTATTCCTAGCAACTCTTGTTATATACAGTAGAGAGTGTCCCATTGAGCTAGTGGGCCATGAGATTAAAAATATATGGCAGTTAAAAAACTTGGGCAAACATTTTCATAGTTGTACATTTGTTCTGTAAATTGTGGCTCGCCTGAGTAAACAGACCTGATTCTTGTTTCAATGCATCTATAGAGTGCCAACCCTCTGATGGATGGATTTGATCTCACGCCTCTATGCTGCAAGGGCACATGTCCAGCGTGCACCAGCTACCTAGCACATACTAAAGCTCTTGTAAACAAGAAATGAGACTTTTTTAATACCTTATCAAAGATAGTGTCTTGCAGTCAGCATTCTTACTCTATTACTCGATTGTGGTGCAAGCATACTAAGTTGGCACAAATATATGCATGATTCCAATTAATTGACACTACTATACAGTGTACCATATCAGCGGGCTGAAATTAAAGCTGTACACAAGCCAAGTTAGCTCAGTTAATTCACTCGACTCGGCTCGAGAAAGCTCAATTTGCCTTGGCTCGAAACTGACTTCAAGACAAGTCGAGCTCGAGCTTACCCGAGCTTGACTCGACTCGGATCAATACATAACTTGAACACAAGTCGAATTAGTTTGACTCGGCTCGGCTTAGTACATTTGATATAAATACAATTAAAAAAAAAAAAAAAAAAAACTACCCCTCTCAAACAGTCGCGTGAACAAACACAAACCATCTCTCTTTCACCGCTTTGCCCCCCCCCCCCCCCCGATTGGGAAAGCCATTCGTTCGGTCATCATATGTTTGTCAATCTCTGCTTGCCCTGACCCTACCAATCCGGCCATCCATTTTTGTCGTTTCTACTTGCCCTTGCCCTGCCAGTCCAGTCGTCCGTTGCTGCCGCCGTCTCTGCTTACCTATCGCCTATGCCCTGTTAGTCCGGATGTTCGTACTTGTCGTATCTTCTCTGCTCGCCCTTCCCTTGCCCGTTCATCCGATAAACAATCGAACCCTATGATCCTATCTCTCCCTTTTGTTGTGATTTTTTGGGTGTTTAGTCGGACCAGCCCGGATGGCGGGTGTTGTTCATGGCTAACTGCCCGATTTAAACATGCACACTTTGTGTGGATAGTTGACGTGGGAATTAAATACAAGATTAATATATCTGGAGAGATAAGGGGAGATGTTGTAGAAAATTTGGCGTGACATTTAAATTGAAAAATGAAAGCAATACAATCTATTCGACATTGTATAGGTGACTGATTCAAACACATAGTAAATTTTAAAATTTTTAGATGACATTTAAATAGATACCACTTGTGTTGATGAGTGCCTAAAAGTTAATTTCATATCTTTATGTTTAAATAAGGCTAGTGAAGAAGTCTCAACAACCCCTGGTGTTGATGCGTTGACCAAATTTCCTCTTATTGTTGGGGGAGGTGAATCTTCAGCTGCAATTGCAGCCAAATAAATGAAAAGGTCAGCAGTGTTGGATGACTTTGAACAAGTTCTAGTTAATGATGTGATAAAAATTATATTTATGCATTGCAAATCGATCTACAACAAAAATCGTAGGAGGTCAATACTCATTTAAATAGATATATGCAAATTTGTTGAAAGAGACCAAAAATCTTAATTTCAAGTCAACAGTTGTTTTCATTTATCAAGTCTGAAGGGAATGAGTCTTAAAGTAAACTTTCCATTCATAATTTTGAAAAAAAAAAAAACTGGAAAAGTGGTATGCAAGCCTTGTGATCGTTGATGAAAATCATTTATAATGATAGAGAGCAAAGTTTTCATGTGATATAGTAAATTCATTAATCCTCAGGTTGAGAAATCATCTCGCGCTACTGTGAAGAGAGAGTGCATGAAAATGTACATAAGTGAGAAAATAAAACTGAAAGCAATTTTGGCATCAGTTTCAAGAATAAGTTTGACTTCTGATTTGTGAACGACGTCTAATCAAAGAAATTGACTTCTATTTAAAGTTGAATTTAAAATTCAAGTTTAAATATATATTGGTTGGAGATAGGATGAGATCAACCGGATAATTTATAGCTTCATCCAAGCTCCCTATGCTTCCTTATTAATGGGGAAGGTTCTCTCGTAAAAATCATCCCAGAAACTTCAATAGTACAGAATAAAAAATTAAGAGGCTAATATTATGTTCATCTGGACCTTTCCCTGAATGATCTAATCTATATATCATAATACGTGGTCATCTATACTGTAGACTTAGAGGGATGATCAGACTCATCTACTATTGTAATGATTAGGCAAACCGCTAAACCTACACTATTTATTATCAATTTTTACAAATGTTTCATATCATGTAGATCATTAGAAACCTATGATTGCCAATTTTCACTAGGCCAGACTTCTATGTTGCCAAATCCCAGCCAAAATCCTCCAGACTGGTTAATCCTAGCCATGTCTAAAAAAAGATATCAATGCACATTACTTTGTGCACCCTGTAATAGTTTGGGTGCCCACAATCCGGCCAGGCCATGACCACTGTCACATGCCAAATGTATAGGAATGAAATGAAGACACTGAATAACCTAAAATGGGAATTTCAAGTTATTTTAGTCAAAGATAAATTGAAAAAATAAAAAAAAAAAAAAATTAACATTTCAATTCCAGAGATGGATATGTTTTGGACACCAATAATCATGTGCATGATTGTCCACAGTCCAAGTCTACCTTTTTCGTGTCCCCTCTCAACTTCCTCATAGCCACCTTCGTCAGGCAATTCAACCTAATTTTCAGATGATCTGATCCAATGAAAGGCAGGTGGAGGAAAAAAAAAAAAAAGTAGGTAAGCTTTGGGCATCTGCGAGTGTTTAGAGCATGATTATTTGCCATCGTTGAAACCTTCTATGGCTCACCATGATGTGTATTTTCCATCCAATCTGTTCATAAAGTCATACGGAACTAGATGAAAGAAAAAAGCGAGTATCAGCTTGATCCAAAACTTCTGTTGCCCACAAGAAGTTTTCAATGGTAAGTATTCAATCCCCGCTAATTTCTATAGCGTGGTCCACTTAAGATTTGGTTCTGCCTACTTTTTGGCCCATGCATTAAAATGATCTCACCAAATGGATGAACGATATGGATATAACATTGCCAACAGAACTTGGTGATGTCAATATACCACTGATGTCGGTGGTGTGTGGCACAGCTCCGCTTCCCAGAGTATGATGATACAATCCATCGGTGAGTTTCGTTCTTTTTGGAAGCGGATTGGCTGGTGTTAGAGCTGGGCATCGGTCCGAGTCCGAAATTTGATTGTCTTGATCCGAATCCCATCCGATCCGGGACCGGATTCGGGGCACCTAACCCAATCCGATCCGCCCCATACATTGAATGGTCCGATCCGAAACCGACTAACGATCCAAAAAAAGAGCTTCTAGATAAGGAGAAGATAAATGCAGTACTTCAGATCTTGCGAAAATAAGCTCCTCTTACTGTAAAACAGGTGAGAAAGACATTTCTCTGTTTCTTGTTTCATCCAAAATTTTCGTGATTTGGAGTCATGAAGATGCATTTCTTATTCAAGTCGTCGATTTCTGATTCAAGATGTCTTTTTTATCATCCGAGATTTCAATCACTTCCAATCTGACGAGAATTTGATGAAACGCATGCTATGATATGATTTTTATTGTTCCTCTTGCATTTTAGTGAGAAATATGGATCGATGTTGTTCGAATGCAGGAGAAGTTATGCAACGACGCTTGCTTGGTACAGTTTCTGAAAGCAAAAGGCATAGCATGAAGAAGGCTGCAAAACATTTAAGAGCATGTCTTTCTTGGAGAGAGAGCATCGGCACCAGTAATGCTCGTTTTATTTCCATCTCCTTTTTTTTGCTTTTTCCCTTCTATTCCTCTCTCTTTTCTTCGTGAATCTTACCTTTTCCGCTCATATTTCCCGTAGAAGAAGCCGTTAAAGCAGAAAACAAAAACAGTGAAAGCAACCATACATCTGTCTTCTATGAAAAAGAAAAGTACTGAATCGCTCTATCTTTTTGTTTTTCTCCCTTCTTTAAAAAAAAAAAAAAACAGAGCATTTGATAGTAGATGAGTTCTCCACCGAGCTGGCAGATGGCATCGCATACGTCGCCGGCAACGACCAGACAAGTCGGATTTCGGTTTGAGTCGGTTAGTTTTGTTGCTAATCCAAATCCGATCCTAACTGCATTCGGATCTACCCCTTTGTACTCGAGCCTAACCGATCCAATCTAACAATCCTGTTCGAATCGGGGCGGATCGGATCCGCCGGATCGGACCCATTTCGCACACCCCTAAGTGGTGTACGTCTCACCAGCTATATAGCTGTTGTAGGTACGTGTCGTGCCAAGACTAGCACTGATGCTCCTCGAGCTTCGAGTTGTACGAACAGTTCAAAGGAGATCAAAGTTATATGGCCCCACAGTGATGTATTTATTATATCTACACCTTTCATCTCTTTTTAGAGTTCATTTTAGAGCATTATCGAAAAAAATGAATCATATCCGACGATCATCTGGACCGCACCATAAATAGCAGCGGCGATGATGATTTTAACTGTTAAACAATTTTTAGGGTCCACCATAATGTTTATTTTACATCCAATCTACTCATAAGGTCAAAAACACCATAATGAAGAGGAAAAACAAATTTCATATTGATCCAAAACTTCCATGGCCCCAAAAAGGGTTTCAATGGTAGACGTTCAATCCCCACTGGTTTTTGCAGTGTGGTCTACTTGATAGTTAGATCTTTCTTATTTTTCGTCTCAAGCCTTAAGACAGGTTCACCAAATGGATGGATGGTTTGGATATGACACATACCTCATGATCCAACCCACATAACTTGCTTACCTCAATACAATAGATATATAGCTGGTGTGAGGTACACCAACCAATCCACTTCCCTTCTTTTTTAAAGCAATGGATTTTCTTGACCATTGAGTTGGTGGTTTGTTTGATAAGAATTCTCCTTTTGAAAATGAAGTGATGGATGATAAGCTCCTTCCGATGGATAGCTGGCGCGAGAGTGATTAGAGATATTTTCCTACAAAAATCATGACCGTCAATTATAAAATATTGAGTGGATGGGAGTGGATTAACTAGGTGAGACTCGCGACTCGTGCAAGATGGTGCAACCCTTACTGTGGAGCCCACCCTGATGTATTGATTACTTATCCACACTGTTTATCTCTTTCCCATATCTTTTTAGGGCATTATCCCAAAAATGAAGCAGATCCAGTCATTAGGTGGATCATATCATGGGAAAGAGTGGTGATTGACTATTAATGGCCTACATAAGTTTTGGATCAAGCTCTGATATTTGTATTTTACCTACATCCAAGCGTATGAGACCTTATCAACAGATTCTATGGCAAATAAACATAACGGAAACATTAAGGTAGGCCCTAAATAGTTTTTAATGGTTGATGCTCAATCACCACTGTTTCCTGGAGTATGGTCCACCTGATAATTGGATCTGCTCCATTTTTGGGATAATAACCTAAAATGATTTGAAAAAACGGATGAACAATATGGATACAGAATACGTACATCAAGGTGGTCCCCATGGTCAGGAACACACCGTCTTGTTTGAGGCTTGGGCTTCCTGAGGTGATGTAGTTATTTTTCCACGGAAGACCTTGACAATAAACCATAAGGTCATTGATTTGATATCTTCTAATTGTATGGTCGGTGTGATTTTTCCATGCTAGCACATGATATTTCAATCTGAGACTAGTTTGGATATTCTATGTCCACGATGAAGTCAATCACATAAACGGTTAGCGTCATGCAAAAGATCCCAGGATGGACGCCGTTCAATCACATAAACGGTTAGCGTCATGCAAAAGATCCCAGGATGGACGGCGTGAACGGTTAGGGTCATTTAAAAGATCCCAGGGATGGACCGCATGGATAAAATAAATACATCACGGTGGGCCCCATAAAGTCTTCACACTAAATTGGATCACAACATAAGATTATGTCGATGAAAGATCATTGTCATCGAGATTAGCTTATACAGGTTTGGGGTATGTAAGGATAACGGCTCATTCATCAGCTCTTCAATTGGGGCTGGTTGCAATGACTTTTGGCGTGGGAGCCGGTTGCTTCATATTTTTGGTTGTTCCTTCGTCTTATTTATTATTAATTTATTATACCTTTGAGCTGTGTGATGTCTTTTGTGATAAGGTAATTCTATAGACGAGGAAGCCGATTGGGTACTAAGTAAACTCTATGAGGTACACCGTGATTTATATATTTTATCTAATCCGTCTATCCATTTTACAAGATAATTTTACGGCTTGAGTCCAAAAATGAAGCATATCTAAAGGTTAAGTGGACCACACGATACAAAACCGCATGTATTGAGCATTTTTTATTGAAAACTTTTAGGACTGCAGAAGTTTTAGATCAAGCTGATATTTGTGTTTTCCCTTTATCTATGTCTGTGTGATCCTGTGAACTGGTTGGATGACAAGTAAAATCACTATAGTCCTTTGGAAGGTTTCAACAGTGGAAATCATTGCTCCCACTGTTTCTCGTGTTGTGATCCAATTTACCTTTGGATATACTTTAATTTGGCGTTAAGCCCAAAAATGATTTGGAAAAAGTGATAGACGTCATGGATAAATTACAAATATTCAAAGGGAGCCTAAGAGAGTTTACTCAGTACAATAAAAGTGTACTTAGTGGCCAATATTAGAGCTGGGCAGAAATCGACCCGATCCAAACGCAATTAAAGGCCTGGATCGGCACGGTTCGAGTAGGATTAATCAGATCCGATCGTACATCGGATCATGGTCAATTTGAACCTATTCGATCCGAATGGATCCGATTCACCCTGACCTGCACAATGTTCGTTCAACATTGTTTGTTATAATGTTGTCCACTTGAAATTGGGATATACCTCAATTTTGGTTTAATACTATAAAATGATCTAGAAAAATAGATGGACAGCATGGATGAAATAAATACATTATGGTGGGGGTACACAGAGCACCAACCACCACCCATTCGCTAGTGGCAGGGGGAGTAGCCAATATATCCTCTCGGCCTCAAACACATGTCTCGAGATGCATCTCCGAGTTTGCAAAACTGCCAAAAGAAAAGAAAGAGATAGGAAATGGTTCTATGCGGTCAAGCTCATGGAAACTTCTCATGAGGTTAAACTGTGTGGACCCCACCGTGATGCGTGTCTAACATCAACACCGTGCATTTGATGGGTCCCCTTTAAATTATGGGATATCCCAAAAATCAGCCGTATACGGAACTCAGGTGGGCCGTACCATATAAAATCATGTGAAGACATTCCTAAAACATATAAAAGTACTTGGTGGGGCCCACCTAAAAATTGGATGCATCTGAAACTTGGTATGACCCCTCATTCAAGTGGGACACACATAATGGATAGTTTGGACTTGTGAACGACACCTAAGTGGGCTCAAAAAATGATTATGAATGCTTTAATGGAGGGTAACCCGTAACCCTTCTCAACTTTTTAATGTGAAGTGAGCTAGCAAGTGCACCATGCTGGTGTATTGATGTCAACAAGTTATGTATGTCCCATCATGCGGTATGTGTTATATCCAAACTGTCCATCCATTTGATGGGCTCGTCTTATGGCCTTAGCCAAAAAATAAGACGGATCTAAAAATCAAGTGGACCATACTGCAAAAAGAAAAATAAAATAAAATAGAATATTCGATCTAAACCATACCCAACCTAATCTAACTCGGTTTCCCTGGCCGAGTCGGACTTAGTTTGAGTCAGGTTAGCAGTGCAACAGATCGGATCGAGTCAGATGATCCGAATTCGGTCCCGGATCGGATCGAGTTGATGTCATGGATTGAAAGTTTCCAGCCGAGTCGAGTTAGACCAATCTGAACCAACTCAACTCGATGCCCACCTCTACCCAATATGATTTGATAGACGAGCATGGGATGCATGCTCCCACCTTCCTGGATAAAACATACAAAGAAAATTACGCACTTATTCCAAAACATGCTAGCTTTTTCCCACCTTGTAAGTTTTATGCTTTACACTTTTCAGAAAAGAGTACACTAAAGTGTGATGATTTATTATTATTATTATTATTAATATTTCGACCACATGCTTACCAACCAACTCCTGCGAAAATTCTGGTCCAGTGACAGGAAGCGGATTGCGTGACACTCCACGTATCTCCATGGTGTGTTGGCATCACCAAGTTCTGTGAACCTCATCATAATGTACATGTTATATCAAAACTATCTGTCCATTTTGTTATATCGTTTTTGGGCTTGAACCCAAAAAATGAGACAGTTCCAATGCTAAAGTGGATCACACCACAAAAGCAGTGGGAACAATGATTCCTACCATTGAAACCTTTCTAGGCCCATGATGACGTTTGTTTTCCATTCAACCGGTTCGTAAGGTCATCAACCTAGATGAAGGGAAAAGAAAAATATCAGATTGATCCAAAACTTGTATAATCGGGAAGAAGTTTTCAATGGTACACGTTTCATTCATACTGTTTTCTGTGCTGTGGTCCACTTAAGATTTGGATCTGTCCCATTTTCTAGTTCAAGCCCTAAAACAATCTCATCAACAGTATCAACGGTTAGGATATAACACATACATCATGGTGGGGCTACAAAACTTGGTGATATTGACACACCATAGGTCGGTGGCGAGTGGCACACCTGGCAATCCGCTCCCCCAGTGATATGTTTCATCCATGCTGTTCATCTATTTTTATATATCATTAATGGATATAAATCTCAGGTGGATCACACCGCATGAAAACATTAGTGTTTGGATATCCACCATTAAAATCCTCTTAAGACCCACTCTATTGTTTATTTGACATCAAATCTATTGATTACGTCATACAGACCTAGATGAAGGGAAAAACAAATATCAGCTTGATCCAAAACTTTTATGGGCTCCAAACAGTTTTAACAAACATTTTTGGTCTCATACCATAAAATGTTCTAAAAATATAGATGCACAGCATGAATGAAACACATACATCATTGTGGGCCCACAGGGCACCGACCACCAGCCATTGGCCGGTGGCTGGGGAGTAACCAATCCCTCCTCTAGTCGGCATGTGCTGGTCAGGAAAGAAAACGCGTTTGTTGACTTTTGCAAGGGGGCAGTCATTGCAGGATGAGAATTGGGTGGGGATTGAGCTCCAAGAGAAGGCAGACATTGAAGGCTCAAGTGGACGAGGATTGAACACTTACGGTTGAAAACTTAACAAGAGCGGCAATGGGTCAACCTAATATTTATGTCTCCCTTCATTGAGGTGTATGTGACCCTAAGAACACGGCACATGACAAATAAACATCACAGGGTGATATGAAAGTTTCACTGGTGGTCGCCTTTGTGACCATTGTTTCTAATGATGTGGTCCACTTGAGCCTTTCATTTACTTCCTTGTTGGGATCATGCCCTAAAATGATGTGTCAAGATTGATAAACATGTGAATAAAACACATACGTAGTGGACCCTGCAGAACCCCTGCCAGGACTGTCCGTCTCCATCTAAGTCCGGACGCAGTTTGACTTGTGACGCTGCCACCTGCCAGGTGGCTAGTGGTCGGTTCTATGTGGACCCCACCATAATGTATGTATATTATTCACGCCATATATTTATTTTGAAAGATAATTTTAGGGCTTGATCTCAAAAATGAGGTAGATCTAAATCTCAGGTGGACCACATCATCATGGGAAAAATGTAGTGATTGAATGTCCATTGTTAAAAACCTCCTAAGGTCCACTGTAATGGTTATTTGACATCTAACATGTTGATTATGTCATACGGACTTGGACCAAGGGGAAAATATATATTAGCTTGATCAAAACTTTTGTGGCTTTTAAGAAGTTTTTAATGGTAGGCGTTCAATCAACCCTGGCAGTCTACTTGAGATTTGGATCAACTTCATTTTTGAGATCATACCATAAAATAATCGGGAAGAATGGGTGGAGGGCATGGATGAAACACACACTTCATGGTGGGATCCACAGAGGACCGACCACCAGCCATTGGCTAGTGGCAGGGTCTGTAGCAAAATGGTTTCCAAGTCCTGGTGGCTACAATGTGGTCTAGTACACCACGTCGATTGGGAGGTTTTCCCATGTCGGTCCATTACTTTTACAATGTCTCCATCGTGTTCAACAGTGGACAACCATCCAAAAATGTCGAAATTTGTGTGGTGGCCCGCATGATGGATGGATCATCTTGATTTTGGGTTAATCAACTTTCATGATGGGATCGGACAATGAATGGGTTCCATGCCGGTGTCGTGCACTTGCAAAATACGGTATGTAGATTCTACATACACTTGTAGAGGAACCGATCTCAGTAAAATCAGACCGTTAAAGTAGAGGCTGGATCCACTGCACAGCTTTATAGGATAAGCTATGAGTTTATCTTTTCACGAGGAGTTTGAAAAAGACGAAAAAAAAAACCTGCACATTAAATTCTTTGGGGTCTCAATTAGTATCTAAATTTACCCTATTACCGTCGTTCAAATCTTTGACTACGGTCGATAGGCACCATGAATTTAGGAATTTGAGGGGGTTTCAAATCCCTTGGCAACATAAAAAAACGGGGGTTTCAAATCCAAGGTGAGACTTTGGATTACGTCTAGAATTATTCCCATGGTTGCATTTGTATCACTAGACTATTAATCTACTGGACACATGGCCTACTAATGATATTCTAAAATAACTAGATTATCAATTGCATCACTATAACTACTTTAATACGATGATCAGCACTGTACAAATATTGTCCATGTAAATCAACCGTTAAAAATCATTGGTTAGTCACTTGGAAGTGGTCTTGTGCTTGTGGCCCATCCAAGACTTGGAATTTCATCATTTTTTGGCACAATATATATTTCAGCGGGCTTATTACAACCATTGTGTCAAAGATTACATAAGCTAACTAATTAGAAATATTAAAGTTGATTTAGTAAGTAAATTCAAACCTTGCAAATATACTATGAATAAGTACTACTTTTAGATTAAAGTTGATTCTCCATCTAGGTGCCAAACGAATTCAAAACCAGGGGGTTCCCAATCCCCGGGGTTTCAAATCCACGCTCCCAAGGTTGAAATTGGGTCCGCTTGCAGTAACTTCGTTGATCAATACCATACATCAATTTTCTCATCTACTTTTACATCATTGAGCAAAAAATGAGGCAGATGTTAGTGGCAGGTGGGCTGTAAAAAGTCTTAGTAGTGAAAAACTATGGACCATTAAATGGAATTTAGACGGTGTGGACCACTTGATTATTTTATCTGCTTCATTGTATTAGACTCGGGATATAATAATGTGTACATGCAAATGAACGTCGTGGATCAACAATAAAAGAAATGGCAGGCCAATAATGTGATCCCACCTTCACGATTAGAGCAATCCTCTATGAGACTCAAAACTAACATGAGATCGCAGCGTTACCTAAGACAGTGCAACCCTTTCCGTGGGGCCCACCTTATTGTATGTATACTATATCCACGACGTTCATACCTTTTTTAGAAAATTTTGGGGTATTATCTTAAAAAATGTAGTGGATCTAATTATCAGATGCACCATACCATAAGAAACAAATTTTATTAAACATACTACTAATAAAAACTTCTTAGTGTGCATGTAAATGTGTCTTTATTGTTAATGTCTCTTTAATCGGTTGTTAATGTCTCCCGATCTTGATATCTCTAGAGCAGGGTGCATTTATTTAAGGCCGATCGATAGCAGAGAATATAGTCTTATCTCAGGAATTGTTCAGGGAATTGAATACGCCAGTCCGTAGTGGAAATATAGTCTTGAAGTTAGATATGGATAAAGCTTACGACATGATAAATTAGGACTTCCTGATTTAGGTTTTGAAACGTTTTAGATTCAGCATGCCTTGAATAAAGATGGTAGAAAAATGTTAGGTGAATAGTTGGTTTTTTATTCTTATAAATAGGGAGATGGCTGGTTTTTTTAAAATCATCTATGGGTTTGAGGCAGGGCGATCCAATCTCCCCAAGTTTGTTCATCCTCTCAGTAGAGATTCTTAGTAGGGGATTTAAACGTCTGATCAACCAACAGATTTGCCGGCCATTTGCGCTCAGAAGAGGGTGCCCAACAATCTCGCATTTGCTATATGCTGATGATACACTAATTTTCACAAATAAGAGTAAAGACTTACTACAAGCGACCAAAAGATTCCTGGATGCCTTCCAAGCTTCCTCGAGCTAAAGTATCAATCTGTGTAAATGCTCATTTTTCTGCTCTAAGAAGCTTCCAATTGCTAGAATCAGGTCAATCGAAGCAATCCTTGGTATTGGAAAATCCTAGTCAACCTTCTCATGTCTTGGTGTCCCTATGGCTAAAGGAAGGCGCTTTCAACCCCCTTATCGATATAGTTGTGAGGCGTATTAACGGTTGGAAGGCTCAAATTTTATCCTAGGCTGGGAGAGTGGTCCTAGTGAAGAACGTGCTATCTAGTATCCCTAACCACTCTATGGTGGCTATCCATATTCCTTCTCAAGTGCTGACTTCAATAGAGAGGCAAATGACTAATTTTTTCTGGGGTTGGTTAGAAGGTAAGCAGAAATGTCATTGGAAAAAATGGAAGCTGATGGCTACGCCTAAGGAAGAAGGGGGAATTGGTTTTAGAAAGCTCGCTGATATAATGAAAGCCTTTTGGCTAAAAGTGGCATGGTCGATCAAATTCAGGAAAGAGGGGACTGTTTGAAAATCTTTTATGTCAGCTAAGTATCATCATGATTTGTCTTTAGGATCATCGGACCACTCAAGCCGGCTTTCCTCTCCTCTGTGGAAGTGAATCATGGATCAGATTCCTTTGGGAGAATCCCAAGTTCAATGGTAGATTGGTGCAAAAAAATGCAATTTCTGGAAGGTGAATTGGACCGGGCTAGGTCCCCTTTATCAACTGGTTGAAGCAGAGGTGCCAGATTGTTTGTCGGAGCTCCAGGTTTGTCAGGTCCTTGGACCGATTGGTCCCCTCCCTCCCTCAGTTGCGTTTCTTCTCTTACCGCAGAGCATAATTGACTTCGTGTTTCAGGCCGGGTTTTGTATTTCGGAGGGCTCAGATTTGCCTATTTGGCCTTTCACTTCATCAGGGGAGTTCTCAGTCAAATCATCCTGGATCCTGAGTAGGGTCCCAAGTCCGAGTCGGAGCTAGTCTAAATGGGTATGGCATGCCAAACTTCCACCCAAAATCTCTCTTCTCGTTTGGAAAGTTTTACAAAAAGTGGTCCCGGTCAATAGTGCTGTTCAATCTTGGAGAATACATCTAGCATCCAAATGTGTGTGTTGTGCCCTCCAAGACACTCAATCGTACGTGCAGGAATCTTTGTATCATCTGTTCATTGCTAGTAGATTAGCCCAAAGTGTGTGGTTTGCAGTTGGTATATTGTTTGAGATTAATGTAATGGCAACAATTTCCATTGAAGCAAGGTTAGCGTGGTGGTGGGTGTTGAGGGTCAAATATTGCATATTAGACCCCAGTTACGGCCTAGATTATGAATATGATATTATTTAACAATCCATTTTAATCGTGTTTGTGATGCAAGGTATATTTACGAGCTGGACTGAAAAAGGATGCTAAATGCGTGAATTTAACGAACTGAAAAAGGATGCTAAATGCATGAATTTAATAATCTGAAGTCACCAAGGCAAGGGACAAGCCCCAAGGGACTAAGATCGAAGGATTTACATGCCAGAGATCCAAGGAAATCAAGTCGTTCACGTTAAAGAGGCCTGAAAGTTGTCTAGAACGCAAGATCATAGAGTTCTCACCATCCGTTCGGATCAAAACTTTATATCTGGCCTGAGGACCATAAATTAACCGTACAAGTCAAATTTCAGCCCTCAGATCCTTGTGAAAATGGCTCAATGGACAGATCAACCCATAAACAGTTGATTTTGGGCCCACTTGACCTCTAGATATGCCTCAATTTTGGACTCAACGCCTTGAATTAGATGGGAATCAGATGGACGGTACAGATTTCTCATGCACATCACTGTGGGCCCCATGCCAGTGTCGTGAGTACACATGAGGTATGCACGACCGCTGTATACCGTGACAGCACAGACGGTCAAACGGTCTTTGACCGAAAAAAGGAAACTCCTTCATTCCCGCTGCGAAACTTGAAACAGGGAGTTACGGACGGATTCGGGTGGGCCACCATCATCATAGATCTTGATGATCAACACCGTTCATTGAATTCAAGAGGTCAAAATGACTGTACCCTGATCTGAAGCCCGATTTTCTCGAATATTACACGTACATTTAGTCTTAAACGCAGGACGGATGGCAGCGTAGAAATTCTGTAGGCTACATATAAAATGATCCAAAACTGTCCATATATGACTAGTTTTTCGACATGAATCCATTGGACGGAATGGATTTCCTTGTCGGCATTGAATAGGGGCCCACCGATCATCACAGCGTCACTTCTTGCGCAGTCCCTAAAAGCCGGACGATCCAACCGATTGCGGGCCACTGTCCGTGATCGGATTGGCAATCCGTACCGTCCAGATGGTAGCCAAGCAGATCACGACCCTCTTTATGGAATCTGAATGGACGGCGGGGGTGATACCTCCCCCGAAAAACAGATCAAACGCAACGAGTTTGTGTTTCTTTGTTGTGCAGAACAGAGGTGGGCAGTCTGTTTGCGAATTCCATTGCTTACGGAGAGTCGGAGGGTATGGAGAAGGCATTCCAGGACGTGAGGTAGCTTGGATGATCAGGCGGGCAGCCGTGGAGGCCATTCTTTGCACGTGGAAAGAGAGAGAGAGAGAGAGAGAGAGAGAGAGAGAGAAGGGGTCGGCTACCGGTGGTGTTTTCTCCATTTCTTTAATATTTGTTTTAGTTAATTGTTGATCATGCCTATGCTCGGCTAAACCTCTTAGCTAGGGCTAAGAGGTGAAGCTTGTAGTGAGATGAGAGACTTTCCTTTATGCCTTTGATTTAAGCTTGATTTATAAACTGAACTTGATACTAGTTTGATTATGGGAATGTTTTCAGTTTTTAATGGTCTACTCGTCGGTGTTGGGTTAGAATTTTTCTGGAGTCCCCAAACCTTGATGCATTGTCTTCTCAAGTGGATACACAGTCATTCATAATTTGGGGAAAGCGTTCAATGCTCGTTCAAAGGGGATATCGTGCAAGTTGGAGTGGATTAGTGCTATTTTAGGGATTTGGGGGTTCGAGTGTTTCTAGAGTCTCCGTACCCTGATGCAGTATCTTCTTAGGTAAATACGCATGCATTCCTAGGTTGGTGAAATCCTTCGACGTGTGTTCTAATGTATTACAATGCAAGTCAAAGTGAACCGGTGCAATTTTAGGGGTTTGTTATGGTTCAGTATTCATTAGTGTAGGGTTAGAGTGTTTTCAGAGTCCCCTTACCTTGATTCAACATCTTCTCATGTGGATATGCACTCCTTCGTAATTTAGTGAAAGTGTTCAACATGAGTTCAAAGGGCTTACAGTGCAAGTTAAAGTGGATTGATGTTATTTTAAGGGTTCATTGTTGTTCGGTGTTTGTCACTGTGGGGTTAAAGTGTTTCCCTAATCCCCGTAATCTGATGCAACGTCTTC
Source organism: Magnolia changhungtana (assembly GCA_030180095.1). NCBI lineage: Eukaryota > Viridiplantae > Streptophyta > Magnoliopsida > Magnoliales > Magnoliaceae > Magnolia > Magnolia changhungtana. The sequence goes on from JASAUF010000186.1 coordinate 158,293, forward strand.
TTAGGTGGATACACACTCATTTCTAGTTTGGTGAAAGTGCTCGACGTGTATTTCAAGGGGTTGCACTGCAAGTCATTATGGATCAATTCAATTTATGGGGTTTGGTGTGGTTCGGTGTTCATTGGTGTAAAGTTAGATTGTTTCCAAAGTCCATGTACCCTAATGCAACTTCTTCTTAGGTGGATACACACTCGTTCATAGTTTGGTAAAAGTGTCTGAAGTGCTTTTGAAGGGGCTGTAGTGCAAGTTGAAGTGGATCAATGCCATTTATGAGTTTTATGTGGTTTAGTGTTCGTCGATGTGTGATTAGAGTGTTTTCAAAGTCCTAGCACCCTGATGCAACGTCTTCTCAGGTAAATAAACTTTCATTTGTAGTTCAATGAAAGCGTTCAACATGCATTCGAATGGGTTATATTGCAAGTCATAGTAGATCAATGTTATTTTAGGGGTTCAGTATGGTTCAGTGTTCGTGATTATGGGGTTAGAGTGTTTCTGGAGTCCCCACACCCTGCAGCAGCGTATTCTTAAGTGGACACGCACTCATTCATAGTTTGGTGAAAGCATTGGAGGTGCTTTCAATGGGGTTGCAGTATAAGTCAGAGTGGATCGATGCGATTTTAAGGGTTCGGTGTGGTTTGAAATTCATTGGTGTCGGGTTAGAGTATTTATGGAGTCCTTGTATCTTGATGTAACGTCTTCTCATGTGCAAATGCACTCAATCCTAGTTCAGTGAAAGCATCATATCCATGTTCAAATGGGTTGTAGTGCAAGTCGGTGTGGGTCAGTGCAATTTTAGAGGTTTAGTGTAGTTCGGTGTTCATTGGTGTGGGAGTCCAAAGAGTAAAAGAGTGTTGGGATGTTGTCTCCTATGAAGTGGCCCACTTGAGATTTGGACTGGAATGAATTTTGGCTACTAAGGAAAACATGACTAGATGTACGTAATAGACGGATTGGATTTTATATACGCACTAGAATGGGACCTATAGTTTACAATGTACATTTTACCTTAACCCACAAGTGCTTGTAGCAAATCCGGCCTCGTTAAAGTAAAATGAAAGCTGTGGTTTTCTGCAATGATCAACTTGAATCCATTCACACCCAAAATGTTTGTAGATTGGTCGTCGATAGAAGGAGCAAAACAGAGTTCAAAATCATACTAACAAAACAAGATTTTGAATCCAAACGAAATCGGGTTTTAAACATCACTAGGTAATGGGCAGCATCACTATGTGCGATACCTTTGTTTTTCTCTTCATTCTCTTGCTTTTGCATGACGCTCTCCCACTGCGGAGACACTCTTAAACAAGGCGAATCAATCCAAGATTGGGCAAGGCATGGTGAATGGCTTGGAGAGGCATAAAGCTTGGTCTCAACAAACCAAAACTTCGAACTGGGTTTCTTCAGCCCAGGCAATACCTGCTAGGGATTTTGACCTGCGAAATCACACAGATCTAGATCTAGGATAGCAATCCAATGACACCAAGAACATATAAGAGAACACAGATTTAACGTGGAAAACTCTTGCGGGAAAAAAACTACGGCACAAAGCGACAGATCTCCACTATGAAGATAGAAATTACAAAGAGAGAGGACTTACCCGATTCGAACAACCTCGAATCTCACCCATGTTACACCCTTTAGAAACCATAAAAAAACCTTTTAGGAACCCTTGGAACTACTTTAAAAAGCCTTAGCATACCTCCAAATTCCACATACACCCTTTTATATAAGTTTAGAAAGAAGCAGACTCGGAATAGGAAATAAAATCTGCAGAATCTGCATTTTCGCAATCGCATCTGCGGAAGTCTTCGATGTCATCGAAGGTCTCTCGATGACAGCTTCGATGTCATCGACGGTCCTTCGATGATATCGATAAAAGACCAAACCGTCCACTGACCAAGGGTGAAAAATTCGACAAATCGATGGCATCGAGAAACCTTCGATGTTATCGACGACTGGCTTCAATGTCATCAAAACCCTGTTGATGTCATCGACAGACCAACAGACAGATTTAAGACATTTGTCCATAACAATACCAACAAATGTATTGTTGGGATATGTTACAAGAAAGACCCAGCACAAACAATAGTTTGGGTTGCGAACAGAGAAACACCACTGCCCTCCAGTTATTTTGGATCCTTAACCATCAACAACGATGGGAATTTGATTATTCTAGGTAGCGCCCAGATTCCCAAGACTCGAAGCAGAGGAATCTCCATACCATTGTCATCGGTGCGGGCGAAAAGCAATTCAAGCCTTACGCTCTTGGATTGTGGAAACCTTGTATTTACCGAAAGAAATGAAAAAGGTGATGAACCTCACATCTTGTGGCAGAGCTTCAATTACCCTTCCGATACTTACCTACCTGGCATGAAACTGAGGCTGAGTTTCTTCAGAAGAAGCCCAATGATGCTTATGTCATGGAGAAGTAAAGATGACCCTAGTCCTGGGGATTTCACACTTGAATTGGATTCGAGCGGGGCAGGCTAGCTCTCCATTTGGAAATATGGAAAAGCCAGGAATTGGACAAGCGGCTTTTGGAATGGGCAAATTTTCACCTCCATTCCTGAAACGAAATCATACAATTTCAACTATTTTTCTGATGAAAATGGGAGCTAGTTCAGATACTCGATCAAAGACAATTCTGTTATTTCTAGGCTAGTGATGGATGTTTCTAGGCAAATCAAGCTATTCACATGGTCAGAGGAAAACCGGGCATGGCGCATGTTATGGTTCCAACCAAGAGGAGTATGCAACTATCACACCTACTGTGGTTCCAATGGTGGTTGCAACCAGTATTCATCGTCATCCTGCAGGTGTTTGGATGGGTTCATGCCTCATTCGCGTAGACAATGGGAATCGAATGTGTGGTCTTCTGGGTACGTAAGACGAACACCTTTGAGGTGTGGGGAAAGAGATCAGTTCGTGATGATGAAGATGACGAGATTGCCACCTCCCTCAGATAACTTCTTAGATTCAAGTGTACAGCTTAACGATTGTGAAGCTAAATGTAGGAGTAATTGTTCGTGTACTGCTTTTGTTTCTGCCTATGGAAACAGCTCTGGATGTCGTCTTTGGCATGGGGAGCTGATGGGTCTTCAGGAAAACCAAAGCAGTGGGCAAGATCTTTATGTTCGACTAGCGCGACTAGCGCCTTTCGATCTGGGTAAGTCTATTGTAGAACCAAAGGGTAAGTCATGAATCAATTAAGTTGAGTCGCTGACTCTACTGAATGATTAATGGCTCTTAATGTTTTGAATTTAAAAATATTAACTTCTTGTTGAATTGAGATCATTGATTTAACTAAGCCTGACCTTGTTTTTTTTTTTAGATGAAGGGAAAGAAGAGATGGTTATGGATAATTGCTCCGGTAATAGTCCCTTCGATGCTTCTTTTATTTGGCGGCGTCATTTGTTATTTCCGGAGGAGAGTGCTCGTCCGGCGTAGAAGAGAACTTAAATGTAAAGGTAGCCTGTCGAGTACATAACTAACATACTTTGATCTTCTTGTCACGCCCCAAATTCGAAAATCGGATTCACAGGAATCCCGATCGCCGAATTCGGTGCCGACAGCTTCTGTAGTACCCCATTCTCGGCTCCTACCATCCATACACTAGATTCCGATCCTGGGATCCTACAAGGAGGATTATTTTTTTTTTTTTTTTTATTTTGCATTTAACTCGTAATAAGCATAACCACAAGTATACCCAAATTACAAAGGCAACATCATCATCACATATCCATTAATATAATCATTGGAGTACAGTGCTGAAAGGGAAATACGTATATCAAAATCAAAGCTCTAGAAGACAGCTGCGTACTCCAAGCTTGACACTGCAACAACCTAACATTACCTGCACGCATTTATCGTGCATAAGCTTATAGAAAGCTTAGAGGGTGGTGTAAGTGTGTGCACAAGGTAAGTGCCAAGTATACAATGCAATGCCTTAATCATACAATAACAGAGTAAGCGGAAATACAGACAAGTCCATGAGTCAATCAATATCAGAATACGCAATGTAAGATAGCTATGCAAATGAGGAGTCATAAATAATCAAATATCGGATGCCAAAAATATAATGCAATATTCAATTCGGAAGAGCTAACGAATACCATCACTCTCATCTAAGTCACAGGAATACAGAAACATAGCAACCCAAAATGCCATATGCCGAGGGTGTAATGCAATATGCAATATGTGGTGCCAATGGAATGACCATGCTGGAGTGTGAAGTCGGGATGATAGTACGTAGTATCACAAGCTACGGGATCCACCACAAGGGAATTCTATCCAAACTAGTCCCATACCTAAATTTGGATAGTCAGACTCAACATGGTAAACTCCTGATCTCAGGTTAGTCACGCTCCCTAATCGAAATCCTTGCCATAATGAAGGCACACAACAATTAGTTGCGCACCACCAGTCCGAGTGGATAGTGAATGAATGAATGAGCATGCAACTCCTATTCAATAAGTCCACATATCAGTATGGTTCATCTCTGGGATCATCACCAGGGTTTAGTACACTCTAAATGGCACTGTCTCTCTCCAAGCAACACAGTCCAAGTGAGCGTAAGAAACTTCGCTATCCGCCTGGCCAATAGTCTGCCAATACCTATCCAGCACATCGATAGTGGACCCATTCATGAGCTGGTCAAACGCAGCCTTGTATTGCCCCCTACCCTCAGGCGAGTAAGGCCAGACCCCTTTCCAACCGACCATGATACAGTGGGAGACGCAGCCTCCTGGTATTCGGCCCTCGTGTGCTCATATATCCACTCGGTCTCAACGTTGGAGTCATCTCCTGGCCACGGAGGTTTAGAGATTTTCACCCAGGGACATCTATGGCGCCCGTATGCTAGAACCAAATATTTCTGGTGTCCCGTCTGGCCATCCACGATATGCTTGTGGAGGCTACGACCCTGATGTCGCTAGGGCATAAAACACACAATGCAAGATGCATGAGTCACACAATCTAGTCATGCATCAATCATGCGCATGCCGTACGCTCATGTGAGATAACCTTTGCCTATCAGGGAGTCTCATATCAACATGCTCAATAACATATGCAATGGTCAACCACATCTCATAACAAACATGCAGATAATGCGTATGGGCATGTATTATGATGCTATGCTATCACATACTCATAATCGGTATCAATAACCGGCATCAACAATCTGCCTCGATCGGTAATCGGTCAGTCGACCACGACAAGTAGAATCAACAATCGGCCACATCAATCGATAATCGGCTACGATCGATAATCGGCCTCGATCGGCAATCGGTCAATCGGCCACAACAAGCAGAGTCAACAATCAGCCACATCAATCAATAATCGGCTACGATCGGTAATCGGTCACGATAATCGGCCTCAATCGGTAATCAGTCAATCGGCCACGACAAGCAGAATAGGCAATCGGCCACGTCAATCGATAATCGGCCACGGTCGGTAATCGTTCAATCGGCCATGATAAGCAGAATCGACAATCGGCCACGTCAATCGATAATCGGCCATGATCGGTAATCGGTCACGATAATTGGCCTCGATCGGTAATCGGTCAATCGGCCACGACAAGCAGAATCGGCATTCAGCTACGATCGATAATCAGTCACGATAATCAGCCTCGATCGGTAATCGGTCAATCGGCCATGACAAACAGAATCGGCATTCGGCCACGATCGGTAATCAGTCACGATAATCGGCCTCGATCGATAGTCGGCCAATTGGCCACGACAAGCAGAATCGGCATTCGGCCACGATCGGTAATCAGTCACGATAATTGGCCTCGATCGATAGTCGGTCAATTGGCCATGATAAGCAGAATCGACACTCGGCCACGACCGGTAATCAGTCACGATAATCAGCCTCAATCGGTAATCGGTCAATTGGCCATGACAAGCAGAATCGGCACTCGGCCACGACCGGTAATCAGTCACAATAATTGGCCTCGATCGGTAATCGGTCAATCGGCCACGACAAGCAGAATCAACAATCGGACACGTCAAACGATAATCGACCACGATCGGTAATCGGTCACGATAATTGGCCTCGATCGGTAATCGGTCAATCGGCCACGACAAACAGAATCGGTATTCAACCACGATCAGTAATTAGTCACGATAATCGGCCTCGATCGGTAGTCGGTCAATTGGCCACGACAAGCAGAATCGGCATTCGGCCATGATCGGTAATCGGTCAGGATAATTGGCCTCGATCGGTAATCGGTCAATCGGCCACGACAAACAGAATCGCCATTCAGCCATGATCGGTAATCAGTCACGATAATCGGCCTCGATGAGAATAGGCCGAACAAGGCCTAAGGGAAGGTCGTAACGTGGGCGTTAAACTATCATTGCCCATCAATGTGGTCATTCAACCAACATTGTTCCCAAGGAGTGGCCCACATAGAGCCAAATAAAACATATAGTGGGCCTATGGTCTCACACAATGGCCCAATACACATCACTTATGGGCCCTTACACAATGGTCCAATACACATCACTTATGGGCCTTTCTCATGGGCCGCACATACATCACAATGAGCCTTGGCACATGGGCCATAAATTCATCACATCGGGCCTCATATACATCAAGTGGGCCGCAATGGGCCTCATAAACATCAAATGGGCCGCATCAACGGGCCGCGCCAATGGGCCTCATAAACATCAAATGGGCCGTAACAACTGGCCGTATCTCATGGGCCTAATATATATCAAGTGGGCCTTATACATCATAACGAGCCTTGTACATACGGCAGGTGGGCCTTGCACAACAGGTGAGCCCTAGGACCATCAAAACCGACGGATGGTGTGGATATGAAACACACGCATCAGGGTAAGTCCCATCATCGATGCGAATCTATATCACATACATCATGTTGGGACCCACGGCTGCTGGACAGCGTGGATAACAAACATAATGGTGGGTCTTACTTGAAGTTTAGATCTATCTCCTTCTCTTTGTAATGCTATACAACGATCTCTACAGGTAGTTGGATAGCATAGATAAAACACATATATCATGTGGGGGCCATGTGAATGGACGGTGCAACTGTACATCACATACGTCATACGGTGGGCCCCACACATGAACGGTGTGAAGCAACGTGTACATCATGGAGGGACCCATAGAACTTAATTAGGACGTTAATACAACAGCTATATATATAGCCGGTGTATGCATACACAGCCAATCATCATCACAGGTGGGTCCCACGTGGGGCCCACCATAACATTTATCTTCCATCCCATCAGCTCATAAGGTCACAAGACCTGAATTAAGATGAAAAACAAATTTCATATAAATCCAAAACTTCTATGCTTCCGAAAGAGTTTCAATGGCAAGCGTTCAATCCTCCACGGCTTCTAGAGTGTGGTCCACCTGATAGATCTGCCTCATTTTCGTTACAAGCCTCAAAACGAATTTGCGAGTGGGTGGACGGTTTGGATATAACACACCTCAAGTCAGAACCACGAGTTGCTGACGTCCTGATAGATGGACGGTCAGGATGTAAACCACATGCATCAGGGTGGTGGGGCCCATGTCCTCAGCGTACGGACGGTTGGGATATAACCCACACCTCTTGATGGAACCACCAAGCTTGCTGACATCAAACACACGAGCAACAATAGCTGCTGGTGAGGTGAGGTATGCCAGTTAATCCACTTCCATTATTAAAACAAAGGCCCACTCATTGAAGGACGGAAGGATATAACGCACACCTCAGGATCAGCCCACCGTCCAAAAGTCTAGACGGTGTGGATCTGAAGCATATATCACGGTGGTCCTCACAGCACTGTCCCGATGGACGGTGCAGATAAATACATCACAGTTGGCTCCATCCATATGGACGGATGGTGTGGATCAAAGGAACCCACAGAAGTAACGTCACTGCAGCAGCTGGAGTGATGTACACCAGCAGTTTCACCACCACAGGGACGGTGTGGGTGAAACGCTTACATCAGTGGGTCCCGCGTGGGGCCACTGGAATGTTTATATGCCATCCAATTTGTTGATGAGGTCACTCAGACCCAAATGAAGACGGAAAGCAAATTTCATAATGATCCAAAACTTTCATGACCACTCAAAAGGGTTTCAACGGCAGAAGTTCAATCCTCACTGTTCCTTGTGATGTGGGCCACCTAAGCACCACATACGGTTGATTGTTGGGGCGGCCCACAGCTGGGAAGAGGGCCCACTAAATGCACAGCCCTGATGTTTAACTCACATCATGGTGGGACCTGAGATGGGGCCCACTGACCGTTGCCATCCAAAGCAGCGGACGCTGCTTGTAGCAGCGTCCAGAGATGCTGACAGCAGCGTCTGCTGCATAACATTTAGAAAAAAAAAAACAGTTTTCTCTGGTTTTTGGTAGGTGAGGCCCACATCATGTAGATCCACTCCAACTATTGGACTCCATGGCTCAAGACCGTCCGAAAGAGTCCAATATGAGATATGATTTGGCGAGTAAAAGATCATGGTGGGTTTCAACGGTCAAAAACACTATTTCCTATGGTATGGGCCGCTTGATTATCAGATTGGTCTAAAATTTCGGCTCAACGCCTAAAATGGGCTAAGAAACAAAATGGACGGCGTGGATTATATACATATATCAAGGTGGGGCCTGCATGAGCGGCCCACCCAAGAGTTTGGAATCAAGCTAATATTTTTGTTTATGCAAAGCACTTGCAGGCGCTGCAGTGCATCCCTTTGTCTGTTCACGCTTCACAAAATCATGTCCAGCGTCTGTACGGACAGTGTGAATTATATTTCATCAAGGTAGGTCCCACATGGCACTATTTACTTCACATTGGGGTGGGTCCACACGTGTGGGACCCACCATCCTTAGATAAAATGTATATTTGTGTATTTCCTTCAATTAGGCCTGCCTAAATGGACTACTAGGTAGGCCCACTAGGTGGATGGCATGGATGTGAAACATATCACACGGTGGGCCACGATAAAACACGCAAAGAAAAAAGGAGAGAGAGAATAGAACACCCACCTTGATCTTCTTGGATTCCTTCTTTCATGAATGCATTTTAAAGCTCCAATGGTTAAGATTCAACGGTCGAGATGGATCATGGATGGTGAAGATGGGAGTTAGGAAGTGGGCCACACAAGGCCTCTCATGGAGGCTTGGACGATTCTTGCATGGAGAATGAGAGAAAGAGAGAGAGAGAGAGAGAGAGAGAGAGAGAGAGAGAGAGAGAGGTGAGATAGGTGAAAGGTGGTGGGTGTACTTGATGTAAGGGAAAGTTGACTTTGGAGAGAGGTGGTTGTACTTGGGTATGGGTGTGAGTGATGGGAGTGATGTGTACTTGATTGATGTGACCGATGTGATGTGTCGTAGAGATTCCCTCGATATTTGCAACGTGCGGCGTTTTCCTCGAACTGAACGCGGGCCCACATCTCCTGGCCTGGGTATCGCCTTGGCGCGTGAGACGCGTCATCGGAACCGCGGCGACGGCGCGGTTGCACTGGTACAAGTCTCGGGTCGAGCCGACTCTGATATGCAGGACTCGGCTTAGGATCGCGAGCAAACGTCGGATATAGGTTGCGGGATTCGACGGAATAGTACGGACTACGATACAGGTCTTACACTTCTTCAAATAGTTTTTTTTTTAATCAAAGCTTTCTCTTATCGAAATATACCAAAAAGATTCCTCTGTTCTTTCTATTTAATCAGCCAAGAGAGAAATAAGCGTAACAGCATCATTGTTCGATTTAGGGATTAACATGGTGACAACCAGCCAATCTATGCAAGGTGGGAAGAACAACCTCGACTTTCAAGTGTTCAATTTCCCTACTATTTCAGCCACTACAGGTAACTTCTCCGTTGCAAATGAGCAAGGAGAGGGTGGTTTTGGACCCGTTTACAAGGTAAGTTTTTAGTACTTACTGCAAAATAGTAAGATTTTTTATGATGAAGATATTGAGTTCATTTGAATAGGTCTACTTAAAATGGATTAATGGGTGATTGCTCGTACTAAGATTGGCAATCTTTAGGGTAGGCTAAACAAGGGATTAGAAATAGCTGTGAAAAGGCTTTCACAATGATCCAGTCAGGGCTTAGAAGAGTTCAAAACTGAGATTATGCTCATCGCCAAACTCCAACACATGAATCTTGTTCGGCTTTTGGGTTGCTGCGTAGACGGAGAAGAAAAGATGCTAATCTATGAGTACATGCCGAACAAAAGCTTGGATACCTTCATTTTCGGTTTGTTACTTCACTCTTCCTTTAACTATTGCTGTACTCAGTTGCATGCTTGAGCTTGATTTAAGGTTTGGTGTGTCATTAATGTGTTTGTATTTCTACATTTTGATTGAAAATGTGGAACTAGATCCGGTGAAATGGAAGCTTTTAGATTGAGGAAAACACGTGTGGATTATCAATGGGATGTAAGAACTCTATCTAGTGGGCCTTACTGATCAATGGTCTGGATTGTCATTCAGTTGGACTGGATGATTGAGTAGACCAGTGGGCCCCACTTCATGTGATTCGCTGCACAATCCTGATTGCGCAGTAGTGCGTATTAGGGCTCGAATGCTTTGCTGTTTACGCAGAGTCGAACTAAGACATAGCAATGTGGATCATGGGAGAGGGAGTTTTGATGGGTTTCAAACTCCCCCTCCACAGTCTCTAGAAAAGAGAGCTGGGTTCCCAATCCTATACCACGGTAGAATTCAAGTCCCATCTTGTGAATCACATAAAGGGTGTGAATGAGAGGAAGATCCTAAGCTCTATAGGAATTCTGGTATTCTGGTATTCTTATCCGGCTTCCATGGTGACGTCTCATCTAGGTACATTATCTGAACCCCTAATTGCCATGTCCCATGCACAGACAGATCCGTGGGCCTATTTCGCATATAGATTAAGTCCCACAACTGGTATCAGAGCCATCTTTGCATAGGTATGGATGATCACATCCAGCTATATCTGATCACATCAGGGATTTTTGAATTCCTGAAATAGTTGTGATCAGGGATTTCCGAATCACTGAATCTAGGAATATCCAGAATTAGGGATTTTCAATACGAAATCCCCAAATTGTGAAATCAGGGATTTTCGAATTCATAATCCCCAAAATCGAAAATTAGGGATTATTCGAAACCCTAAATCAATCGAGTCAATCAGGGATTTTCAAATCCCTGACTTTAGAAATGAGAAATTAGGGATTTTTGGAATCCAGATCCCCAAATCCAGATTAATTGGGGATTTCGGATTCAAAATCCCTAAATCCAGTTAAATTAGGGATTTGGGATTCGAACCACTAAATGCAGACATTCAATTAGGGATTCTAGATTCCTGATTTCAAATCCCAGATTCGAAACCGATAAATCCCAAATTGGGGATTTCATATACCCCTGCCCTTGTTATCGATGGAGGCAGCCATGGATGCTCTGTCCACCACTGGCACTGTGTATAATCTCCGATTCTGCCCAATCCAGTTTCTTCTGCCTCCACACATGGCCTTATAAACCTTGTCACACTCGTCCTCTTTATCTTCAGCTGCGACCACCACTGTTTTCGACGCCGTTTACAGTGCCGTGTTGTTGTGACTGCAAGAAATCTTACAGATGAGAGGAGCACAATCCCTTTCTCATTGAGAACAGGGAGAGCGGCTTACCTCTCTCTCACTCTCTATCTCTCGCTCTTATGGTCAGAGATTTCTGCAACCGGACTCGTGACGGGTCTAGGGCATTCTGCCCTGATGAGACGCAACAGTCGGGATTACTCTCGCTTTCACTATCGGGTATACGGACCCATTTTCAGTTCGTTCGTGCCCATCTTCTGGACCCGTGAACAGAAAAAGATTGTTGGGCCTGAACTTTATTATGGGCCCATTTAGCAAACCTTGGTCCAGTCGACCGTGTACTCCATCACATGGTGGGCCTCATCTGAAAGCCATCCTTTTGCATCTTAGTTGCACAACCTTTGATATGTCTCCATGATCTGGACTGTACATTTAGTTCACAGTAAGCAATCTGTTTCATTAGCTAAATAGACGATATTATTATATGAACCATTAGACATGTGGATCTTTGGTATGGATTGTCCATATGGACACTGATTTGATGATTTATCAATCCATCTGAATTATTTAGTAACAATTGTCTATCATGAGAATGTTGAAAACCAGACACATAATGCTTATTGATGATGAACAGATCAAATTAGAGTACTGATTCGGCCCTATTATAGGCCCATCACCCATCCTTAAGAGTTGATATGGACCATTGGAATATATGGTCTGAAACCTATCCACATGTTTCACTTTAAGGTTCATATATTTTCCAATGATCAATACCGACCATCTTGTGGGCCGCATCGGACTAATTAAAATATAATCCATAGAGAGACAGGATTACAATCGCAATCCTAAGTCCATATTTGTAATGCTGGATTTGGTTGTGTTAGCCACCATAGTGACCTCAATCGATGAAAATATTACAAGTACAGACTTGTAACATTGAGATAAGTGGATTGCATACAATTGTGTTCACATTTTCATGCGTATGGTAATGAAAACATAAACGATTACCGTTTGGCAGACACATGAACGGGTGAAGTAAATGGTGCTGGTAATATAAAATTGAAAGACTTATCTCACCCACAGGTGTTGAGTATCTCAGATTTACATGACTGATATCACTTAGCTTCATGTTTAGGAGGATTACTAGCATATTATTATTACCTCCCACAGGAGGAATGATGATGATGTAACAGATTCTTACTAAGATGTGATGGTTGGGCCCATCTTCATCGTGGATGATTCAGTTGATGCCTCCCTTAGCAACTGAATCGACGATCTTTGCCCAATATTTTTGTTTACATTCACGAAATTGCTTTGTGAAAGAGTGAACTAATGTGAGTATATATGTATCTCTTTTATTTCAGTCTCAATTCCAACTAATCAAAATCAAGTCCCTGCTCTAAATGGATCTAGTTATGCTTAATAGAAGAACGCCATCGAAGTTGTACTGGGCTGTCTTCAATTAGATCTAGCCCTGATAACACCAGAACCGCCAAAACCATCTGATAATGCCATTGAAGCTAAATATAATCGATGGGTTGCATGGTTTAAATCAAATGATACATGCCTGAAAGTCATAAAGTATTCGATTTCTAAATCTATGAAGGGCGCCATGCCTGAAATAGATAAGGCCAAAGTTTTCATGACTGAAATGGGAAAACGATTCAAGAAATCTGATAAATCTGAAGTGGGCATTCTTCTGAATAAATCGACTCGCTCGTCTTACGATGGAAAAGGCAACATCCATGAATACATTGTAGAGCAGATCGAGGTTGTTTCTAAGATCCGTGCTCTAGGGCTTGTACTTACTGATGATCAACTGGTTCATTTGATTATAAATAACCTACTTCCTCAATTCGGCACGTTCCTGGTAAACTATAACACTCTGAAGGACATGTGGACATTAGATGAACTTATCACTCAGTGTGTCCAAGAAGAAGACAGGATTAGGCAGGTGGTCAAAATTCAAAATATTAATATGGTGACCTTAGGTCATGGGCAAGGGCATGAGAATAAAGGTAAAGGGAAAGGAAACGAGGTTCTAATATGGATTCTCTGGTCCTCCTTCTGAAAATTATGAGAATTAATCTGAAAATGGATCTAAACGCAAACGGGTTAAAGGCAAACCGTGCTTCTTTTGCAAAAAGGCGGGTCATCTAAAGAAAGACTGCTAAGGTTTTAAGGATTGACTCATAAAGAAAGGTAATCATTCTGTTCTTGTCTATTTTGAATCTAATTTGACCGATGTGCAGTGAATTCTTGGTGGATAGATTTAAGAACTACTATTCACATATGCACTTCTATGAAAAAATTATTACAGGCCAGACCACCAACTGATGCGGAGCACTTAGTATACGTAGGCAATGGTGTCAAGGCTGGCGTGGAGGCAATAGGAGTCTATAGGCTTAAGTTGAAGTCTGGTCATTTTTTGAATTTAGTAGATACATTCTATGTGCCATCTATAGGGCGAAATTTAGTTTCAATTTCCTGCTTGGATAAGTTGGGATATTCATTCCACTTTAAAAATAAAAGTTTTAGTATTTACTTTAATTCGATTAAAGTTGGAACCGGCTCTATAGGAAACAACTTATACCAGTTAGACTTGATTGCTTCTCACGTCTATAATATTAATTCCTTGCATGGAAATAAAGTGAGATCCAAGCGAAGACTAGACTATGAGAATTCTCCCATGTTGTGGCATAGGCGGTTATGCCATATATCTCGTGAAAGATTAGACAGGCTTATAGGAGAAGAAATTTTGCATTCTCTAGACTTCTCTGACTATAAAGTATGCATTGATTGTAAAAAGAGAAACATACTAGAACGAGAAAGAAAGGTGCAACTAGGAGTGTAGGACTATTAGAGGTTATATATACAGATATCTATGGACCATTCCCTATAGCCTCATGGAGTAGCCACAAATATTTTATTACTTTTATAGATGACTACTCTCGCTTCGGGTACCTATACCTTATCAGTGAGAAATCAGACGCCCTGGATGCTTTTAAAATTTATATGGCCGAGGTTGAAGATCAACTCGATAAGAGAATTAAAGTTGTCAGATCTGACTGTGGTGGTGAATACTATGGCAGATATGACAAATCAGGATGCAATCCAGCGCCATTCGCTAAATACTTGCAGGATTGTAACATTGTTTCTCAGTACACTATGCCTAGTACTCCAGAGCAGAATGGAGTGGATGAGAGACGCAATTGCACCCTTATGGATATGGTGCGAAACATAGTCAGCAATTCGACATTGCCAGAATCTCTATGGGGTGATGTGATCAAAACAGCAGTTCATATACTAAACAGAGTTCCTATCTGTAGACACTGAAAAATCGGGTGTCCACGTTGTTGTGAAAAATGTTGTTGGGGTGATGATGTTGGGGGTGATTAAGCTGATTTGTGATTGTTGGAGTCGCCACTAGCCAATATTACTTAGAATCCCGCAGTCGGCTAGAACCCACGGAATACATAAGGTTGGAGAAATCCGAAGACTCTCCTACCTTAGATTGACTCCTGGTCTACGATCTAGGATTCCGGGTAAGGGACCTCGGTTAAAGAAGGAAGGTGTTAGGCACCTCTCTGCCCGTACAAGTGTACGGTCTCGACTTAGTGTGGTAAAATAATCTCAAGGGATGATGATGATCTTTGTGGTCATGATGGGACTAGTCACACATGGATTTCGATGTAAAGAAGATCTCGAGATTTCGGCAGATAATGCCCTGAGCATACGTCCGACAATATGTCTAGAGGGCGGATGTGATGATGCTTATGCAAAGAGATAAGAAAAGTGGACTGGATCACTAGAAATTTCTGATGTGACAGGATCCGATGTACGGCAAGTCACAGAGCATACGTCCACTAGAGATATAGAGAAGCAAGGGGGTTGAGAAGGGAGTAGATGTCATGATGAATGGTTGTAGGATGATGGATCTTTGGCTTGATTCTTGAGTAGGCTAAGACATGAACTGAACCATGATCATTTTGAGCTAGGCTTGTAGGTTAGAAGGGTTGAGGTGAAGGCTAGGAGGTGGCTGAAAATTTGGGAGCTTGAAGGCTTGGGAGCTCCTTCCCTTCCTTCACTCTCCTCCTCACTCTCTCTCTCTCTCTCTCTTCCTCTCTTTTCCTCTCCCTCTCTTGGTGGCTCTCATCCATGGGTCAAAATGAATGGGGAGAGGGCTATTTATAGCCCTTTCCAATGGTTGTTTGGTAAATAGGGGATAAAAGGAGGGCAAATGCTGATGTGGCATATGGTGATTGGTGGAGAGGAGAGAGATGCCACATGGCATGCTTCCATTGGCTAAAAGGGGCTGGTAAAATGGTAAATAGTGACAATGAGGGGGGTAAGTGTATAGGAAAGTTGACTTTGGACGCTGGGACAGCTGTCCCTGCTCAGACAGCACGCGGCGGTACTCCGAGTACCGCCGGCGGTAGTCCGAGTACCGCCCGGTCTTGGCTGGGTCTGATTCTCGCGTGGCTGGCTCTGCGCACGCTTTTTGAGAGGAAGCGGTAGTTTGACTACCGCCGATGTAGTCAAACTACCACTTGATGCAGCTATTCTGATTCCCTCGAAATTTTGTCGGTGGGTCCTTTTTTGGGTCTTTAGAGTGAAACAAAGTCCGTTTTGGATATTCGGCTTAAAATGACTCGAAATTGGCTCGATTGTTACTTGAAAATGACCCGAGAAATGGATCAGTTTCGGACATGGTTTGGATTGAATGATGACTCATGATGGCTCAGGTTAAGATTAGGGTTAGGTTTAGGATATGATCATGGTTCTCAGATTGTCTTAACTTTCTCAAGATATTTAGCCTGGGTGGGGTGTCTACAGATGCCCCTCTTTGACCGAGGTTGCGAGCAACCGAAGGTCAAAGCAAGTGGACACCCCACCCTTCTGGTCAGAATGAAGGATAGTGATTCAAATCTATTGCCTACCATTGTATCATTATCAATTGACTGTTTGGAAAAAGATGACTTGCACATATCACGGGGGTTGAGGAAAATGTTGTGATTGTCTCCTGCGCATTTGTCGCGGCTTTACGGATCACCAATCACAACCTCTTCACATCGGATTGTTTACAGCATTGAAGGGTAAGTCTGAAAAGTAAGGGCCTCTGCGCATTTGCCGCGGCTTAACGAGGATTCCCGTACTGTTAGGTCTGTCGTTCCTTTGCTATGTAATCACCCTAGGAATGTTCGTTCCATTTGATCGTCAAAGTGGTTAGCTGCCCTGCGCGTTGGTGCGGCCTTATGGGGAACTCACTACGCCGACTTGAATTCGATCAAATTTTGAGAACATTCCGGACTAGGTATGTGCAGGTGATCTGTTTGCCATGCAATCTGCTGAGTCTGACACTTTGGTTACAATGGATTGTCTTCACTTCGAGTTTGATTATTCTTTCCAGAGATAGATCCACTCATCTTACAAGCATTTGTACGACTGTCTAGTTATAGAGATCTGGCCAATCGTACGTGTATCATGTACGGACTCGATCGTCCTTCTGGGAAGCTTAGGAAGAGATCGGTCTTATTTGTCAAGTCAACTCGACCATGGCAATGGAGAATATAAAAGATTCCTCAGTATACTGCGCGACGCGTGCGTTTTGGAAAACTATCCTCTTTGGAGCTAAGCTCCTTGAGGATTTTATTTAAAACTATTTTTAGATTTTTTGAAGAATATATCCGTTCGATTTCGCGGGTGGGCGTCGTCGTTCGGTTTTTATTTTTGCAAGTTAAGTAAACAGCCGCATGGCCTCCACTAATGAGTTAGCAGGGCTAACGGTTTTTATTTGAAAGTCAGATGGCCTCCACTAATAAATTAATGGGGCTAATGATTTTTATTTGCAAAAAAGTCAGATGGCCTCCACTAATAAATCAATGGGGTTAACGTTTTTTTAGAAGAAGCAAACCTTTTGGGCCTATACTTACTGGGGATTTATTTTAGAATTACTTGGTATTTTGAGATTTTTTGAAAATTCAGATGTTTTGTGGAATTTTTTGAAAACTTTTGAGAAATTTTGGGATTTTTGGGATTTTTTGGGATTTTTGGGATTTTTTGAAATTTTGGGAATTTTTTGGGATTTTGGGATTTTGGGGATTTTTGGGATTTTGGAAATTTTTTGGAATTTTTGGAAATGGGCCTTTTGAAATGGGCTTGGGCCTTGAGATGGGTTTTTTGAAGTGGGCCTGGGAAATGGTTTTTTTTTTTGGAAATGGGCCTTGGAAGATGGGCCCTGTCCAGTTTTGCCTGAAAGTGGGCCCGGTCCGAGTTTTGTCTCGAAAGTGGGCCCGAGGCGGTAGTCGAGACCGCCGGCGTGTATTTGAGTACCGCCGTTGACATTTGTCATTCGCTCCTTCGTCAGTCATGATTCAGTGATGACACCGAAAGCGGTACTCATGGATTCAGTACCGCATAGGGTAATCCGATTCACGCCTCCATTGATCTTTTCTTCCAAATGAGCCATGTTCTTCCCTCGTTCATTCCTTTTATCTCTTCCTCCGGTATTCTCGTCGTCCGTTTTCGATCATCCTTTTTGTCTCCATTTTGTCCTTTCCTCTTTGTCTTCATCCATCCCTTGTTTCTTTCTCCTTTTCTGATTCATCATGGCCAATC
Source organism: Magnolia changhungtana (assembly GCA_030180095.1). NCBI lineage: Eukaryota > Viridiplantae > Streptophyta > Magnoliopsida > Magnoliales > Magnoliaceae > Magnolia > Magnolia changhungtana. Next base: position 176,451 of record JASAUF010000186.1, read on the forward strand.
ATGATGATGATTTAGGTGTGTTTATTGGTGGTGAAAAGGTGGGTGGCTCCATAAATGATGAGGAGTTTATGGGGGTAGATGGGGAATTGATGGGCCCTTTTGAAGGAATGAACACCACTTATGGCTTGGATCCTTTTCCTACTAATGGTGATGGGATTGGATGGTTTGATTGATAGAGGGATGGCTATGGGTGGGGTAGATGATTTGATGGATGGGATGATTGCTATGGATGGTGTGGATGGCTTGCTTGATGGAGGGATGGTTATGGATGGCATGGATGGGATGATCGCTATGGATGGTGTGGATGACTTGATGGATGGGAGGATTCTATGGATGGTGTGAATGGCTTGATGGATGGGATGATCGCTATGGATGGTGTGGATGGCTTGATGGATGGGAGGATGACTATGGGCGGTGTGGATGCCTTGATGGATGGGAGGATGACTATGGATGGTGTGGATGCTTTGATGGATGGGAGGATGACTATGGGCGGTGTGAGATGCCTTGATGGATGGGAGGATGACTATGGATGGTGTGGATGGCTTGATTGACGGAGGGATGATTATGGATGCTTTGATTGAGGCTATGGATGGTTTGGATGCTAGTATGATGATGATGGATGGTATGGAAGGTATGGATGGTATGGATCAAATTTGGGTGGGTGGCATTTCGCCGTCTTCCTCTTGTGTTATCGATTCTTTTGAGGCCTTTGGGAGCGCCCGTTCGTCGATCCATCCTTCTTGCTGACCACACATGGTCACCTGATCTCCAAGATCACTGTCCTTTACCATACTTGTGAGGATATGGCTCGTTGCCTAGTAATGGACGGCGGTATGATGATAGCATGCTCGTGGCACACCGTCTATATAGGGATAAGATCTTCTACCTGCGCATGGAGATAGAGAGGCTCAGGGAAAGATTCTTGGTATATGAGAGGTAGGAGCTTACCTGTAATCTCTGCTGTTGACTGACTGCTTATTTTGTACGCATAGAGAATTTTCGCTTCTGAAATATAAGAAAGGAAAAGCAGTGTACTTGCAAAATGTTTTTATTATTTTTTTTATTATTTTTTTTTTATTTTTAAAGTAAAGAAAGGAAAGCGATGTATAGAAAGGAATGAAAATTTTGTTTGTGCCAAATTTGTCGGTGTTTGCTTGTGTCTGAACTTGTGCTTGGATGATGGAATCAGAACATTGAACTTAGCCCACGTCGAATCTGGTATTCTGAGTTGTTTACTAGAGATCCCGATTCCCTGAGAGTAGCGCATACCTGGATCACACCCCTTGGATTTGGGTAGAGTCTGACAAAATTCTGATCCGGGACTTATCTTTTCCTTGTGCTTCCTTACTTTGCTTGTTGCCTTGACTTCTCCTGTACCTGCACTTTTATTTTTGTTTTTTCTTTTCTTTTCTAGCCATTTTTGCCCGTAGCGCCTTTTCAGGTTTTCACCACGACCGGCTTTCTCGTCATTTTTGCCCATGGCGTCCTTTCATATTTTCACCATGTCCCGAGTTTTTGCTCTTACCGCCCTTATGGTACTGTGCTAGGTTTTTTACCCTTGGTGCCTTTTGAGTTTTCACCAAGTCCGCTACATGCTGCATTGCCGTTTTTACTCGAGGCGCCCTTTCGGGTTTTCACCTCGCCCGTTAGGCACGTTACTTTTCTTTTGATTTTTCTTTTTCTTGTACAGAGGCGGGAGGCTAGACTCCATTCATTGCCAGCCGACTGGTGAGCTGCCTGACTTTGTTTTTAATCACGATTGTGAAGCTGTTGACATTGGGTTAAACTATCTTGAGGGGAAATGGGTTGGTGAATTGTGTTCTCACTCATTGGGTTCGACTCTTTTTTTTTTTTTTTTTTTTTTTTTCGGACTGCGCGCTTTATTCGTCCATTTTTTTAAATCTCTTTATCTTTTTGTGTCCTTTTTTTTTTTGAACCCTTTATTTTTTGGAACACTTATTGGAGGGAAGGAATGATGATGGAATGTACCTCAGGATGTTAACATTTTGTCGTTTGACTTTAGCTTTACGATTGTGATTGTTGACAAAGTCAGGTAGGATTACCCAAGATAGATATTCACGTTGTCGGAGTTGTTGGGCTCTGGAAGATTTTTGCCCCTAATGATGTTGAGATGAAGGGAACCTCTCGGAAGAACTTCGCTGATGATCAGCGGATCGTCTCAAGATGGCCTGGAGTTGCCCCCTAGATCTAGTAGGCGCAATGATAAGATGTACATGTTACCATGTTGCTAACCTTTCTTTCAGACTTGTTTGTCGTCAGTCATGGCGATCGTTATGTTTGCGAGATGTAGTTGGTTGCATCGAGCTTACCACCAATCATTGACTTCTTTTTCATTCGTACTGATGATGTAGGATGTTGTCACCGCCCGCTTTTGCCTGATACGAGAATATACTCATGACCATTGGATGCCTTTGGGTTCATTCTTTCGATGATGTCCACACCCCATAATGAAGAAGGGCTAGAGTGTTAACAGGTTATAAAGACTCGAAGCATGCACATGGATCCGTTATGCAAGCTTTGATACTTGAAGCACTTCCTGACATGCTGCAATAGCTTATCTCCATCGTTCATCAGTAGGACTCCATCGTGGACTTCAGACATGATCTTGACAGCTTTGCTTGATGGGCTTGACTTCAGGCTTCACAACAGATAATGTATGATTGGTTCTTCATTTGATTTGGGTAAGGCTTCATAGGAGAACGCAAGGTTGGATAGCCCTGGCCTTAAGAATTCTGTGATCCTCTATTTGTATTCATCAAGACGAGGATCTCTTAATGCGTACTTTTCTAGGGAGTCAGGAGATCCCAAGCTTACAATTTCAAAATCGCATGTCACGACATTGACCTTTGTTTCGAGCTTTCTGAGGGAATCCTCAAGCTCGAGAGTCGAATCATCATTTTCCCACATCTTGGGCTTCGTTCAAACCCATGAGTTTGAAGTCTAACTCCAGATCGAAATCATAGGAGTTGACTTTAAACTTGGGTGTTGTAACAGACGCATTTGACACATTATTGCTTGTGAGTTTTGAAAGATTTTATATTGTTTTTGTGTTTTGAGAAATTTCTATTTTTTTTTTTTTTGGATTTTGACAAGTATCTGAATTTTTTGGCATTTTGAAAATATCTAATGTTTTTGGCCTTTTGAAATTTTCTGATTTTTTTTTTTTTTTGGGATTTTGACAAGTATCTGAATTTTTTGGCATTTTGAAAATATCTAATGTTTTTGGCTTTTCGAGAATTTTCTTTTTTTTTTTTTTTAAATTTTTTTTATAAGAAAGACGGCGATGTGAATCGGGATTACTGATTCTGTTGAGGAATCAAACATTATTTTCTTTTATTGCGCCGTCCTGGGGATTGTGAACCAGCTATTGCCCTGCACTCCCTCCCCTTAGGAGGCAGGGCCAAACAGATCAGTAGGTGGGCCCTCATTGTTGTACCCAAATGTCGTGATGAGTTTGAGATTGGGCTCCGAGTTGGTATTGGATGTCCCTTTCCTCAGTTCATCCCCAATGCATTGTGAGTCTTTGCATTCTTCCTGCTCAAGCGGGACCCAGATTGTGGTCCAGTCACTTAGGGGCAATTCTTGCCCCTTGCCTGAGTCATTTTCAAATTGCTCAGTTAGACTCATTTCGCTCATTTGATCCTCCACGATGGATCTACCAGTCAGATGAATGATCCCTTCTCTAATGGATCTGATTGATGTGTGGATGAAGGGATCAACTTCCTCTTGCCGAGTTTGTTCTCCTCCGATACATTTGTGCTTTGCTATCTCATCCTTAGGAGGCTGATCTCCCAGTCCTATCATGCCTGCATTTTCTTGATATTCAAGCTGATAATAAAAATATTGGTGCTCGACTGAAGGGAAGACATAGTTTGATCCGATGGGACATGCAAGAAGTATGCAATTCGCTGTTTTAAACTCAAGATTATGGCATGGTATGTCCTCGTCGGAGCATTGTATGTCTATGATCGGAATATCTAGCTCTCGATGGTCGTTGCTTCTATCGAGAAAGATTTGTTCGGGATCGTCCAAAACGGTCAGCGCCTTGTCTCGAAAATGTATCTGGCCTTTGATGAAGAGTCGAAGAGAGAGCCTTGACTCTATGGATCCGAGACCGATCAGGGAGGAGATGAAATGAAGCTGTGATGTCAAAGACCTGAAAAGTGATGGTTGATGTTTTGGGGCTAATCAAGATCTCGACATTAATTTCTTCCTCGACCTTTCTCCTAGAGGCGGGAACTACTTGTCCCAGACTCTTCTCTTGAAGGTTCGAAGACCGAGCGAGCTAGACAAATCCCTTTGAGTAGCAGAATGTCCTTCTTGAAAAGTTACCATATGATTGAAGTTGGAATTTTGATTTTACTAGGGCATGCGGTATGTTGATCGAAGAAGGAGCATTTTCTTGGATCACGAGGGTTGGAGCAAGGATCGGATAAGCAGATGGTGCCCCTTGCGAGACGGAGGATGTATGGATTGAATTGATTGAGGGTGGCTCAGGGTATGGAGATTGGACCGGCTGGAGATGCCCCTTGCATATTTAAGGGAGCAAAGATTGGATTGGATGGGCATGCCCCTTGCATATTTGGGGGAATGGAGACTGGACCGGCTGGAGATGCCCCTTGCTTATTTGAGGGCAAAGAGATTGGATTGGCAGGGTGTCCCCCTTGTAGACTTGGGGGTATTGTTGTTGGGCTGGCAGTGATTGAATGGATGCATTGGACTGGATGACAAGGTGATTCTCCCTGAATGATATTAGTGGCAGGGGTGCCCAATGAGGTGGGGCTTGCTTGATATAGCGGCAGGGGATTCTGGAGGGTGTAATTGGTGGTGGCAACAACAGGAGAGGTAACCACAATCGTTTGGTTGTCAATCAAATCTTGGACTACATGTTTCAGGGCGAAACAACGATTCCGTTGTGTGGCCTCGGGATTGGTGGTATGCACAAGTACTCATTCTCATTATAGTTTGGTGAGGGTTTGGTGGGAGCCAGGCGATGTAGCGGTGTAAGTATTTGCCTTTGGACTAGCGTGGCTAGTACCTCACCGTACGTTTGGGCTATCGGTAAACCGCCTAGGTTCCGGGTCATCCTCATCGCTCACCGTGATTGGGGTACCGAGGAATCTCTCTCTGTTGTTGTTGTCGCCATTGTCCTTCTTGAGGAGCGAATTGAGCACCTTGGGTGGAGGCGACAAGATTGTCTTCTTCGTTGGATGAAGGTCGGGAACACTGTTACCATTCTCATATCCAGTAGGCCTTCTTTCCACATTCTTTGTCTTGGGAGGCCCGATGAGGCCACGAGGGAGAGATTGTCCCAGCCCTTATTCGGCTTCAACTTGTTTCGCGCGCATGATGAGTTGGGTAAAGTTGGCATATGGATATGAGACGAGGTATCCAGAGATACTCGGGTTTTGAGTGGATGATCATGTACATTTGCTCCTCGTCATCAATGGGTGTTTTCATCTCGGCGCCATAGCCCGCCATCGTCCAACGTAAGCTGATAATGACTCATCGTCCCTCTGCCTTAAGGCAACAAGATCCGCCCTTTTGGGTGCTGCATTAAGATTGTACATGAAACGATCAAGGAAAGCTTGGGAAAGTTGTTCCCAAGTCTTAATTCGATGGTAGTCTAATGACGTGTACCAATCTAACGCATCGCCTTTTAAGGATTTTTGAAACAAACGGATCAACGCTCCATTATTACCTGTCGCGAGTATTAAGCTCTCCACAGAATGCTCTTAAATGGTCCATAGGACACCCCGTACCATCATACCTTTTGAATTTTGGAACCTCAAAGTTTTGAGGTATCTTGGCATCGGGAAAGGGACATAAGTCCCTGAATTTGGTGGATGGATGATCCACTCCTTGCTGCCTTTGTAATTTCCTCTGTATATCGCACAATTGCTCTCGGAGTTCTGTGAGTTCAGAAGGATCATATGAGAGGGGTTTTTCCCCATGAAATTGACCAGATCTCCTACTAGGAAGAGGATGTTGGTGATCTTGTGCTTATTCTGTAGGGAATGGTAGAATGGGATTTGCTGGAGGAGGAAGGGAGGAAGCAAAAGGAGGTTGTGGGGTTAAACTGTTTTGAGCACTATGTTTGTTTCCTGTATGTCCCAGGTATGGCGCCGGCACTAGGCGAAGCAATAGTTCTTGCATTGCTCGAAGTAGTAACTCTTGCGTGGTTGTATTGGCCTGTGGGTTTAGAGTTGCTGGAGGTGTCGGTGACGGTGGCGGTACCGTGCCTTAAGCTCAGAGTGCCGGGCAGAGCAAAGGGCCGGCTCTTTTTTCATGGGTAGCCATAACTGCATGGGATTGAGTGGTCGTGGCTAGGATTGGTGCCCAAACAAGTGTAAGCCAAAGATTTTTTTTTTTTTTTTGTGAATGCAGTGATGATGTCCCTTGAGATTATAGTACCACACTCTTTCGAGTCGGGTCTCAGCTAGTACGAGCTAGCAAATCCCCAGTGGAGTCGCCATTCTGTAGACACTGAAAAATTGGGTGTCCACGTTGTTGTGAAAAATGTTGTTGGGGTGATGATATTGGGGGTGATTAAGCTGATTTGTGATTGTTGGAGTCGCCACTAGCCAATATTACTCAGAATCCCGCAGTCGGCTAGAACCCACGGAATACATAAGGTTGGAGAAATCCGAAGACTCTCCTACCTTAGATTGACTCGGTCTACGATCAGGATTCGAGGCAAAGGGACCTCGGTTACAAAGAAGGAAGGTGTTAGGCACCCTCTGCCGCCCGTACAAGTGTACGGTCTCGACTTAGTGTGGTAAAATAATCTCAAGGGATGATGATGATCTTTGTGGTCATGATGGGACTAGTCACACGTGGATTTTCGATGTAGCAAGATCGAGATTTTTGGGGCCTCTGAGCATACGTCCGACAATATGTCTAGAGGGCGGATGTGATGATGCTTATGCAAAGAGATAAGAAAAGTGGACTAGATCACTAGGAATTTCTGATGTGACAGGATCCGATGTACGGCAAGTCATAGAGCATACGTCCACTAGAGATATAGAGAAGCAAGAGGGTTGAGAAGGGAGTAGATGTCATGATGAATGCTTGTAGGATGATGGATCTTTGGCTTGATTCTTGAGCAGGCTAAGACATGAACTGAACCATGATCATTTTGAGCTAGGCTTGTAGGTTAGAAGGGTTGAGGTGAAGGCTAGGAGGTGGCTGAAAATTTGGGAGCTTGAAGGCTTGGGAGCTCCTTCCCTTCCTTCACTCTCCTCCTCACTCTCTCTCTCTCTCTCTTCCTCTCTTTTCCTCTCCCTCTCTTGGTGGCTCTCATCCATGGGTCAAAATGAATGGGGAGAGGGCTATTTATAGCCCTTTCCAATGGTTGTTTGGTAAATAGGGGATAAAAGGAGGGCAAATGCTGATGTGGCATATGGTGATTGGTGGAGAGGAGAGAGATGCCACATGGCATGCTTCCATTGGCTAAAAGGGGCTGGTAAAATGGTAAATAGTGACAATGAGGGGGGTAAGTGTATAGGAAAGTTGACTTTGGACGCCGGGGACATTTGTCCACTGCTCGTCAGACAAAGACGCGGCGGTACTCGATAAGGTATACCCCGCGGTAGTCCGAGTACCGCCCGGTCTTGGCTGGGTCTGATTCTCGCGTGGCTGGCTCTGCGCACACTTTTTGAGAGAAGCGGTAGTTTGACTACACGGCGTGTAGTCAAACTACCACTTCGATCCAGGGCCATTTCCTAAATTTTGTCGGTGGGTCTTTTTTTGGGTCTTTAGAGTGAAACAAAGTCCGTTTTGGATATTCGGCTTAAAATGACTCGAAATTGGCTCGATTGTTACTTGAAAATGACCCGAGAAATGGATCAGTTTCGGACATGGTTTGGATTGAATGATGACTCATGATGGCTCAGGTTAGGATTAGGGTTAGGTTTAGGATATGATCATGGTTCTCAGATTGTCTTAACTTTCTCAAGATATTTAGCCTGGGTGGGGTGTCTACACTATCAAAGCAGTAAGCAAAACTCCTTTTGAGTTGTAGAATGGAAGAAAACCAAGTCTCTGATATCTACATGTTTGGGGTTGTCCTGCTGAGGCCAAAGTTTATAACCCGCATGAAAAGAAGCTTGATCATAGAACCATAAGTTGTTTCTTCATTGGATACCCAAAAAGATCAAAAGGCTATTAATTCTACTGTCCTTCCCACTCCATCAGGATTGTTGAGACTAGGAATGTCAGATTCATTGAGGACACTGAAAACAGTGGGAGCATTAACATAAGAAGTTTTGTATTTGAGGAACAAAGGACTGTGACTCCAGTCATAGTCAATCCTAATCACGTGGATATTAATGATGCAGTTGATTCTGCAGTCACTGCAAAACACCACGTAGAACCTCATATACAAACCACTGATGAGGAAAATCAAGATCAAACCTAACAAGCTAAACCATTGAGAAGATTTGAAAGAGAGAGAAGGCGTATATTCACAATTACTCTTTAGCCAAAATAGATACCCAAACCTCATAATATCTCGGACAAGGCTATTATGAAGATAGTCAGTAAACATGTTTAGGTAGAAGGCCCAATGAAATAAGTCTATTCAATTTTTTATCAAAGGCATTTAATGTGTCAAGAATCATAGACAAACAAGATATGTGCCCAAGTACAAAATAGAAATTGAAACATGCATGTGTTACACAGTTACACAAACGGAAGCCTCAAACCATCAATTGAAGCTCATGCAACTCATTTTGCGTGAGTTTTGGAAACCGTACTTGAGTTTTAACAAGGGAACCATAACATTGAAAAAATTTTCAGACTTCCAAAATTGTAACTTGAAAAACTTAGTTTAGGCTATACACTCTATTGATAGTCAAATGGGTTAAAACAGAATCTGAGGGTCAGAACTTGATAAACTCTTGTTCATGAGATTCCCATGTCTTTATCATATTGGAACAATTGAAGACAGTTGATTTCTAAATTCATTTAATTCTAGAACATGCTAGAAGTAGAGGTGGTTTAAACACAGATCACGAAGAGATTAGCGAGATCATGTAAAATAACATCCGTGGAAAATACTATACAACCGAATTAGTTCTGTACTTCAATGATGATGATGAGGATTATAATATTTTGGTAGAAAGCTGACCATGAATGTTCACTTCTGACTGTCTTCGAGCTTGCCAGACTAGTATTACTTGGCCTATGGGATAGATTGGACCATTTGAATGAAGAGCCACTTTAGAACAGGATGAAAATAGCAATTGCCTCATGTGAAATGTAAGTAATGTTTGACATGTGAAACATCTTATTTTTCCAACTATGTTTCTAAATTCTTTGAATCTCTTTTGCTCTTATGCTTATCTTTCTCCTTCAGCAAATATTTTGATTCTCAAGTTTTGAGTAGGACTTGAGTGTCGCAAAGTCAATAGCAGAGGAAGCCCAGGTAAATGGATCTTAATCCCCTTTTTAACTCCACCAATGCTTTCAGCTTCTTAACCAAAGTTCTGGACTCTGCAGATTTGGGCACTGTATGCAAACGATTTGAAGACTTAAGGTCACAGCTTTCTTTACTATTGTCTGTATTTCATGCTGTTTCTTTCTCTTTTTAGTTCTGATATGGTTCGTTCTCCAGTGATAATTGGCGCATAATGTTTTCTGCGTTTATGGGGGCTAGCAAGCCTCTTTACATTTATGTCTGTCTGTCTATATGTATGTATTAATATTGCCAAAATGGTTCTGCTAAGGAGGTTGTGTAATGTGTGTTAAATGGTGTTGGTTTCAGTTAATGTGCAAGGAGAAAATGAATTTGTTCCTATACATTGTTTTAGGGTCTTGCTGGGCCTGTTATTCAACTACATTTAGTCCTTTTGGGGACTTTATTCTGTCTTCTTCTTCGGACTTAACAAGTATGTTTCTTCTCCTGTCATCTTACTTTCTTTTCATGATAAATGGACAACCCTTTTTTGGGTCAGGTAAAAAAGACGGCTTGCATCTCGCACACTTGTGCCATGAGACTGTATGCATGAAATAGGATTTACAGGCAAGTAAGCTAACAAAACTCCATTTGGGCTTCGTTATTGGTAATTATGTATGCTAATCTTTCAGGATTGGATCAAAGAAATGGCAGCTTACATATACAGTAATCATCTATTGGAGGTGGGGATTGAAGGATTCTATGGCAAATCGATGCTCGACAGGAAACAATTTAATCTTGGTTACCAAATTGGAATGGATTTCATCTCGAATAACGAGAATCCAGGAATCGACTTCGCGACGATTCATGCCTACCCAGATCAATGGTAATGTATATTCTACTTACTATGAATCCGTGAGACTCACTTGTGAGCAACTACTTAATATGAATCCTTGAGCCTCACTTGTGAGCAACCACTAGTGAATGGGTTTATCTTAATTATACATTTATTGACCTTTTCCATCAAGATTGTTCAAACTCATACCAGCATTCTGCTCATGGTATCCTATTTTTCTTGTTTGATTGTTCACTAACAGGATACCGAATTTGAATGAGCAGGCCTAATCTGCTTTCCTTCAAAGCTGGATACAAGCCCACCTCCAAGATCCGAATACGGTCCTTAGAAAACCATTCCTCTTTACAGAATATGGCAAGTCATCTTGGATTCCAGGATATACGACAAGCATAAGGGACAACTTCTTGGGGACTGTATATAATACCGTCTACGCCTTAGCAAGAAATGGTGGCCCATGTGGTGATGGGCTCTTATGGCAGCTATTGGCCCAAAGGATGGATAACTTCAGAGATGGGTACGTTATCATGGCTAAATGCCCCTCAACAGCAAATATCATTGCTCAACAGTCACACAAACTATCAGCCCTTAATTAATATGGTAGATTTTGGGGGTAGCCCAACTTAATAAAAGGTGTAGATTTCCTATAACATGGCATACATTGTTGTTGTTGTTAGAGGAAAAAAAGTCTTCTTTGGTGGTTCTTCTTAGAGAGGGGTTATATTTGTCCATTGATACCATTTTTTAGAATGTAGGGTTATTGAGTCCCCAAGTGAAAAACAACATAGACTTTACTTTTTCTTCACTTGTAGTTGTTGCTTATAGTTCATGCCACAGCTTCTGGTTTGTTATCTAAATAGTACCAATGCATGACGAAAGCATGGCACTTGCCAAGTTGTTTGCATTTGACCTTTTAATCAAGTGTCCACCATCCTAATCTTCTTTCTCATGTATTCATGTCCACCTTGTATGGGTGATGATTGTTTTGGAGTTGAGAAATAAATGTTATCTCAGTGCTTTTTATTTATTAGACTAGTTACAGTAGAAATTACCAGCAAGCACAAAATTCCAACCTGTGATTGTATGGTAAGTTTTCAGTCCCATGAAATCCAACCTGTAGATTACCCACATGAGCAAGGATACATTGCAGCGGCTTGTGGAAAAGCAGGTCCAGTGTGGGAGTGATAGGAAATGGCCGAAATCAGATATAAAGCAAACGTGTGCAGGTAACTGCATATTTGAGGGTGTGTCTAGTAGTGTTTACATGTTGGTGTCACTTTATGTCTCCTTTGTGTGTTATTGTGGTTTTTTTTTAATAAGATTTTTTCATTCATCAAAGGAAGGTTTATAAAAACCTTGCACAGCCATGTTTCGGGTCCCCTCTTACATCAGTACATTTGAAGGACCTATCGTAAGGGGACAGACAAGCGTCCACCTATTTACAACGAAAAGGAAAACAAAAAAAAAAAACAAGAAAGGTAGGAAGGAGAGCGGACTATCGGGAGAGTTTGATCTCCCCAATTCCGACTCTATCCAAGAAAATTAGCCCATGGATCCGGGGTGGGAGCGATCTGGATTTAGGTGAAGGGAAGAATGCTGGTGCAGACTCCCGGAACGGGCCAAGGCATCCGCTGGCCCATTACCTTCTCTGAGTGTGTGGGAGAAAGAGAAGTGTCCTAGCCTACATAGACAGAATATCCTGGTCATCCACGGTTTCCATTACCTTCTCTGAGCGTGTGTTATTGTGGTTGTTGTCTTGTTTTATTCTTTACCACTTTGGCTAATGAAGCATTTTTTTTAATGTTTGAAATATTTAAAAATTCAGGTTATGATTGAATTACTAGCATGCTAGGGCCTATGAAATCCACACAAAGATATTTAGCGGCGCTTGCTAGAAATCTCACGGCGCTTTTCCGTTAAAAAAAAGTTTCCAGAAATCTCAATGGTGGCGCTCAGAGGTTTTCAGCGGCGCTTATTGGCGTTGATAAAAGTCGAATTTCGGCGCTTGTATATTTACTAGCGCCCCTATATCCTTTACCGAGATACCATTTCTCAAGCTCCCTCAACTAGCGGCGCTTTTTGATAATTTAGCAGCGCTTGTAAGCGCCGCTAGAGCTAGCATTGTTGTAGTGCTCCCTCAGCCCATGGTGTTTATATGCCATCCATACCATTCAGAAGGTAAATATTCCTACTGCGATCAACTGAAAACAAAAAAATATTAGCCTGATCAAAACTTGTATGCCCCAAGATTGTTTCAACGGTGGATGTTCGATTCTCACTGTTTCTTATCATGTGGGCCACTTGTGTTTTGGATGGGAACATGACATACTCAAAATTTGATGGCCCCAAATAACATCAAGAAAGCTTAAATGCTGAGCATCCCCATCCAAACTGTTACCTGTGCCGTGGTCCCCTTGAGTATTGGATCAACCTCATTTTTGTCTTTCTAAGAATACAATAAGGAAATCATACACTAGCATCTTCTTTCTTCTTAACATTGCTGGGTTTCTTCGGTTGGCAATGGAGCAAGAACAGTTAGGAGTGTCGAGATTGAGGTTGAAGTGGTGTACCAGAAGCCAGAATCTGTCTGATACCATATGATAAACTAGGACTTCTTCTTCTGTCATGACACGAGGTGAAGCGTCTGTCACCGCCCAATGAGGCCCACATGCTGAGTGCTAAGTATTTCAGCAATGTCCATTCTGCGGATTCTCCTGCTATTTGGGCTACCACAAGAAACTTGCTCTAAAGGGATGATTGTTCCCATCCATGTCTGTTGATGAATTTAGAACAATGAATACAAAATTCTCAATGACTCACATTCAACTCTAGAATTCAAAGGGACAATAGTTTATGGTAGTCAAGAGAATAAATCCCACAATCTTACCAATACTGCACATGGGTATCATATGGGAGGACATAACATAATGATTTGATTTGACAGAGAAAATGGTAAGACTAATTTGAACTTCAACCAACTAAAAGTTCCGTTGATTGGAGAAAGATGGACATTCTGTTCTGAAGTGTCAATCTCTATCTAGCTTCCATAACAGAAATAGTTACATCATTAACCGAACAATTCTCTGTCCTGCTTTTAGATGGATTCTCAACGCGCTCCCTTCTTCCTAGAAAGAATGCAGGTCGTTTTGGAATAGCCAACATTGCCATTTCGTTACTAAGCATAGAAACAACGTCCGACATGGTGGGTCTATCCATTGCACTTTCCTGCACACATAAGAGTCCCATTTGGATGAATCTCGAAATGTCGCAGCTGGTAGATATTGGATCATCTAACATTGGTTCCTTCAGCTCCAAGCCCCTACCATCCTTCCACAATTCCCAGGCCTGAAACAATTACATGTTCCATTGCTGTAATTCATTGTCAAATTCCAGAAGGAAACATAAACAAGGTGTTTGGAAACATAAAACCAAGATGGTAGATTTGTTCTGGTTACTCACATATCCCAGAAGGTTTAGAGACCTATCGGAATGATAAAAGCTGGAGTTCTTCTTGCCACTGACAATCTCTAGTAGTAAGACTCCAAAGCTATACACATCGGATTTCTCTGAGAAAAGGCCCTCCATTGCATACTCAGGAGACATATAACCACTGGCATTCCACCATTCAACAAAATTTTAACTGAAGTTAGACAAGCTGATGAGCATGTTTATGGGTGTACAGATGTATATGTGATCAGGTGTAGATTGGTACTTGTGAATGAATTTTACTTACTAAGTCCCAACAACTCTATTCGTATTTGCCTCTGATTCATTCCGCCCGAAAATTCTCGCCATTCCAAAGTCTGATATCTTGGGGTTCATCTCACCATCCAAGAGAATGTTACTGGCTTTAAGATCTCTGTGAATAACTCTCAATCTGGAGTACTTGTGAAGATAGAGAAGCCCTTGAGCAATTCCATTGATGATGTGGACACGTTTTCCCCAATCTAATAGTTTTCCTTTGGTTGGATCTGCATCATTTTTAGATCCAAATATATAAACAGGAAAATATTTTAGTGCGCGGTAGTGAATATCCCACCAACATAAATGATATGAATGTATTGAAGGACAAGACTTCAAAATAGTCCATTTTTTAAGTAGCATTATCTGATCCACTATACACGTAGCAGAGAAGCTTGTTAAGCCAGATCATCGTAATCATAGTGTGAGTTGTGGATGCAGCATGTCCCAAAAATCATACTAATAGATTACGGTTATAAGAAATTGGTTCCTGGTCAGTGTGAATTTCTTGACAAGAATCTGATGATTAAATTCATCTGATCAGTATGAATTTTTAGTCATGATCCATCTGGAATGGGGCTTAGATTTGGATGGTTTGAGAAGAGTCCATGTATGGCACATGTACAGTGGATGAGAGACCGCAACTTGAGAAATGCTGCTTTTTGTGTTAAGTTGCAAGTGTTAAGAGTAACGGACCAAACAGGAAGGAATCCAAACTTTTGTTGGGCATGTATTCATAGAGTAGTATCTTTTCTTCTCCTTCGATGCAGCATCCCAAGATCCTAACAAGATTCATATGTTGTAGTTTGGCAATAAGTATAATCTCATTTTTGAACTCTTCTAGACCTTGTCCAGAACTTCTCGAAAGCCTTTTCACTGCAATTTCTGGTCCCTCGTGCAGCTTACCCTGAAGATTGTCATTGGCCGTACATCGTCATTTTATTATGTATATTGGTGTTTCGCAATCAATATATTCTTTTTTGAAGCAGTACTTTAGTGACAGACATCATATGTTGAGACAGGCATGAAAATTTGAGAACTAATTATGTTATTGATGGTAAGAGAGAAGGTTTGTTACCTCTACACTACCTTTTGGAGAGGGAATCAGCTAAGGTGAATTATTTTCTGTCGAGTGCATTGTTCATCCTTTCAAATGACAGTTGTGGTTCAAGAGCTTGATTAGGATTTTGCTTCTTTCTTGGAATTATTTTCATAGTGAGTATGAGTTAAAAACTTCATAGGAAACGTGAATACTATTTTAAATGGTATTTGTGAAATATGGTTTCATTGAAATTCAATTTCTTTCTGACTTTTTAGATGATTTTCAAGTTTATAGTCAGCCATCCGCGCTATTCAATTTCCACACTTTCTGTTCCTTGAGATTCGCCAACACATGCTCATGATCCCAGCCTGTAGTAGTTTCCCAATTGGGTTCGTTGGGGTTTCTTTTATTTATTCAGCAAAAGGAGTTTCTGCATGGTAACATAACCATGTGCCAGTTGCAGTTGTGCCAGCTATTCAATTTCACACACAGTTCTGTTCCTTGAGAGACATGGATGATCCCAGCCTGAGTAGAATTGGGTTCCTTGGGGTTTCTTTTATTTATTCAGCAAAGAGAGTTTCTGCATGGAGATGTGCCAGTTGAGAGAGAGAGAGAGAGAGAGAGAGAGAGCATAACATGAATCATGCATGTGTTGCATTTTCTTGATAATTAAAATACTCTTTTTTTTTTTTGCAAATCCATATACAGAGAAACAAGTTCATTTCTTATTATATAAATTAGACTAGTTATCAATGAAATTAATGGTTACCTTATAAACAGGGCCGAAACCACCCTGCCCAAGCTTATTTGTTGGAGAGAAGTTATCTGTAGCAGCTACTACAGTTGCAAAACTGAATAAGGGCAACTCCAGACCCTTCCTCCAGCCTTCTCTGAGCATGTTTGCATTGATTGATTCCCTGTCATCTGACCCATTATTTCGTAACTCATGCAACAATACTTCTTGGCTTCTTTCCTGCTTCCCTGGTTGTCAGCAAAAGGCTCACTTCACTTCATGAATCAAAATGTCCATTGCCCAGTTCATGGTTAAGAGAATTTTTACCTTTAGGCGTGAGATTTCGCCTACAGAAATAACACGTAACGGAGCCCAGTAAAAGGATGGAAATAGTGATTGTTACTGCAATGATTACTTGCTGCCTCTTCTTCTTTCCTGTGTCTGAACTTGTATTGATTAGTAGAAAACAGAATGCACATTTGAAAGCCTTTGCGGCTCACAGCACATGCATAACATACATATAGAATCTGTCTGACAGAGATAGACTTGCAGTTTCCTACTTCTTCTACCAACATAAGAAAACAAACAAATACACAATTAAAAAAGATAACGGCAATAGGCAAAAATAAAATGAAGATAAATCATTAAAATTTACCATTTCTAGTGACTTGTTGTTGAGAGTCAGCAGGTCGATCAAGCTCTGAAGCAGAAAGACGAACATAAAGATCAGGGACGTTGGCGGAGATGTTGGCAGAGATGTTGCCGGAGATCTTACGAAGATTCATCAACTCTCCATCCCAAAAGGAACATCCGGTTCTGTTGTCATGAGCAGAAGCATAAGCAATACAAGAGCAGTTTCTCCTGCACTCAATTTCGCAGTATTCTAGGCTGAGACTTGAATTCTTTAGAACTCGAGGGTTACCAGAAAACATCATGCCACTCAACCGCGAGAACCCATCTTGATTCCCACACTTCAGTTCTATTCGCCTCACGTACCCCTTTGATTTATCACCTGCATCCCAATCTCGTCGAGAAAAAGGCTCAAACCCGTGCAAGCACTTGCAGAAAGAGAGCACCGTCCCTTCGCAGATACCATAAGCCCCACAAGGAGCATAAAACTCACATGCCGCTCTTGGTTGATTCCAAAACATATACCAAGATTGGCTCTTCTCATCCCATGTCAATAGCTGGATTTGCCCAGACACGTCCATCACCAACATTGAAATTATAGTTTTATAATAAAGTGAATAAATAAAATATGTCCCATCCTCATTCGATACGTAGCTGTAATTTAATAAATAATTTGTTCTCATTTCAGGAATGAGGCTGAAAATCTCCCCGTTCCAAGTGCCACTAGTCCAGATTTTTTGTCGTTCTCTCCACATAGAAAACTGTGCCAATCCATTGGAATCCATTCCATAAGTGAAGTTCCCGGGAGCAGGGTCATCTTCACTTGTCCATGAAGCAAGGAACCATTTTCGCCCACTCCTATTCACTCCCAGTTTCATGCCAGGGAGATACGTATTGGTAGGATAATCAAAGCTTTGCCATATGACCCGGCCTTCATCATTCGTCGAATTCCCTTCTATCAGTATGAGGTTTCCGGAATCCAAGAGCCGAGCACTTGTTTGATTGGTAGAAGAATCAGATGTCACCATGATGTTGCCTCTAATCTCATCCAAGATCATCAGATTTCCATTGTTGCTGTTGATTGTAAGGACACCAGATAAATGCGAGACTGGGTTTTTCCTATTCGCAACCCATACAACCGTTTGTTTCGTGACTTTCTTGTACCATATTCCCACGTAACGATTCTTCGACTTGCCGGGGCTGAAGAAGCCCAGCTCGAAAACCTCACCAGCAGAAATCAAGGTTTTCCCATCAGGGAGCGGTTGGTCTTGTGTGATGGTATCCACCGCGTGGGAAAATCGAATGCAGAGGCAGTAGAATATGAAGAAACTGAGAAGAATAAACAGTTTGCCGGATTTTCTTTCCATCATCAAATGAGTAAAAAGCTTGCAATTCGCCAGCAATGGAAGGTGATTGAATGGCACCTAGGGCCGATGAGTTAAGGAAGAAAACTCCAATGGGCCTGATTACCCAGCCATATACAGCCAAATGTTCTGTGGTGAATACTGATAGCTTATGACCACTTCTATAGCCAGTCTGGAACATGATCAAAAGACTCGGCTACTTGAATTGACTCGTCCAACCCAGATGCGAGTTGGGGCTGAATGGGCACAATTCACCTGAATCAGGGGTTTTACTCGTTGTCTTTAACCGGATCGGACGCAACAAAACGTGAGTCGACTCTAGGGAGTTATCTCAGACTCATCTGATACTTAAAACAGAAGTCGTCACTAGTGAGTGAAGAGGAGCTACAGGATACACAGGGACTCAATTTGGAAGCGGATTGCCTGTGACCTGGGCACGGATATATATATATATATATATATATATATATATATATATATATATATATATATATATATATATATATATGGGAAAAGGTACTATGCGCTCGAGCGCATACGGTCGTCCATGAGGTCGAGTTGGTGTGGGGCCCACCGTGATGCCGTTCGAACATCTACCCCCTCAGTCAGATGTACCATCCCAGGTGGGGCCCACACGGCTGAAAATAACCTCAATCCGTGACTTTTGTGGGCCACACCACGTACAGAAGTGGAGAGGGGCCGTGCACCATTGAAACATTCAAAACCAGTTGTGGAGACCTTTCGAGAGGTTTATTCATGATCAAAACCGTCCATCATGTGTGTCCCACTTGAAATTAATTTAAACCACTTTTTACGTGGTATCCACATCTCAAATGGGGCCCACCAAGTGCTTTTACATGTTTTTTCTTGTATACTTATGTTTTCAGATGGTATGGCCCACCTGATCACGGTGGACGGACGATTTTGGGCTGTCCAGGCCCAAAATGGGACGGTGCATCTGGTGGACGGTGTGGATCTTCGAACGGAATCACGGTGGGGCCCACCCCAGCTCGACCTCACGGACGACCGCTTTACGCTCGAGCGCATAGTACCTTTTCCTATATATATATATATATATATATATATATATATATATATATATATATATATATATAGGCTTTTTGGGGCTCACGGAGATGTCCGTGATAAATCCACTCCGTCCATCTATTTTGAAAAAAAAAAAAAAACAATAGGACATAATTATAAAAATCAGGGAGATGAAATACTCAAGTGGGTCACACCAAACGAAAGAGTGGGAACAGAAATGCCCACCGTTGAAAAGTTCCTGTAGTCGATCATGATGTTTATATGCCATCCAGACCGTTTATAAGGTTATTACCACTCAGATAACCTGTAGGCACAAATATCATCCTGATACAATCTTCCGTCACACCAGGCATTCAATCCCAACTGTTTTGTGTGGTATGGCCTACATGAGTTTTGGATCTGCCTGATGTTTAGATTCATGTACTATTTTGGTCTTGA
Organism: Magnolia changhungtana; assembly: GCA_030180095.1. NCBI lineage: Eukaryota > Viridiplantae > Streptophyta > Magnoliopsida > Magnoliales > Magnoliaceae > Magnolia > Magnolia changhungtana. The sequence goes on from JASAUF010000186.1 coordinate 195,717, forward strand.
AAAACAGATGGATGGAATGGATTTCTCCAGGACATCTCTGTGGGCCCCACACAACCCGGATCACTGGAAAATCTGTGGGCGGATGTCACAAGATATCCGATTCCCGAAACTCTATCAACTGGGCCCATCGATTTGGCAATCCAGATCACTATTACGTTGTTTTCCGTCGTGGGTGGACTAGTTCTGGAATATTCCTTGGTATGGTAATTGCAGCCTTTCCATCGGTGGCCTATGAATGGATGCTTAGGAAAAGATTAAAAGTGAAAAATCTAAGGACTTATGATGGTTAAAAAAGATCTAAAGTGAAAAGTCAGAGGTGGGAAGCGAAACAGCAACATCCTGATTTTCCAAATCATAGTCCCATTTGTCAGGATTGAGACGGTCGTGAATTTCCTAAAGGCTGAGGAGAGCATACGAAACAAATCATTTTCTGGGTCATGCCCTAAAATCATCTCTCCAAATGTATCTACACCGTCCATCCATTTAAAGAGATCATTTCAGGGCATGACCCAAAAAATATGACAGATCTAAAGTTCGACTGGACTACATCACAGAAAGCAGTGGGACAATGATGCCCACCATTGAACCGATTCTAGGCCTGCCATGCTGTTTATTTTCCATCTAATATGTTCATAAGATTACACATTGAAAAATTGAAAAACAAATATCTGCCATACCAAGGTTACAAAACAAATGAACATATCATATGTCATAGATTTGAAATAACCTCAAATGATTGAAAGGTAAAAAAACAAATATCTGCTTAACACAAAACGTCATAAGTTTTCAATGGAAGGATTTAATCACCATTGCTATGTGGTGTGGTCCACTAGAGCTTTCCATCTTACTCATTTTTCTTTTGTTATTTCTCTTAAATAACGAAGAAAAATCAATAAATCATTAGAATATGACATTATACATTATTGTGGGTCCCACATATGACTTCGATGCACCCCAAGTTCCGTGGTGCGTAGCATGCCACGCATTCAGGTTCCCTTCCAGACAGTGGCGTCAACAAGGCTTTAAAAATATGACAATGCTACATTTGAAATCCAAGAGCATTCCTCTCGGGAGCAGGTTAGGTACCGCCTGGGCCTCAACCAAAATGGTGGTGCCATTACGCCGACGTTGATGTATTTATTATATCTACATACTGTCCATCCATTTTTTTCGGATCATTAAATGATCCCAGAAATGAAGCAGATTAAAATCTCGGGTGGGCCATACTATGGGAAACAGTGATGATTGACTATTAAAAAATTGTTGTGGCCACAAAAGTTATGAACCAAGGTAATATTTGTTTTTCCCTTCATCCAGGTGTGTGTGACTTTATTAACATGCTAGATGGCAAATAAGCATTATGGAAAATATCGCAGGCTTAGGAGGTTTTTAATGGTGGAGTGTTCAATTATAAGCATTGTTTCCTATGGTATTGTCCACCTAAGATTTCGATCTGCTTCATTTTTTAGATCATGCTCTAAAATGACCAAATAAAATGTATGGACGGCATGGATATAGAATAAATACAACATAGTGGACCACACAATACTGGCTGCACTGTCTTGGGTAAGGCCGGGGTGCACCTAAAATGGTCTTCTCCGAATGGACAAAAGTCTAACAATCATATTACTAGATTCTAACTATGCATTTTCCTCTACCATGTCATGCATCATGGCGTCCTAAGAAAATCGATTTTTATATTGTCTTTTTTGCAACTTCTATCAAATAATTTCTCACATCCACCCAAGTTTGATAATGAAATTGCAAATTAGAAAATGAAATTAGGAGTACATGCAGGACAGGGCCTTGTTTTGTTAGTAGTGTAACTCTTTCTGTAATGGAAACTAAATAAGTGGCTTGGATGAGCTTGTGGGCCCCACAAAGCAATGTCAGGAGGCAAATGAACACCCAATTTATCAAATGGTGTCAGAGCCATTACAGGTCAAGTATGGTGGGGCCCACCAGATAGAAGCTCAAGCCTAACAATGGGCTCCGATGGAGGAGAGAAAGAGAGAGATGGGGAGCATGTAACATGAGTACGTGAGGATTTTTACATACTATATATTACAAAATTACCCTTCCAAACCTTAATGGGCGCAGTGGGCTGACGTGCTGTTGTAAATGGTCCAACCTGTCTGAGAAACACGCCTTAATTTTTAAGGCCCAACCCATCCTGTACGCCACTTACATCTAAGTGGGTACCCGATGCTTTGATATAATTATATGTATGCCACATGCAATTTTAATTTATAAGTGGGTTTATATCCATCAGACTATCGAAGTATCAAATTTTATTTATTTTTCTCTTTCATCTTTCAAGAAGTAAAAATTTTCAATGGTGTAAGTTGACTGATCACATCTTCTATTCACTGATGTTATTTGTCTATGGATCAGATTCAATAATTGTCAGTTCATTGTCTTGCACAATCATTCATATCTTCTCCATCTACGTCACTGCACGTCCACTAATCTAATCACCATACCAGATCTGTCCTAGCTGTAACTGCCAGCTATAATCTATGGGACCAGCACAGCAGTCTTAAGCCCAAGCTTAAAATAATGTTTGGGCCTGGTGTCAACTAAGCCCACCTTAAAAATTGATCAAATCATTATCTCCGAAGATAGTTTTCCCTAATCCATCCAATGATCAAGTGGGCTGCAAATGTAAAAGAAATATACATTTTAAATTACCAACTGGTTGTATATAAGCGGTCAGGATCATCCAATAAATATAATTCTGAATAAATGGGTTAAAAATCATATTTGATAAGAACCATTAAAAAAAAAAAAAAAGGTTTGTGCATGATTCCTTTCAGAGAAATTGCTAGGAAGAGGTTGCCGGAAAAGCCATTATAGGAATAAATGCAGAGCTTATATCTGGTGGGCTCCATCATACTTGACCTAGAAGATAAAAACGCGCCAGTTAGAATATCCCGTCATTTGATTCTTAGACTTTTCTTCTGCCAGCGCAAGTCGGAAGCGGATTGAGTCTGACCCCGGGACAATAAGCGGTCCAACCATAGCTCCTGTGGGGTCCTCTATCAAGGGCGTCAATCAAAATTTTCGGATCACTTTAAAAAGTGAGCCCAAAACTGAAGCAGATCCAACGCCGGAGCAGACAATTTTGGAGCAGACCACAAAATTTGGAGCTTGGGTCACAATAAACGCACAAAGCATTAAATGCCAGAGTCATCTATGTACGGTCTACTACTTGAGCGTTGATGTCCAATAACCTTTGATGGCATCAAACCTCTTTCTATGTTATTCAACGTAACATCTAAAGTGTTTAGCAACCAACATGGTAAATTTTGAATTTTTACAGTGGCATAGAATAGGACTTTGATGGTATTTAAGTCTGCTAGATGGCATCAAACAATCATTGACAGACCTATTAATTCATAGATTTAAGACATCAATCAACAGATGACTGGTTCTAATCACCATGGGTTGCACGACAGTGGTCAAAACCTCCTTGAGGCCCACCATGATGTTTATATTCCATCCGTACCATTCATATGGTAATTCCTACTGCGATAAATTGAAAACACAAAATATTAGCCCGATCGAAGACATATATGGCCCCAAGAATGTTTCATGCCTAGATGCTCGAGTCTCATCGTTTCTTACCATGCAAGCCGCTTGTATTTTGGATCTACTTCATTTTTTGGCCCGTGTCCTAACATGATTCGAAAAAAAATAAAATAATAAACATAGTAGATTTCTCACAAGCATAATGGTGGGCCCCCTAGCTTCTGGTCTAAAAAAGTTGTTACAAATCCATGTCCTCGTGGATTGGATGACATGACCTGTCACGCTCCGAACTCAGAAACTGGGCTCACAAAATTTCCGATAGCTGAATCCGGCGCCGACAGCCTCCGTATTACCCCATTCTCGGCTCCCAGCGCCCATTCGCCAGGTTCCGATCCTGGGATGCTACGAGGAGAATTTTCAACATCAGTTTGATTCATAATAAGCATAACTAAAGGCATAACCTATAAACAACAACCAAAAACTCATCACATTTCCACTATGATAAAAAATTTATAAGTACAGTGCGCGTAAAGGGAAATACAATGATGATAAACAAAAGCTCCAAGATGATCTACCACGCGCTCTAGCCTCAGCGCTGCTGCGATCCAACGTCACCTGCATGCAACGGTCGTGCATAAGCTTACGAAAAGCTTAGAAGGTGGTGAAAGTGTGTGTGCAAAGTAGTAATACAATTATGCAGATTAGAGTAATGCGAAACATGCTGATGAATTCATGAATACCATAGGCCGTACCAAGGCCATGCGATGTCAGGCATGAATGATGTCGGCCATACCAAGGCCATGAGATGCGAGATGCAATTCAAGCACACCAATTCTCGTCTAAATCCACATATCAATACAGCTCAACTCTGGAATATCACCGGGGTCTAGTGCACTTCAAACCAGATTGCTGCCCCATTGCGCGCAATAAGGTGAGTGGAAGAGACTTCACTATCTGCCTGCCAATATCGGACCCGGCTCGTCGATAGCAGACCCATTCCTCGAGTTGGTCAAACTCAACCTAGCTTTGCCCCCTCCTCTCAGGTGGGTAAGGCCGCACCCCCTTCCAACTGACGACGACACAGTGGAAAGCGCGACCTTCTGGTAATCGGCACTCAGCACTCGGCGCTCACGCACCCACTCGTTCTAGACGTTGGAGCAACCTCCTGGTACCATAAGGGTTTGGGACTTTCACCCATGGACATCTATAGCACCCCATGTAGAACAAGATTTTCGATGTCCAATCCTGCCAACCACGTTATGCCTATGAAAGCTACGACCCTGATGTCACTAGGGCGTACAGTACACATGTCACACAATGCAAGATGCATGAATCACGCAATTCAGTCATACAGCAAACATGAGCGTACCGTGCGCTCATGTGGGCAACTCCCCTTACCAGGGTGTCCATAACAATCTGCCCAATGGTATGTGCTATAATCAATCACTCATCTCATCACAAGCATGCAGATGATGCGTATGAACATGTATCATGATGCTATATTGTCACATACTCATAATCAGAATCGATGATCGGAATCGAAAATCGGAATCGATAATCAGCCTATAAGAAAGGTGGGGTCTATATATGAACAGCCGATCAAACCATAATATAAAGATCGGCCCCTCAGCCGTGATTATATCAATTCGATAGCACGAAACCATCTCTTTAAGGTGAATGGGGCTCACTTATTTGGGTTAACCCACGAAGAGATTGGGCCTAACAAGGCCTAAGGGAAGGTCACAATGAGGATATCAAACCATCATTGCCCATCAATGTGGACATCTAAACAACATCGCTCCCAATGAGTGGCCTACATAAGGAATTTATACACAATGTAACAGCCACACATACATCACATTGGGCCTCGCTCATGGGCTACATCGCATCAAGCCGATCAAATGGGTCGATTCAAACGGGCCAAATCAATGGGCCAAATCAAATGGGCCAAGTTGAATGGGCTGATTGAAATGGGCCGAATCAATGAGCCGAATCAAATGGGCCGAATCATTGGGCGAATTCAAATGGTCCAATTCAAATGAGTCAATTCAAATGGGCCCAAACCAACCACACCATTCATCTATAGCTAGAGATCATTTTAGAGCATTATCACAAAATGAATCATATCCCAAGGATCATCTGGATCATCAGGATGGCTGAACGGCTGAGATGAAGCACCTGTACCAGGTGGTCCCACCGTCAGAATGGATCGACGACTGGGATGAGGCACCTGTACCAGGTGGTTTACACCGTTGGAATAGATGGATGGCTGGGATGAGGCGCCTATACCAGGTGGGTCCACATGTGTGGACCCACAAGCTCTGGAGAAGCTGATATATGTGCTTTACCAATGCCCAACAATTGTTGCTGCTGGACAGTGAGCATTCAACACATGTGATGGAGGGGTCCACATCAGTGGACGGTGATGATAAAACCCATACATCATGTTGGGTACATGCGGTGGCCTAGGGTCCCACGATCTAGGTTGATATTTGTCACACCCCAAACTCGGAAACAGGGCTTACAAAATTCTCAATCGTCGAATCCGGCACCGACAGCCTCCGTAGTGCCCCATTCTCGGATCCCGGCACTCACATGCCAGATTCCGATCCTGGGATCCTACAAAGAGGATTTTTCAATGAACATTTTTCTCATAAGAAGCATAACCACAAGTATACCCAAATCATAAAGGCAACATCATCATCACATATCCACTAATATAATCATTTGAATACAATGCTGAAAGGGAAATACATATATCAAATCCAAGCTCCATAAGTCAGCTACATGCTCCAAGCTCCACACTGCTGCAACCTAACATCACCTGTACGCATCTATTGTGCATAAGCTTACAAAAGCTTAGAGGGTGGTGAAAGTGTGTGCATAAGATAAGTGTCAAGTATACCATAAAGCCCATAAATCATACATTATCGGAATAAGCGGAAATATTGATAAGATCATAAATCATATGATATCAGAGTAAGCAGAAATATACTGGTAAGTCCATGAGTGCTATTAGTTGTACCAAGGTTATGCGATGCAAAACATAATAAGATAATAATAGATGCTGAGGATGCAATGCAATATGCGGTGCAAATGAAATGACCATGCTAGAATGTGAAGTAGGGATGATAGTACGTAGTATCGCAGGCTACGGGGTCCACCACAAGGGACTTCTATCCAAACCAGTCCCATACCTAAATTTGGATAGTCTGACTCAACGTGGTAAACGCCTGATTTCAGGTTAGTCGCGCGCCTAACTGAAATCCTGACCATACGAAGGTACACATAACAAATAGTTACGCACCACCAACCCGAGTGGATAGTGAATGAATGAATGAATGGATATGTAATTCCTGCTCAATAAGTCTACATATCAGTACGGTTGCTCTCTGAAAAAATTATCGGGGTCTATTACACTCCACACCGACTACCTCCTCCCTAGCTGCACAGCCTAGTGAGTGGAAGAGACCTCACTATCCACCTAGCCAGCAGTCTACCAATACCTACTCGGCTCGTCGATAGCGGACCCATTTACGAGCTGGTCATACTCAGCCTAGCTTATAGCCCCCTCACTCGGGCGGATAAGGCCACACCCCCTTCCAATCGACCACGACACAGTGGGAGACACTGCCTCATGGTATAAACACCGGCGCTCATATTCCACTCAGTCTAAACGTTGAAGCATCTCCTAGTATCAAGGAGGTTCTGGAATTTTCACCCAAGGACATCCTACGTGCCTACAGTGCTAGAACCAAACATTTCTGATGTCCCATCTGGCCATCCACTATGTGTTTGTGGAGGCTACGTCCCTGATGTCGCTAGGGCGCATAATGATCAAGTCACATATATGCGAGATGCATGAGTCACACTATCCAGTCATGCAGCAATCCTGCACGTACGGCGCGATAATGTGGGCACTCCGTCTCATAAGAAGTCCCGTAAATAGTTTGTCCAATAGTATGATCAAACATTCCTCATATCAAGCATACATATGATGCGTATGGGTATGAATCATGGAGCTATACTAAGCATGTTATATGGTGATGGATTATCCTTCCAATGAGGATGGGCCTAAATGGCCAACACATAACAAGTATGGGCCTATCAATGGGCCCTAGGGAGAGTTATAATGTGGACATTTAACCAACATTAATCTTACAATGTGGACGTCAAACCATAATTGCTCCCAAGGTATGGCCCGCCATAAAACATCATTGTATATACCACGGTAAAATTACACATTGCAATGGTCCTGTATACTTCTCATTGGGCCTCGACCTATGGGCCTCAGATACATCAAATGGGCCACATCAATGGGCCTTATGTATATTGCAATGGGTCATATCCCATGGGCCTTTGAATACATCACAATGGGCCTCAACCCACGGGCCCTAATACATCAGAATGGGCCTCAACCCATGGGCCCCAAATTCATCACAATGTGCCTCAACCCACGGGCCTTAATATATCACAATGGGCCTCAACCCATGGGCCCCAAATACACTACATCGGGCCTCATCAAATGGGTCGTATCAACGGGACGAATCAAATGGGTCGAAACAAATGGGCTTCATGTATATCAATCGGGCCCACCCTTATGTATTTTTGAGATCCAACCTATTCATAAGTTAACATAGAGGTAGATGAAGTAAGAGCAAAAACATCAACTTGATCAGAACTACCGTGGCCCTTGAGAAGTTTTGAATGGGCGATGTCACTGTCCCTACTATTTTCAATGGTGGGGTATGCTTGAACTATAGATCTGACTCATCATTTTACCCATGCCGTAGAATAACATTTCAAAATGGTTGGACGGTTTGGATACAACATATGCATCATGGTGGGTCCCATAGGGATGGACAGCATGGATAAATCACATGCCTCATGGTGGGGTCCCCTTGGTTGTCCAGCAGTGTTCACTCCCTAAGTGCAGGGTTGTGATGTAGTAATTAACTCGGTAAGACCAAGGTCGAATCCACAGGGACTGAAACCTGTACGTAATCTGAAACTAACCAGAAGTAGAACTAGAATAAGATGCAATCTAAGTCAAGTAAATATGAAGGAATAATTGTGAAAATATTAATCTAAAACTTAATAAATTCAGAGGAAAGGAAACTAGGGATTCAGAGGATCCACTTGTAGAGATCAGAGAGATCTTATGCCTGTATAAAAAATCATGGAAATTAACTAAACTGTCATTGATATAGTTTTCAAGAGATGAGAGGTATATGAATTCGAATGGATTCCATTACCAAACCATGCCTGGAGACAAAGCAAACAACAAAATTAAACTAATTACCAACCAATCAACATGCCATGAAGGTTAGGAAGGGTACCGTCATCCGACCATGCCCAGGAGACGATGGTGAACAATAGGGCTTCCTGATGTCATAAACATAAAGGAAAGGAACATGCTCAAAGCCATTGCAGACCCATTGTAATTTCAGTCACAACGGACCATTAAAAAAAACTAAAAGCATTCCCTTAAAATTAAATTAAAATCAACATCATTCAGTATAAACAAATTGCACAGGCAACAAGTCCCCCATCACGCTACAAGTTTCACCTCTTAGCCCTAGCTAAGAGGTTTAGCCCATAAACATGATTAGGCTAATCTCTTAACAAAATAAAATAAACAAAAGAAAAAGCAAAAAAAAACAACTCTACTCTCTCTCCTCTGTGCTCCACATCCAAGCTCCAAGCTCTCCCAAAAAGATCCCCCTCCCTTCTCTCTCTCTCTCTCTCTCTCTCTCTCTCTCTCTCTCTCTCTCTCTCTCTCTCTCCTTTTATAGCCACAAGGGTCGGTTTGGGAGGTTGGAGTCGGTTTACGTGCATGTGCAGTAAAAACGCGAAAGAGCTGTGTTTGAAATGATTTTCAAGATGGTGAACTTCTCGATTTCGTTATTTAGGCTTCATGGTGGGGGTCAAGGGCCCCCAATCTAACATTTGATCGGTCCAGATCACACATCAGAATGTGATCTTGATCGCGTTACGACCGGAGAAACTGGGCAGCGTCCGGACTCTATTTGGACGCTCGGCCTGTGCAAGACGTGCGCTGGGATGATGGTGGGGCCCATGATCAGCGTCGGATGACAAATCCACACCGTCCATTAATTTCCTCATGGAAAATCGGTTAGACTTGACTGTATTTGGATCAAAACCATTATGGACCACCTGCTGGATCTTTCAACCATCTATCTGTCGTTTGGACAGTTAAAAACTAGTCACCGCTGTTCTTTGAAATTCCGCCACCTAGGCCTTGGCTAATGAGACTGTGAGAATCCAATGGACAGTCCAAATTGGTCCGTCGAATGATGATGGTGGCCCACGAAGGAAAACCGCAAGTCCCCATTTCTTTCGCTGGGAAGATTTTGAATAGGAGAAGGAATGCTCGGTCAAGAGACGGTTTGACCGTCTCTGCGTTGCTGTGCTCGGCTAGTGTACTTGTGCACTATGCACATGCCACATAAGGCGAGGTCCACTGTAATGTGTATCAAAAATCCAATCCAACCATCTGTTTTGTCACCGCATTTAATGCGTTGAATCCGAAGTTGAAGCATATCCAGATATTAGGTGGCCCGCAAATCAATGATTTCTGGGCTGATCTATCTATTGGCCCACTTCCACCAGGATCCAATAGCCGAAATTTGACGTGTACGGTTACTTTATGGTCTTCAGGCCATGTATGTAGTTTCAAGCCGAACGGATGGTGGGAACCCCGTGATTTTGCATTCTGGGTAATTTTCGGGCCACTTGAGCTTCAGTTTCTCAATTTTCTCCGATCTCTAGCGTGTAAATCCGCCGATCTTGGTCCCCTGGGGTCTGTCCCTTGCCTTTGGTGTCATCAGATCCTTAAATCCATGCCTTTAGCATTCTTTTCAGTCCACGCTCATAAATCTACTCTGCAACACAAACACGATTAAAATTAGGCGTTAAATGGTTTCATGTTCGTAAATTCATGCAATAATTGGGGTCTAATATGCAATATTTGACCCTCAACAAGCAGTCCAGCTAAAGTGGCCGGACGACATGGATAAAACACATAAGCAAGGTGGGGTTCCACCGTCCAGGGGTGGACGGTGTAAATAAAACACATACATCAATGTAGGCTCCACCGTCCATAGCGTGGGACGTTGTGAAAAAACACATAATTCATGGTGGGTTCCACGTGGGGCCCACCACAATGTTTATTTGCAATCCAACCCGTTAATAGGGTCACACGGGCCTGGATGAAAAGGAGAAACAAATTTCATATTAATCCAAGACTTCTATAGTACCCAAACAGGGTTTCAATGGCTGACGTTCAATCCCGCTGTTTCCTATGATGTGGGCCACCTAAGCCACGTATATGGCTAATTTTTTGTGGAGGCCACTGCCCCGAGGGGGTCCACAAAATGGACGGTGTGGCTGTTCAACACACATCACGGTGGGGCCCATAGCTGGGACCCAACGTCCCAGCCTTTTTCCACACCAACGCAGCACCTGCTGCAGTGTCAGCAGCGCATGCTGCTTTCTTTGTTATATATATTTTTTGAAAAACTAGTTATTTTATCGTTTTTCGTACACAGGGCCCACATTAGGTGAATCCAGCCCAACCACTGGATTCCAGGACTCAAGACTGATCAAACAAGCCCAATATGCGATGTATTTTGGCAGGAAAAAAAACATCAAGGTGGATTTCAACGGTAACAACCATTATTTTCAACACTATGGCCCGTCAGAATATCAAATTGACTCCATCTTTCGGCTTAACGCCTAAAATGAGCTAGGGAATGAGGTGGACGGCGTGGATTAAACTTATACATTAAGGTGGGGCCTACATGAGCGCCCCACTCCAAGGCTTGAACCAAGCCAATATTTTTTGTTTCCATTTCACGTCCAACATCTCTAGACGCTGGACGGCTTTGCCATAGCACATGCATTTAAGGTGGACCTTGCTCAAGTGGGCCACCAAATGCACCAATGGTGTGGATACAACACAAATATAAAGTGGGCCCCAACTACAAATGGCTTGGATCGAATACATGCTTCATGGTGGGGTCCATCCGAGTGGGCCACACAACTACATCATCACACACAACAATAATAGAAATGAAAGAGATGGGAAGAGGGAGAAAGAAGGAGACATGTGCAATGGAGGGACCCCGACACTATGGGCCCTCCCTTCCATACCTCACAACGTACATCAAGTGGGTCGCAATATATGTGGGCCCACCGATCAAAATCAACGGTGGAGATCCTTCTCCACCGGAATGCAAGGTCTAGATGACCTTATCCATGCAAGGAAAGATAAACATCATGATGGGATCCATGGAGAATGGCCCCATTATGGAATGATCATGATAATCAAGGTGGGCCATCGGCCACATCTAGGGTCCAAAGTGAGATCCATACCATCAATCGGTAGGCCTCACTTGGCCCATCATAAAAACATGAAATGTAAGCTATAGAAGCACCCACCGTTCGATCTTCTTGGTCCGTTGGAAAGCCGATCTCCTTGTGTCTCACTTTGATGGTGGAAGATGGGAAATGAATGGCTAGGATGAAGGTTTTTGGGGTGGGAAATGGGCCACATAAAACTACTTTCTCTCCTTAGAAATGCATGGACGTCCACCTCTCTTTTGCTTGAGATTTGTTGCTTGGGAAGTGTGTTGAGAAATGAGGGAGAGAGAGAGGGTTGTAAGGGAGGTGATGGGTGATGGAGTGATGGATGTGAGGTGATGTGGTACTTGACATGTATGGATGTGTAAGAGAGAGGGTGAGAGAGAGTTAACTTGGGGAGAAAGAAAGTATGGGTGTGTACTTTGATTGATTGATTGATTGATGAGACATGTTGTAAAGATTCTCTTAGGGTTGCAATCGCGCGGCATTTTCTACGAAATAAACGCCCGCCCACATCTCCCTGCCAGGGTATCGAATCGGTATGCAAGACGCGGCATTGGAACCGCGGCGACGGTGCGGTAGCAATGGTACAAGTCTCAGATTGAGCCGACTCAAATCTATGGGATGCGACTTAGGGTCGAGCGCAAACATCGATTATAGGTTTCAGATTGCCAGAATTCGACGGGAAGGATTGCGGGAGTCGATGGAATAATATAGACTAGGATACGGGCCTTACAATATCTTTGTTTCTCCTACATCCAGGCCCATCCGAAGACAGGCAGCAAGGCGGGCCCTATGAATGGGACGGCGTGGATCATACATCACAGTGGGGTCCATAATACATGAGAAAGGGAGAGAGAGAGAGAGAGAGAGAGAGAGAGAGAGAGAGATCGGTGAGGATGGAGGGACCCCGCCACTATGGGGCCCCTCTTTGATACAAAGCTTACATCAAGGTGGGTCCTTACATCATAAAAAAATAAAGAAACGGAGATCCAAGATCACCCACCGTATTCTTCTTGCTCCCTAAGCTTGCCTTGCTCCTTGGCTTCGATCCCAACGGAAGATGATGGAGTTTTGATGGTTGAGATGGGAGATGAGAGGGTAGGAAGTGGGCCACACACAAAGTTCTCTTGGAGGTTTGAAAGAGCTTGGACGTTGGAAATTTTGGGTTACTTGGAAAATGAGTTTGAGAATTTGAGAGAGAGAGAGTTGGAGAGAGAGAGAGAGAGAGAGAGAGAGAGAGAGAGATGGGTGATTGAGTGATGGGTGTGTAAGAAATTGTTGACTTTAGCAGTAGATTATGTAAGAAAGGTATGGGTTGTATAAGGGTTTGTTGACTTATGGGGTTACTTGGGGATGGGTGTGAGGTGATGTGTACTTGACATGTACTTGACCCTTAATGGGATTGATTGATTGATTGAGGTGACAAGTTGTAGAGATTCTCTTGAGTTTTATAACGTGCGGCATTTTCCTAGAACTGAACGTGGGCCCACATCTCCTGGCCTGGGTATCGCCTCGGCGCGCGAGACGCGGCATAGGAACCTCGGCGACGGCGCGGTCGCTAAGGTACAAGTATTGGGTTGAGTCAACTCTGGTTATCAAGACTCGGCTTAGGATCGCACGTAAACGTTGGATACAGGTCGAAGGTTGTAGGAATTCAACCGCGGAAGCCTACAAAATGGTACGGTCTAGGATACGGGTCTTACAGCTCTCCCCTCTAGATAAAAATTTCGTCCTCGAAATTTATACAATCATCGTAACTAGACATAACTCATGAGGAAGAAGAAACATAATATCATCATATAAATCAGAGACAACTTACATAATACAACACATAATCAATCATCAAAGAGATGGGGATAGCGTTCTCGAATCTTGGCATCGCGCTCCCAAGAAGCCTCCTCAACAGAATGGTGACCCCACTGAACCTTCACCAACGAAATGACATTGGTCTGGAGGACCCGCTCCTTCCAATCAAGGATGCAAACCAGCTACTCAATATAGGAAGCGTCCTCACGAACCTCTAACGGCTGCCAATCAATAATAGGAATGATGTCTGACCCGCACTTCCTAAATATAGCGACATGAAAAACGCTATGAACGCAAGACAACTGAGATGCAAGGCAAGCTGATAGGCCACGACACCAACGCACCCAGTGATCTTAAAAGGTCCTATGAATCTCAGGGCAAGCTTGCCCCTCGTTCCAAAATGAACTACATCCTTCATGGGTGAGACCTTGAGATACACATGGTCCCCTACATCAAACTCCAAGGGACGACGCCGGTGATTAGCAAAACTCTTCTGCCAGCTCTGAGCTGTGCGTATCCGCTGCTTGATGATATCGATAGCCTCTGACGTCTGCTGCATAAGCTCGGGACCTAGGAGACGACGCTCTCCTACCTCGGTCCAATAACTTGGTGATGTGTACGGTCTGCCATATAGTGCCTCAAAAGGAGTCATGCCGATAGTTTCCTGATAGCTGTTGTTGTATGCGAACTCAGCTAATCGCAGATGCTCATCCCTGCTACCCCCGAAATCAATTGCGCAAGCCCGAAGCATATCATCAAGGACCTGGTTGACCCTCTCGGTCTGGCCATCGGTTTGCGGATGGTACGCGGTGCTAAGCTGTAAATCAGTCCCCATCGCTCTCTAAAAGCTCTCCTAAAACAGAGACGTGAACCTCGGGTCTCGGTAAAAAATGATCGAAACTAGAATACCATGCAGTCACACAATCTCCTCGATGAATAATCTCGCAAGCAGATCCATAGACTAAATCGCACGCATTGCAAGAAAATGTGCCAACTTTGTCAGGCGATCCATAACAATCTACATGGCGTCATGACTGCGCTGAGTCCTCGGCAAGCCCATAATGAAATTTATCGATACGTGCTCCCACTTCCACATCGGGACACTCAACGACTACAATAAACCAGGGAGTCTTTGATGATCGGCCTTAACATGCCTGCACGTGTCACACTCGGCCATAAAACTGGCGATCTAGCGCTTCATCCCCGCCCAAAAATACTATTACCTCATATCATGGTATATCTTCATCGAGCTAGGGTGGATAGAAAACCGCGTCGATGTGCCTCGGTCATAAGATCTCTATACAACTCAGGAATATCCGGGACACATAACCGACCTCTGAAGCGAAGTCCACCGTCTGAACCAATCTGTCTGACTCTCAGGTGTCGCCTCAGCCATATAACTCTGCAACAACTCATCAGCCTACTGAGCCTCGATCGCCCTTGCGACAAGAGATAGTTGAATCTACAGGCTCGATAATTGCACAATAGAAGACTGCAAGCCAAACTCAAAATCATACTCTGCTATATCCTTGAGCATCCTCCACTCCCAGACCATCATATGCTCCACCAGGCCTCGTGGCTGATGGCTAAGGGCATCTGTCACCACGTTCGCCTTGCCCGGGTGGTACTGAAGGTCGAAATCATAGTCCTTCAAGAGCTCCATCCAGCGCCTCTGCCTCATGTTCAACTCAGACTGAGAGAATAGGTACTTCAAGCTCTTGTGGTCGGAGAAGAGCTAAAACTTAACCCCATAGAGATAGTGCTTCAACACCTTCAGTGCGAAGACAACTGCAGCCAGCTCCAAATCATGCGTGGGGTAGTTCAGCTCATGAACCTTGAGCTGATGAGACACGAAAAGTCACTGGTCTCCCGTGCTACATCAGAACATTACCCAAACCATTATGCGAGACATCAGTAAATACAATAAATACATCACTCTTAGAGGGAAGAGAGAGGATAGGAGCGGACGTGAGGCGGTCCTTCAACTCCATAAATGTTCACTCACAGGCGTCGCTCCAAATAAACTCTGTGCCCTTCCGAGTCAACCTGGTCAGCGGGGCTACAATATGAGAGAAGCCCTCAATGAAACGCCGGTAGTAGCTCGCCAAACCAAGGAAACTGCGGATCTCGGACGCGTTCGTGGGCTGGCCCCACTGATGCACTGCCTCAACCTTCGAGGGGTCCACTGCGACGCCCTCCCTCGTCACCATGTGACCAAGGAACTTCACCTCTTCCTACCAGAACACACTTTTCCAGCTTCGTATACAGCTGGTATGCGCGGAGGGTCTGCAAGGTAACCTCCAGATGCTAAACATGCTCCTCACGGGTCCTCGAATAAATCAAGATGCTTTCGATGAAGACCATGACAAACTGATCGAGATATGGGCGAAAGACCCCATTCATCAACTACATGAATACCGCGGGTGGATTGGTTAGTCTGAAGGACATGACCTGGAACTCAAAATGACCATAGCGTGTCCTGAAAGTCGTCTTCGGAATGTCCTCCTCTCAGACCCGAATCTGATGATAACCGAAACGCAGTCAATCTTGAAAGAACTGTTCACCCTATAGCTGATCAAACAAATCATCAATCTTCGGGAGCGGATACTTGTTCTTGATCGTGACCTTGTTGAGCTCTCGGTAGTCTAGGCAAAGCCTCAACGAGCTATCCTTCTTCTTCACGAAGAGTCTGGCGCTCCCCACGGTGAACTGCTCGGACGAATAAAGCCTAACTCACGCAACTCGTCCAGCTGCTTCTATAGTTTCCGTAACTCCAACGGTGTCGTACGATACCGGGCCTTCGAAATAGGCATGGTACTGGGCACAAGATCAATCTGAAACTTGGTGTGTCCGCGAGGCGGTAATCCTGGAATCTCCCAGAATACATCGAGAAAATCGCAAACCACAGGCAACTGGTTGATGCTCACAGTTTGGGCTCCTCTATTGCACACGACATCAAGCACGACAATGGCTCTCCTCTGGGCTCAGTAATGAACTGGAACTACGACAAATCAGGTATACAGAACGTGACTGTCCTCGCGGAGTAGTCCAATATGGCATAGTACTCGGCAAGTCAATCCATGCCCACGATGACATCGAACTCAGACATCGGCAGACAAAAAGGTATCCTCAACTAGAATGGAGCAAGACGAGTAAAATCGGCCCAACACTGCAGTCTTCCCCAAGGGAGTCAATACTGACAGGCCCTCACGAGTAGACTCCAACGGCAAACCAGTGGATCGGCAGAAACTCTCTACCACAAAGGAATGCAATGTACCAGAATCAAACAACACATGTACAATGCATGCAGAGACTAAAAGTATACCCTCGACGACCCCTCCAGATGATTGCAGATCCTGTTGAGACGCGTAGAACCTAGCCTGAGCCGGTTGGGGAGGTGCCTGTCCCCTCTGATCATGCTGCTTCTGCTGGGGTCACTGAGACGGTCGAAATTATTATCTATGTTGTTGCGGCCTCGGAGGCTAGTGCCGATGTTGCTGCTGAGGTGGCCTCGGTGGTGGGGGTTATTGTCCTACTGCTGTGGGGGTCTTTACTGTTGCTGTGGACCTCTCGGCTGTTGCTGCTGGGGGCGGGGACACTCCCACATATGGTGCCCCGTCGCACCGCACCCAAAACAGGTGTTGGTAAACTGCCTTGGAGGTGGTGTTGGAGGTGTTACTGGCACTCTGAAGGCTAGGTGACCTGTGCGCCTCTGCTGTTGTAGTCGACGCTGTTGGGAGTCACCGGAAGGATCCTGCCTCTTCCGGTTTCTCCTCTGACCCTGATCAGACTGAGAACCGGCCCACTCAGCCTAAAAAAACTGGGCCTTCCGTACCACCCCCTCGAAAGTTGGGAGCTCATGCCCAATAACACAACCTCGAAGACTGTAACACAAGCCGTCCTCAAATCATCGGGCTCTCCGCCCCTCATCATCTACCAAATAAGGCGTAAATCTGGACAGCGCTACAAAATGAGTGGCATACTGAGTCACCGTCATATCTCCCTTCACCAAGGCCTCGAACTCTAACACTCGCTGTCGTTGGATGTGATCAAGAAAATAATGTTGGTCAAACCGATCCACAAAACCCTCTCAGGTCCACACAAAATCGGCGCCTACTGCTTGGGACATTGATGTCCACGAGTGCTCAGCCTCACCATGGAGGAGAAATAGTGCTAATCGGACTCGCCGCTGGGTCGTACATCCCATCGTATCAAATATCTTCTCCACATCGGAGTGTCATCTCCCAGCTAATGTCGGGTCTGGCTCGCCCTGGAAATGCGAGGGATCGAGCCGTCAAAACTCTCGAAAGAGGGTGCTCGTGCGCTTCTGCTCTGCCTGGGCTGGTGAAACAACGGGGTGCCTTGCCCCTAAAAGAGGCCGTCATGACCTGCTGCAACATCTGCTGTAACTGGGAAGTACTCACGGGTATGGTCGGATACGCACCAGTCTTTAGTAGAGGAGCGACATCCTCAGGATAGGCGGTGGAACCTCTAGTGGTGGAGTGGGGATCGTAAGTGGTACGGCGGGAGTCGCAGGTGGTGGAGTGGAAGGCTCAGGTGGTGGAGCGGGATTCGATTGAATCACTCTCATGGGTGGCATGTCCTACAGAAAAGGGCAAATGCGCCTATCAACTTTGAAAACTCTCGAAGGCACGTATGTTAAGGGTCCGTAACCAAAAGATCGCCAAGCTATCTGAACTCGGGACTTAATCATTCATAGCAGACATGTAATGTTGTTCTTAGTTATCCCCATGTTATGCTCTAATATCAACTTCTGTCACGCCTCGGACTCAGAAACCGGGCTCACAAAATTCCCGATAACCGAATCCGGCACGGATAGCCTCTATATTACCCTATTCTCACTCCTAGTGCCCATTCGCCAGGTTCCAATCCTGGGATGCTAGTAGGAGGATTTTCAACATCAGTTTGATTCACAATAAGTATAACTAAAGGCATAACTCACAAACGACAACCAAAAACCCATCACATTTCCATTATGATAAAAAATTTATAAGTACAGTGCGCGTAAAAGGAAATACAATGATAATAGACAAAAGCTTCAAGATGATCTACCACGCGCTCTAGCCTCAGCGCTGCTACGATCCAACGTCACTTGTACGCAACGGTCGTGCATAAGCTTACGGAAAGCTTAGACGGTGGTGAAAGTGTATGCGCAAGGTAGTAATACAATTATGCAGTATCAGAGTAATGCAGAACATGTTGATCAATCCATGAATACCATAGGCCGTACCAAGACCATGCGATGCAAGGCATGAATGATGTCGGCCATACCAAGGCCATGCGATGCGAGATGCAATTCAAGCACATCAATCCTCGTCTAAATCTACATATCAATACAGCTCAACTATAGAATATCACCGGGGTCTAGTGCACTTCAAACCAAATTGCTGCCTCATCATGCACAATAAGGCGAGTGGAAGAGACCTCACTATCTACCTGCCAATATCGAGCTCGGCTCGTCGATAGCAGACCCATTCCTCGAGCTAGTCAAACTCAGCCTAACTTTGCCCTCTCCTTTCGGGCGAGTAAGGCTGCACTCCCTTCCAACCGACCACGACACAGTGGAAAGCGCGACTTTCTAGTAATCGGCACTCGGCGCTCATGCACCCACTCAGTCTAGACGTTGGAGCAACCTCCAGGTACTATAGGGGTTTAGGAACTTTCACCTATGGACATATATAGCACCCTATGTAGAACAAGATTTTCGGTGTCCAATCCTACCAACCATGCTATGCCTGTGGAGGCTACGACCCCGATGTCACTAGGGCGTACAGTACACATGTCACATAATGCAAGATGCATGAATCACGCAATTCAGTCTTACAGTAAACATGCGTGTACCGCACGCTCATGTGAGCAACTCCCCTTACCAAGGTGTCCACAACAATCTACCCAATGGCATGTGCTATAATCAATCACTCATCTCATCACAAGCATGCAGATGATGTGTATAAACATGTATTATGATGACATCAAACCATCATTGCCCATCAATGTAGACATCTAACCAACATCGCTCCAAAGGAGTGGCCTACATAAGGAATTCATACACAATGTAACGGCCACACATACATCATATTGGGCCTCGCTCATAGGCCTCACATACATCGCATCGAGCCGATCGAATGGGACAATTCAAATGGGCCGGTTCAAATGGGCCGAATCAAAGGGCCGATTCAAATGGGCTGAATCAATAAGCCGATTCAAATGGGTCGATTCAAATGGGCCGATTCAAATAAGCCGATTTAAATGAGTCGATTGAAATGGGCCCAAACCAACCACACCATTCATCTATAGCTAGAGATCATTTTAAAGCATTATCACAAAATGAATCATATCCCAAGGATCATCTGGACCATAGCACAAGTGGCAGTGGTAATAACGATTTCCACTGTTGCATTCCAGTGGGCCCCACCATAGTTTTTAGTTTTCATCCAGTGTGATCATAAGGTCACAAAGACCTGGATATAGAGGACAAACAAATAACATATTGGTTCAATACTCTATAACCCAAGGGGTTTCAATGGTGGACGTTCAACATAACTGTTTTCTGCGATGTGGTCCACTTGATAACTGGATCTGCCACATTTTGGTCTCAAGCCTTAAACTGAGCTCGCCCTTTGGGTGGACGGTTTGGATGTAACACATACATCAAGCATGGGCCCACCGTCCAACCATCTGGACGGCGTGATACAAAACATGCATTACGGTGGGGTCCCAAACCACCTGCTAACGTCCTTAGTAGTGGGACCCACAGAACTTACTGACGTCAGATGGTAGTGGGTCCCGCCATCAAAACAGATGGACAGCCAGATGGAACACATGCTATTGGGGGAGGGGGGGGGGGTTGTGCATGGCACCATCCGAAATGGATCACATGCATGCATCTGGTGAGGTGGATGCATGTGTAAACACATACATCATGGCGGCTAGGATCCCACCATAGGTCGACGGATGGCATTGAGGTGGTCCCACGGGATGGTCAAGCTTGGTGGGATGAAGCACCTATACCAGGTGGTCCCACCTTCAGAATGGATGGACGGCTGGGATGAGGCACCTGTACCAGGTGGTTTCCACCGTTAGAATGGATAGACGGCTAGGATGAGGTGCCTGTACCAGGTGGGTCCACACATGTGGACCCACAAGCTCTGGA